>OV743716.1:115338993-115748993 GCA_928272305.1 Volucella inflata | reverse complement strand
GCTGCAATATCGTCAGCGTACCCTACTAAATAGCAGTCTTCAGGCAAACTGATGTTTAAGATTCCATCGTAGCTTACATTCCACAAATCAGGGCCAAGGATTGGCCTTGTGCTGCTCCAGAGGTGATTTTCTTCTTCTGTTGGCCTTCGTTTGTATCATAGATTAGCTCCCGGTCATTGAGGTAGCTGCGTAGCATATTCATTAGGTAGGCAGGCGTTTTAAAGCGTGTTTCGAGGGCTTCGATCATATTTTCCCATTTTGCACTGTTAAAAGCGTTTTTGACATCGATTGTGGCGAGGAGCACTATTGGCCTCGAGAAGTGGTTTATCCGTCGCGATGATTCTACACTTCTTATGACATCTTCGATGGCTCCGACAGTGGATCTACCTGGCCTAAATCCGTGCTGCCTTTCCGAAAGGTCTCCAGCGTTCTTTACTGCAGCTGTAATGCGTGGCTTCAGCATTTTTTCCAGCAGTTTCCCTGGTGTGTCCAGCATACATAGAGGTCTGTATGCCGATGCTGTCTCTGGGTCTCCCTTGCCTTTGCTGATTAAGACTAGCCTTTGTCTTTTCCAAACTTCTGGAAACACCCCCTCTGCCAGGCATGCATTGTACATGTTTAGTAGAACTTGTGGGCGCTCAGCTGCTATTAGTTTGAGTACCTCTGATGGGATTCCGTCTGGGCCTGGAGCCTTATTGCATTTTAGCGTGCCGGCTGCTGCGCTCAATTCTTCCTGCGTGAACAGTGGCGTCGGGGCCTCTGGTGCACTCCTTGTTTGATCGGTTCTTATTTCGTGGTTCGGGAAGAGGGTGTTTACTATGTTCTTCATAGCGTGTGCTCTAAGCTCCGGAACTGCATTTTTCACGCCGAGTTTTCTCATCACTATTTTGTATGCTAGGCCCCATGGATTTTGGTTTATATCGCGCCGGAGTTCTTCCCATTTTTCTTTCTTGCTTTTTATAATGGCGAGTTTTAGTTCCTGTTTTGACTTTTTATACTCTCCCTGCTCTTCTGTTGCAATACTACTTCTTCTGGCCCTTGTGTATTTCCGCCTTTTGTGAAGGCATGTCTGTCTTAAAGCGCGTATTTCATCTGTCCACCAGTAGGCAGCTGTCTTAGGATGAGTGTGTTTTATGCGTGGCATGGCTGCTTTACATGCTGTCTTGATGCTTTTGAGAGTTTTGTCCACTTTGACTCTAGCCGAGCTATTTGCGTGGCATTCTGGCAAGTTAGAGTCCAACTGTGTGAGGAATATTTCGGAGTTTAGCTTCGAGGCATTCCACTTTCGCGTTCCCTTGATTTTCCTAGCTCTTGTTTTGTTTGCTGCTCCGACGAGGTAAGTCATGTACTGGTGGTCGCTGCCAGTATAGTCTTCGAGTACTGTCCATTGCTGTAGCTGGCTCGAATAGGTCTCAGATACAAGCGTTATGTCAGGGGTAGTGTCGGCGCACCCTGGTCTTCTGTAGGTAGTTGCAGATAAGGCCTAGCCTGGCTGCCGTGTCTAAAACTCTTCGTCCTCTCGAGTTCGTCGTCTGCATACCCCATTCAATGGCGCTATCGTTAAATTCTCCGGCTATGATCAGATGTCGGTTTGTGTGGAGCGAACAGTCCTCTATGGCGTCCATCCTTGCTTGAAATTCGGCAATGGCATCGCTCGGTGTGAGATAACAGCTCATTATGGAGAATTGTTTGCTACTTGCCCAGACGAATCCGTTTCCTGCACCGTTGTTCAATTTTTGGAAGTTGCATTTTTCCGTCAGCCATATTGCTGCAGTCGCTGATGTGTCTTCGAGCCATATTCCGCTACTTGGTTTGGCGTACTGTTCGCTTATTATTGCCATGTCGGTCTTGTGTTCCAGCATGACCTGCGACAGGAGCGAGTCGGCCGTCCTGCTTCTATGTAAGTTGCCCTGCAGGATCTCCATTTCGCTATGTGTTCTCTGTATGACGAGCACATCTTAGAGCCAGGGATATGCTCTGTATGGTTGTGTCGTTTTTCCACGCACAGGCAGCAGCTTGGTATATTTTGGCATTCTTTGAGTTTGTGCCCAGGTTTTCCGCATCGTATGCAAAGCCCATCTCCTTTTCTGTTTGGCCCTTTACATTCCCACTGCAAGTGACCGAAACCAAAACATCGGTAGCATTTCTTCACCTCTTTTAAGTGCTTTATCCTACAATTTACCCATCCTATTTTTATTCGTTCTTTCTTAAGGACCTCGTTCGCCTTGTCAGTCGGCAGCGTCACGTAAGCACGCATTTGTTCACGACTGTTTGGCTTAGAGGCTTACGGAGGCTTTCTCGTTTAGGTTGCTTATGAGTACGTTCCGGAACTCTGGCTTCGCTTTTTCTCATTTTTCCATTTCGAGGAGTAGTGCACCGGGTTTAGTTTTTTTAATTGACCTTATTTCCACCTTATTTTCGTTTGTCATCGAATATTTTCTGAGGTTGCTTAGCACTTCCACGTAGCTGCGGCCTTCCGCTGGTTTAATTAATACTGCCTCTGGCCGCACTTTTGGTTTTCGTTTGGGGTTGTTCAGTTGCTCCTGACTTCTGTTTGTTTTGTTTTGTTGTCGCGTTTTGTTTCCGCTTTTCCTTCCCCTTTACCAATTGCCAGTCCTCATTTGTTGCCGTTCGCGCCCTTTTCCCTGTTTCCTGTCCTGTAGGGCTTGTTGCTAAGCGTTTTGCTATGACGTTCGTTGTTAGTGTCGGGATGTCACTGGTGTCAGTTTGGGTTTCTGTCATCTTCGGCGTTTTGATGTGGCTGGTCTTTTGTTCCGCTGTAAGCCAGTTGCGGCGCAGACTTCCGATGATATCAAAGAGTTCATCCAGTTCCGATACTCCATTTTTAACATCAGCGCTTATATTTTTCTGCTTCACCATAGCCTGTTTCATTTTTTCGAGGGTGGCACGGCACTTTGCCGTAATAATAATTATAATAATAATAATAATAATAATAATAACAATGGTTGAAAAAATTAACTTGTTCATTTCAAGTTGTCATGGAGAAAATGATAAGATACCAATAAATTCTACGAAAATGAAATTTGACTGTTTACACAGTTTTTAGTCAAAGAACATCTTAACTTACACTTTATCCCTTCCTTCTCGTACATTAATGCACCACCACCGACACGAATCTGTTTGCCGTAAAGATTCTATATTCATTTAAAACGCATGTTCTGGTGTTATTAACTATCCACATTTCGGTAACGCACAGATAGCGTCGGCAATAATCTTTAAGGTGTCAAATTTGAATTTCATTTTGTTGACTATATAAAATTCTAATCATAGAGCATCAAATAATATTATTTTCAATTTTAATTATATTATTTATATACATATAAAAGCAAATGGAAATAAGAGGGCACATGGCGTTGGGAGACAGTTTGATGTACAAATACCCACTTTTCGTGAAAGCTCTAAACAGCTGTCTCTTTCGCTTATGATTATTTAAGTGCGAATTAAAGCTCGGTTTGTGTTTGTTATACTCTCATTTGGTGAAAAATTTGTTTTTAACATCTTCACTAGCACATACGTTCTAGTTTTCGCAACTTCATACAAATCTGGGCTACACATTCTAAGCAAAAATGCTACTTTCCCGGCTTCTTAGTTTTATAGAGATTTAATAAAAGTTTCATACGCTCAATATATGGAATGAAATTACTCTATACGACCGATGAAATTAGTCATTTTTGCAGACAGTACCCAGTCTTCCTCTCAACTGCAATGATGTTCTTTTGCTTCCACTTTGCACTCGATCATCGATGAGTAGCGAAACTGTAGAAGTCTCCTTTTTTTTGAGCCTTAATTGTCACAATTGGAGAACCGTATCGAGTATGGGCATACAAAAAAATTATTATTTTTTCCTCGCTGCCATCATGACTTTTCTATAATGCTTACAAGTACTACGCGTTGGCGATGGCGTGATAATTAGCTCATTGGACTATCACGCAGAGAGTCTGGGTTCGATTCCTGGATGGGTCACCAACAATTTTTCAAATCGCCATCACCCTTTCGGCGGGCAATGTGAAACTCCCGAAAGTAAAAAATTGCCTACGAAAGAGCTTCTTAGGAGTGCCGTTCGGACTCGGCGATAAACCTTAGGCCCCGCGCAGATGTGACAAAAATTAAAACATGAGCATCACAAATGAGTGTCCAGAAGCTAGGCCATGGCCCAACCGGGCTGCCAGCGCCACAGTGTTTTTTGTTTTTTAACTAGTATTGGAAATCTTTATGGATTCAGGTTCCAAATATGTTAAAGTAGCTTGTATAAGACTTCGCCGTCTGATTTTTGATGCCGCCTTTGACTGGTATAGCGCGTGCACACTGGAATTCACAGGGCTGTGCTCCCGCAGGCCAGAGTATCCACCTGCACATGTACAATCATACATAGCACGCATAGTTTATAAATAGCTATCCAGGTGGTGAAGATGCGATTATGCCCAGTCTATCACCTTGGCGTTTAAGTTACCAGCGACCAGAACCTCTCCTTTCATGTCTAGTACTGTGTCTTCTTAGGATTCTAGCTTCGCCTAATAGTTACTGCGATTTACATTCGGAATGAAACAGCAGCAAGATCGTAGCTATTTTGGATTTGACATAGAATAGGCCAGCTCCTGCCCCAAAAGCCATTTATCGGAACTATTTCTACGTCTGAGCTCCTGATAAGTTCTGTACTAAGCGAGTCCATAAATCATGTTGGTTCGTATTAATTTTTATACTCTCGCTTACGACGACAATGTGTAGGTTTAAATTAGTTGCGTCGTTGGATATTGGACGATACGTCTAGTAATTCCATTTGTGGTTGAGTCATTTTGTTTTCAACTATTTTCAAGAACTTCCATTGAGTAAATAGATACGAATCCCACGATGGAATTGCAGATACGGTTCCTAAAGGGACGGTCTTTCTAGCAGCACTCTTTTAGCTTCACATTTAAAATGCTCAATTTCGACAAGATTAAGTAATACACGTGGTTAAATTCGACTACCACCTTGCTACAAAATTCGCGAATTTAGATTTGACAATTTTTAATTACCAGCGGAGCCGGGCTACCGGCAACCAAAACAAACTTTAAAAAAACAAAAACGAGAGAAAAAAAACCCGCAACCACGCGAATGAAGGGAAATATGCAAAACCGAATGGAGAGCCCAAAAGGGAATCGCGAAAATTGCAACAAGCAGCTGTGATGTAGCTGCACACACCGGTTGCTCAGCAAGGGGGGGTTCGAAGATCGTTTAAAGCGAAAGATTGTAAACAAAAGAAAGGCGCCACCCAATTTTTGTTGCGAAAATTGGGAAAATAGATAAAAAAAAAAGCGCAAATAATGGAGAATTAATGCGTGTTTTTTATTACAGAGCGGGATACAGGGTATGCCGAAAAGGAAATGAAGCGTAAAATGGTTTTGTATTTTTTATTTTTTATTTTTATTATTAAATGACTCTATAACTGGTGCTTCGGCCAACGGAAGGCCCACAGTCCCGCGTTGTCAAAAACGGTAACTCGAACGGGTCGCGCACTTTAATAACTAAGGAAGAAGGCTTATAGTTACGGTTATGTCGGTATAGACGCGGCAAAAATACGTATGTTAATATCGGAAAGCAAAGGAGGTACTTAGCTGTTTCGGGTTTTCCTGCCCATGCGGGGTCGCTCTGTATCTGGGGTTCCTGTTGGTGGAGGAGGGTAAGCTTCCTCCGCCACAATCACTTCCCTCGTTCTGTCGTCGTCTTGGGTGTCGTTGGTTTTCTCGGTTTTTATGTTGGTGTCCTTTTTTTCTCGAGTGATCTGCGTTTTGTGTTTCATTGTTCGTGTTCTTGTTCTCGTCCTAATTTTTATCCTCGGTGTTGTTATCCTTTTTTAATTTTTTCTTTTGTATTAGTTTTTCTTTTATAACTTAAGTACTTTTGTTCTCTTGTTTTTTTTTTTTGTGGGTTTCTTGCCGCTAAGACGATAAGCTATCGAATGGGCATACCGCGCTTTTTGGTCACCACCACCACTCACACACGAACTTAAACACACATGGGGTTCTGGCAATTCAGCTGTCAGAGCAAAGGGAATCACATCCAGAGCTCTAACGACCTTCCTCAAATCGCCAGCCAATCACACTTGTCGATGTTTGTGGGTCGTATTTGTGGTTCATGTTTGTAAGTTATATTTGTTTTATCATCTTAATTATTGCTTCAGTTCGAGCCAAACCTCTGACCCGAAACCAAAGCCAAAACGTTGGGAGCTAAAATAAGAGACCGGCGCATATGTAGAAAAACTATTTCTAAAAACCCATTAGGAGTACGTAAACCTTGTTGCAGACTTAGGGGCAGAAAACGACCACGGAGAGTTGTGGGCTTTCCTTTACAATTGGTTAAGTTATTTCTTACAAATCTTCTCTTCTTTTTTGCAAACAATTCGTGTTTAGGTTGGGCTCGCGGCCATTGCTGGGTATAAAGCATCTCAGGGCATCAGAGGGGGGGCAGACTGTCCGTCCGCTAGAGTCTCCAGGCCCTCCGCCTTGCTCTATCCTCGGGGTACCTAGAGTCACCTCTGGAGCGGTAGGCAGAGCGAAGGATCTGAATCCAAAGGATCCAGTGAATCCAGCCTGTGTCCTGACTACCAGAGAGTGATAGGGGTAGAAAAGAGAAGGGATAACACCAGAAAGGTAAGGAGAAGAAAGAAGGCCAAGAGACAACAAGGTTGACTGGCATTGAATAATTTTTGGGCGTGATTCGCACGCAACAAATTTAGCATGGTACCGCGCCACTGTATTAAAATGGTTAAAATTTACCACTGACTGAGAAACAAAGTCATGATATCATGAGTCATGATATTTTGAAACAGATTTGAAAGGTTTGTAGTGTTAACTTTATAGTGACACAAATAAAAAAAAAAAAACACTTTTAAATTTAATTTGTTTAATATGTTGACAATAAACGACTTCGTCGGTTGGTGGTTCTATTGGAACTGAACTACTTTAAAACTAATAATTTAATCAGGCGTGAGATCAGACGTAAGCAAATTGAAATGCGATTACCGTGTACTGCGAGTTCTGAATCTGGTCTCACGCTTGAAACATGAACTATAAACTAATTGTGTCTATGACAAGGTTCTAGCTTGAGAAGATTCTTACATGACATACGTTCTGAATCTGGTCTCACGCTTGAAACATGAACTTTAAATTAATTATGTGTATGACGAAATTGTAGCTTGAGAAAATTATTACAGAACATACTCCCCCTTTAGAGGGTTCTTAATTCCCTAATTTTAAACTAAGTTGTCTTCATTGACATTTATGCGATCAGAACATTAACATTTTCTACATTTTACATTTTTAGCTACATAGGTTCTAAAAATAAGGTTCCACTTCAAAACGTGAAACTCTGCGTCTAGGTGCTGGTGTTGGTCTCCTATGACGAAACCAATATACAATACCCATCCCAGTCATGCCAGCAGCTGAAAGCCATGTCAACCCATAGTGATGATAGTCATGCGCGCTCAAAGACGGGGATATCGGAAACGCATTTGTTTGGTTCACAACCTCTTCAATTCTAGTACTGAGATCATCAAGCTGTTTCTTATCAATGTCATAAGCCTCGGGTGGCATTGAAGTCGTAGAAGTGGTTTTTCCATTTCTTTTACATATCCAGTTGCTGATGTTTGCGCTCGGAATGAATGATTTGTTGATGGAATAGTTGTACCCGTGCTGACCGTTGAGAATCGTGTATGGCAGTTTGAGTGTACATGACTTACGGAACTCCAGCAGACCATTGCCCTGAACGTGTATTCTTGTAGTCCTGCCTTCGCAAATAAGATGACCTGTTGCGCCAGATGCTACCGAAAAAATCCATCCATTAGATTTGCTGAGAGCTATCCATTGATCTTGTAAATTAACTTCATTAACTTGACATCGACACTATGTGTCTTTAACATGATTCAGAAGATCCATTTCACAGCCGGTTATCTTATTAAGCTGCGTATTAGTTGGATGGAGCTGATAAAATAGATAATTTTTGGGTGATATTAACTTGCATGATGCCAACTCAATCGCTGTTAGTGGGAAAAACTTATCTCTGGTCATCAAAACTGCAAGATATGGAGTATATAACTTAAATAACTTAAATTTTCATGCAATATAGGAACCTTGACCAAATTAAAGAATTGAAATTCTTCAGCATTTATAATGGGTAGCCGCATCTCAAAAACGATTGAGTTATTCCAATTACGGGCTTTGATTGAAGCCATTCTGTACATATCTACTAAAATTCCCTTTGGCAATCCTAGTGTTGGAGCAAGTGAATTACCAATCAGCTGCAACTGTTCACTAAATTGTCTTGGTGTCAACAACTTTGGATTTATTTTAGAATGATTCAAGTCTAACATAACATCCAATAACACTTCCTGAGTCCGTTCGAAATTTGTAATAATCAATATTAAATATAAAGTAAGGGCTGGCAACTCATGTTTATGCTCGAACAGCGTTTGCTTTGATTGAATTCCATCAATCGTTCTCATTAAATAATGATGAAGAGCCTTAAATTGTTGTTGGATTTCAAAGGTGTCTCTTTTCAAAATGTTGACAGTCTGATATGGAATTCTGCCTTTTTAAAAGATATTCTGCATGGCGTTCATTTTCTTTGACTAACGCTATTTGTTCTTCGATTCGATTAGCATCTTCCTGATCCAAAATTCCAAATAAACTATGTGCTAGCGTTCCAACGATGTCAAACGGAGATCTTGCCGCTCTTATTTTTTCATAATTTGATCCTTGGGAACTATGCAGCAGCTCATTGTTGCGATCCATCACCGTGGCTCGATGTTGAAGGCTATCTATTATGGGTCTGCAATAAGCTTTGTTAGCCATATCTTCTGTGCATATTATATCTAGTAGCTTAAGATACGATTTTATTTCGTTAAATTCAAACCAATATGTTGTTAAATTGTAATAAATATAAATGTTCCAGAATGCATTTATTATTTTTACCTCACCAATGTCTTCAAAGTAAATACCAATGCCGTTGTCTAATTTTGTCACTGAAACTTGTTCATTTGTCTGTGCCAGACATAACGGTAATACTAAGAAAACGCACAATATTGAGGAAAACACGCTCTTCAAGTTAAATTTTTTCCAACCAGAATTTTTTTCTTTACTCGCACTGGTTTCATTTGATTTTGGTTTTGTATCGTGATAAACATTTTCATCAATCGAGTCCTCTATTGGCAATGGGCAAAGATTGTGTATGGCTCTTTGGTATGTTCCATTTTCTATTTTAACAGTGGCCACTCGGATTAGATTGTCGTTTCCCATAATAACTTCGGTTACTCGGCCTAGTTTCCATCGCATAGGTTGAGCATTCACTTCTTTTATTACAACCATTGTCCGAGGTCTTAGAATATTGTGTTCCGTTTTCCACTTCATCCTTTGTTACAACAGATGCAAATATTCTTTTGACCAGCGTCTCCAGAAGTGTTGCTGTATGTGTTGTATTTGTCGAAATTTATCCAGGCGGTTTAATTTAGTGTCTGTAACATCTGGTTCAGGCAACGCTGTCAGCGATGTGTCTATTAAAAAGTGCCCAGGGGTGAGAGCTGCCAAATCATTCGGATCTATCGAAATAGGAGTCAGAGGTCTTTAATTTAATATAGCCTCCACTTGAATGACTATTGTTGAAAGCTGTTCGTATGTTAACGAAGCTTCCCCAAGATAGCGAATAGGTAGCGTTTCTGCCGATTTGACAGCAGCTTCCCAAAGTCCTCCAAAATGCGGTGATCGAGGTGGAATGAATTTCCAAATAATTCCATCCTGCAAACATGTGTCCTCGATTGTAGATTGCACGCGTTCCGAATGAAAAGCCCTTCTAAACTCTGCGAGTTCGTTCTTAGCGCCAACAAAGTTAGTTGCACTGTCGCAAAATATGATTTGACAAACACCTCGTCTGCTGACAAATCTCTTAAACGCATTTATAAAGGCTTCCTAAGACAAATCTCCAACAACTTCGATGTGAACAGCTTTAGTTAAAAATCAAACATAAACTGCCAGATAGGATTTTGATGGTGTTTTACCTCTTACTTTGTGATGCGTTCTAATGGGATCACAAAAATCAACTCCTGAGTGATAAAAACGTCGTGATGGATTGACTCTCTCTGTTGGTAGATTTCCCATCAGTTGATTAATCGTTGTTGGTTTCGATCTGAAACATTTAACACATTTAGAAATAACATGTCTAGCCATCCTGCCTACGCTCAAAATCCAGTATTGTTGCCTTAAAATGGCTATTAATGCTCTGTGTGATGCGTGCAAATGATTTTCATGTAGCTGAATCAGTAGCAACTTGGAAACAAGACTGTTGTTTGGTAGAAGTATCTGGTGCTTGGCATCTGGTAATGAATGCGAGTGTTCTAATCTGCTTCCGACTCTTATTAAGTTGAGTTTCTCATCGAAATACGGATCTAACGACGATATACTTGATCGTTTATTGACCATTCAAAATTTCTTCAGTAGCTCATACTCATTGGGAAATGGTGTCCTCTGTACTTGAATCAAAAGCAGACGATTTCCTTGATATAATTCTTCAACTGTTAGACGACCAAAACTTCTTAATTCTCTATGTTTCCTGCAATTGCTATAAAATCGGTAACAAAACAAACGATGTAGTGTTAAAGGAATTTTTGTGATTAAGCTTTTCTACTGGATCTGGGATAATTGAAGTTGTTAGAACTGATTTGATTTTACGATATCCGGGAATAACTTCAGGGATTGTATATTCAGTTTTTGTCCAAAATATTTCATCGGTTTCGAGGAACTTGGGTCCCTTGAACCAAAACGTTGATTTAATAAGAAAGAGTGGATTCTCTCGATACCAGATCAGCTGGATTGTGTTCTCCTTTTATGTAACTCCATTGCTGAATATCTGTACATGCTTGGATTTTGGCTACTCTATTAGTAACATATTTCTCCCAAGTATACGATGGTGATCCTATCCAAGCCAATACCACCGTAGAGTCTGTATAGTAATATATGTTATCAATTTGATGATATAAGGCTTGACATAACTTTTTCACCAACTCTACCATCAAAACAGCTCCTTGTAATCTAGCCTATCAATACTTATTGTCTTAAGTGGCCCCACTCTTGACTTCGAGCAAAGTAGTTGGGATTGGATTTTGCCATCTTTGTGAATAGATCTGATATACACACACGAATTGATCCAAGTTTTTTGTCAATTCTGCCAGTCTATCTTCGACGTATTTGCGAGTTTTTCTTACCTCGCCGTCCTTGTTGTAATTGCGAACCATTCTCACAATTTGTTCTCCAACAAGTTCCTGTTGATCGGCGAAGTACTCCAAAGTCTCTCCTTGGTTAGTGCTTTCGAGCTGCGACATTATTTATTTAAAGATTTTACACTGAATTTTATTGAACAAAAAGAACTTTTTAGTTTGTTGATTGAATTTCACTTATTTGTTCACTATAAATGTAACAAGTTATCACTATAACTGTCCTGTCACGGTCGCCAAAATTATGTTAACTTTATAGTGACACAAATAAAACTAGACCACTTTTAAATTTGTTTAATTTAATTTAATAAATTTAATTTGTTTAATTTGTTGACAATGAACGACTTCGTCGGTTGGTGGTTTTGTTGGAACTAAACTACTTTAAAACTAATAATTTAATCAGGTACATATTTCAGGCGAGAGATCAGACGCAAGCAAATTGAAATGCGATTACCGTGTATTGCGAGTTCTGAATCTGGTCTCATGCTTGAAACATGAACTATAAACTAATTGTGTCTATGACAAAATTGTAGCTTGAGAAAATTATTACATAACATGTAGTGTAGCCCATTTTTTAACAAAAAAGTGGTTGTCTCAATACTGAAAGCAAATAAGTAGTTTCTACAAGACGTTATCAAAATACCAGTTTGGTTTGCTGACAATTTTTATTGCTCATAAAACTTTTAACTATTGTTTTGTTTTTTGCACACTGTATTACAGCTTGACAACTTTTTAGGTACTTATTGCCACTTAGTTCTTCTGCTCAAGCCCTTTTCTTCTTTCATTGGAAAAGTTACTGTTCGAAATTGGTGCAAGGTATACTGATATCTCTTGTTTGGCACAAATTGTGGTATTCACTGATGAGTTCGCCCTCTGTAGTTATTTGATTCAGCTTAAACCACATTAACACAATATAGGGAAGTTTACGTTTCTGTTGGGGAAATTGATTGGATAGTACTCGTATGAGCAAAAACTAAATGGTGCTTGCAGAATATCCCGCTACTCTCAAATCTTCTTTAAACGTTAGATCAGAACATCCTGCCAATTACCATAAGAATTATAAATTAAAAAGGCAATTTTGAACTTCCATATTTACTTTCTGGACAAAATATGTAAGAACAGTAAAATCTCTAGGGTGCCGTGACAAAAGGCCAAGCGACATAAGGCTAAATTTTAAAATTTGACAGGCAGGCGCATATGAGCAAGTCCGGCGTATTTCAAATTATGTCAACAACTGCCAAGCAGGCGCCTATAAGCGAGTCTGTGGGGTGGCTGGCTCACTTGTAATTTTCATGGCACCACGTTCCGTTTATGAGCAGTATCCCAAAGAGAACCGTTCAAATTTGTAATACGAAATTACCATCAGTGGTCGATTCTTTTCATTATTCAAACGGTAAAAACAAGTTTTTGTTTTGAAAAATAAAAAAAAAGTATATGGTCTTATATCTCAAAATACGAGTAGTTCAGCCTTATGTCGCTTGGCGTTCTCAGTACCATTTAAGTACCGAAGTACTCTCTTCGTTGCTGTCCAATGGCTTACCAAAGTTTGAATTAAATTGGCTAAGTACGCTGAAAGCATGTATGATATATGGACGCATTTGGTTTGGAGTTTGATTGTGATATGGAGATTTTATTCTTCTGAATACTTTGTTTAAATTCTATTCCCAGGGAAAAAGCTTAGAACCCTAAATATTTCAAATCAAATGATAAAGCCAATTCGATTTCTAAGTTTCTCATCCGACTTTTTATATCATATCCTTCCCTATTGTATAAGGCCATAAGTTGCCGTTTCGCGTAAGCAAACTTTATCTTCTTTGTGTTGTCTTAATTCACCGGGGTTTAGTACCTGTTTGAGTTCGCTCAAGATTTCCAAAAAAAATTCTTCGCTTCACCGTTTAAATAATCACCGATAAAATTCAGTGGATACAGTACCAGGTTAATTTTTACTGCAAGCACCATTAACAATCAAATGGACCCTAACCTGGTTACTGTTGCAAACGTCTCCTTCAAATCGATTTCCAGTTTTTGAGTAAAAGTTTTCGTAACAAGCCACCCTTTAGCGCCAGATTAAAGATTACCGAGGTACCATTTCTTCGCAGGGTTTTTAGCCTTTTTTCGAAACATTCTTTTATTGATCGGCTTCTGGGCTTTAAACGCTTCTCAACAAGATAGCGGATCCGAATATGTCCTGCAGCAAATAGCATTGTAGCATTCTTCGCTGTCAGGCTCTTGTTCTCGTTGATATGTACCATATTAATCTCTTTTCTAAGTCTATCTTTTCCTTCAGTACGTACTATTTTTGGACGCCCAGGTCTTTTCTTATAAGGTGGTTGACCTTCATCGCTTATTGAACTGTTATTGTAATCGCTGGCTTTCTCACTCTGCCCCTTCCGTGTTTGTTGAATGACGAGATAAAATCCTTTATCTTCGAATATTTCATCATTTATAAAGGCTTCGTAATTATCTTACTATGAACCAGTAAAAATAACATCCCTGTGCCATACAACTTTCTTATCCTGTAGAACATAAGGACGGTATACCTTCGATTCTGTCGAGAATCTGGTAAATATGCATTTCTTCGATTTTGAACAAAAGTTTTCTCTTGCATCAGTTTCATCGAGCATGAATGCCGTAGTTCCAAACTTCTGAGAATAATTTGTTCTACCTGTCCATCATATAAATGGAACTTTACTTTCCATGCTTCGCGATGCATATCTATTTCGAATGTGATTTGCAGTTTGTATTGATTCTGCACAAACCCCTGCCGATAATATAGACTGCAACGTCATACACAGTGCCACTTCGACTATCGTTCGATTTTTACTTTCAGCTGCACAATTCTGTAGTGGTTTGTATTTCTTCGCCTTTTTTCAAAAAACTTTCGTATTGCTTATTTGTTCAGTTGGTTCTATTGTCCGACTGAAGTGTTTTGATCTTTCTTCTCACCCGCGAGATTTTTCATCTACAAACGTAAGGAAATATTGCGAACTTTTGCAAGAATTAACATATAAAGAGACCCAAATGTTTGTATGTATTAGCTCCAATACATTTGGATTCAGTGACTGCTTCCCCTTTTTGCGTGTTTTATTTTCTGATTTGATCCGATGAATTGAAATTTCTTTTGAAAGACATAGCGCCAGGAAGTTTCTCGGTGCATTGCTTTTACGTGCATCTTATTCTTCGAAAAGTTTTATGTTCAGTACTTCCGTGCCTAGAACTTTTCTTGCGTGTCGATGGCAATTCGGAATGATTCGTATTCATCCGGAATGCTAGAAACCAGGAGTATAGTGAGTTGGTCGTCTATAATCTCCAATTCAAGTTTTTATATTTTGTCGAAATGTTAAAAAAGTTTTTAACTAGGTTGCCTTCCATGATGGATCTTTTGATTGGTAGACGCTGTGTAATATTTGCCAAATTTCTATTTTTTAGTTCAGGGCTTCAATTTCTACGCTTGTTAAGCACAATTCGATGTTCGGTGTTTAAATGGTTATCTTGCTTACTTACTTTAAGTGGCGCTACAGTCCGGGGTGGACCTGGGCCTCAGTCAAAAAGCTTTTCCAGCCAGCTCGATCCCTGTCTTGCTGCCTCCAGTTTCGTACGCTAAGTTGGCTGAGGTCCTCTTACACTTGCGTGCCCCACCTGAGTTTTGGCCTTCCTCTACTGCGCTGTCCTTCGGGAGTGGATTCGAAGACTTTTCGGACCGGAACATTGGTGTCCATATGCTCTACATGATCCAGCCATATCAGTCTTTGGATCTTCACTCTTCTGGCTAGGTCCATGTCGCTGTACAGTCCGTGCAGTTTATCGTTGTATCTCCTCCTCCATTCAACGTCAATGCAGACAGGACCGAAGATCGCCCGAAGAATTTTTCTCTCGAAGCAACCAAGAACACCCTCATCCACTTTTGATAATGTCCATGCCTCTGCGCCATAGAGCAGGATCGGGATTATTAAGGTCTTATAAAGAGTGACTTTTGTTGACCGAGAGAGGGCTTTGCTACTCAATTGACTTCTTAACCCAAAGAAACAGCGGTTGGCAAGAGTTATTCTTTGCTTGATCTCAGCGTCGTTGTCTGTATTTATAGCAGAGCCTAGGTAGACAAAGTCATTATCTACCTCAAAGTTATATCCGTCTCAATCCTCGCAAAAGCGCCACTGACATCACGCTGCTTTCTCCCGATTATGTCAATATCGTCGGCGTATGCGAGTAGTTGGACTGACTTTTGAAAGATTGTGCCTCTATTCTTTCAAGTCCGATGTTGAAAAAATCGCATGACAGCGCATCGCCTTGTCTAAATCCTTTCTGGACATCAAAGGTCTCGGTGAGATCTTTACCGACCTTGATGGAGCAGTGTGTATTCTCCATCGTCATCCTGCACAGATGGACGAGTAGACATTGCTCTGTATCTCGTCTCTATAGATGCTGGATATATATTGAAATTTATTTTGTGTCAATTTCTGTTCGGATGCGATATGGGGCTAACTTTATTCCGTTAATTTTGCACAGAATTAAAGGTTCTGTGCTCGTAAAATATGGTTGATAACTTCTTTACCATATTAATAACTGTCAAACTGCTGAGTTACTATACTTTAATATTTGTAACAGTTTAATGTCAGTTTAATTAATTAAGCGGGAAAGCTCATTAAATGAAATAATTGAAAATTTTAACATGAAGACTAAATATTAATACTCGTATCTTGTTTATGTTCCACGATACTTAGATTTCCAATCTTTTTGTAAGTTGAGTACGAGTTTGCTTTCTGGTAAGCTTTTCTTTTCCTTGTTAAAAAGATAACCTGTGTCCTTCAATGGCGAAAGTATGTTTGGATTAGATTTAAACCAGACTGCATCTTAGTTTTATTATTTAAACCAATTCAATTTGTTGAATATGTCATCGGCAAAGATAGCAGATTATCAATTAGTTAGTCTTAGAAAATCATGAATGCAAATATTGAAAATGGTTGGCCCGAGCACTGAACACCTGCTTCAATAAGAAAGGCAAATGATAGGCAGTTACTTACTGAAACTATGAAAGTGCGATCTGATAAAAATGACCGAACGATTTTAATCAAATATATTGGGAAGAGTGAGTCGAGAGTTTTTTCAATATTGAGAAGTACAATACCAGTCCTTTTTCCAATTATAAAATCATTTTCTATGTGATTAATTTTGCGATGAATTTGAAGCACAGGCATTATTATAAGTTAAATGGGTTGTTCATTTCATATAAATTATTTTTTCAAAGCACTTGCTTAAAGATCTTATAAGTCTTAGCAAAATATCCCTGCTTACGGCAACAGTTAAAAAGATAAATTCTGATGACTTAGAATTTTTTAGATGGGCTAGTACGAACTCATCTATAAGTGATATCAGCTCAATATTTCTGGGTATTAACACGTTTGTGTTAATTGAGCACACTGAATGTTGAACTCTACTCTTTTCACTCCTAATTATATTTTTACTTATTGAATGGATTTTTTTTTTATTTTAATGCGGGGATAGAACAGTTTTCTCTTTTTCATTACCTTAACTGAGTTCCAGAATGGTTCGCTACCTTGTATTTTTCTTTTTCAACACATATTTCTAAAAGTCGAAATAATAAATTTTACTGTTGCTGTTAGAGCTTTTATTTCTGTCAAATTAGACCCAATTCCAAGATAAACTCTTTATCTTTGCCACTAGGAGTATCATATCTATGATATGGCGTGGGAGAATATTAGTATATTAGTATATATTCAGTTTTCTAAGAACTGATTGGTCAATACAATCGAGCACCGAATGATTAGAACTTAGATCATTTATATCGATTGGTTAGATAAAAAGTGCATTTAAGTGAAAACAAGTCAAGAATTTGAGGGAATGTATGTTGGATGAGGAGGATTTAAAATATAAAACGAGTGTCTAGAGTGAAGGTAGCTCAGCGGACATTTCCCCAAGAATTCGCTCTTAAATAACCCTAGCTCCTATGTCATCAGGGCAGTACATTTTTTCGCCCTGAAATCAAAGCGGGAAAATCATTTGAGTTTGCAACAAACCCTCAAAGTTGATGTTGCTGGTTACGTTAAAGTTTGTCAAACTTAATCGCCTCTAAAATATTTTTATTTAAGAGCCGCCCTCTAATTTCATAAAATGATTTGCGGCTTTCAAAAGTCAGGTCGGTAGACTTGTGCGTTTTGTTGCAGTACTGTGATAGAAATTTCATAATATATGTTAATATGGCAAATTTTTTCTTTTTCCCAAATATTTGGCAGTTGTAACATTGAATGTGTTGTCTTTGGGCAAAGTTCATTTCACTTGGGTTAGAAATGTGGATTTCTTAATCATTTGGAAAAGCATCACACCCAAGAAAAACAACTAAAAAACATCAAAAAATTCAGTATATCTCTTTGTGATGATTTAGAACTTTAACTCCTAAAGATATAAGTTCGTCTTTTTGAGATTAAATGGGATGTTCATTTAGCCTATACAGCATGCCTTCTAATGGCCTTACTGTTTGTAGATAATGAGTGCAAAATTGTCAATTTGTTTTTTAAACACGGCACAAATAACACGTAGCTATCAATGTCGTCATTAATGATTCTTATACCGATAGATATTCTACTGATAGAGTGTTGTTAAATTTTGGCGTTACGGAATAAAGAAAGCAGTTCTTTGCTGCTTTTTTGCAAAATACAGATCGAAAAATTGTGTCATTTCTTTTTGAAGTTAAAGTTGTTTAGATTTCGTCAGAATCAATTTATCCTATATTGATTTTCTCTATAACTGATTTTAAAGTTTTTACTGTCGGAATTGACTTTTCTTCATCTATAATACGTTTTGCATTTGAACACTTTCTAAAAACAATTTTTCCATTTCAAACTACAGTTACTAATTAATTGTTAGCCCTAACTAAGCTTTTATGTCAAAGCGAAGTAAAAAAAATTTCCATTTCAAAATAAAAACAAATTTAATGAAAGTGAACAGTTTTCATAAATTTGCCCGAAGAATTTTCGTGGACTAAGATTGACAAAAGAGTGATTACTAATTTCTCTCTCATTTTGCTCTATTCTGCGATAAACTACGAAGCGTAATAAGCGAAAGGATTTTGTACTGTTTCCTAAGTTTTGGACAGTACGAGAACAAACCTACTAACATTTGGCCATTGCACACCCGTAAGTATTTTAAGTACTTTATATGTCTTATTTCTTAAGAATTAAATTTCAATTTTCCACCTTTATATTTCATGATTACTTCTTTCTTTTTATTTATAATAATATGTTTATTTAAATAAAGCTTTTATTTTTTGTTAGTATCCGAATGTGTAAACGAATGAATTTGTAGCAATAATATAAAAATAATATTTAATAATACATATTGATATTTTCGGTCATACATTTTTATACATTAATGAACGCAAATAAAGAAAACGTAAGATATTCCAAAACAGTCTTACTTATATATCAGAAAATTTCAACAACATTTTACTTAGCGCACCTCCACAAGTGGTATCGAAACTTCAGGCCAACACGACTCGTAATTTTGCGGTGGAAGAATCAGGTCGAATGATTCTGATATTCCACTCGGTCACTCTTACTTTTAGCACCTGACTCTCGTTTTTATATTCCTTTAGAAAGTCTTCTTTCGAAGGCGTAAAACCGTCTTTTTGCTAAATTCGTCCGGATTACGTCCGGAGATCAGCACTGTTCTTTAAATGTCATTCCTGCATTTGGTCTCATCTGGACTACAAAAATTTCTGCCATCTACGATTTTTAATTTCCACAAACGCTTTATGACTTCATTTAAATCTGTATTACGACTGGCATTCCGATTACCAACTACACAAACCCTTGTATTCGTTTTCTTTGAGCTATCACATTTTCCTGAATCTATCAATCTAGTTTTTTGCAAAGTGGGCCATCCTTTAATTTTTATTTGTCCAATTGACAACACGTCTAAAAAGCAAGACTTATTTTCATAACAATCTTATTGATATCAAAAACAATTGATTGAACTTAGTTAAAATTGCGAAAGCAATAATCTTTCTGATAAGTAGAGGTAGGTCGATCTGTAGTGTGTGGTTTTGTTTTCTGACCTTACACCTGCGATCAAAAATACATCTTGCGATTGTAGCTTACTATGATCTATATCATTTTGCTACTATCGAATGACAACCATAGTCCAATCGATAACATGGCAGTTATGTAGGAAGTAAAACTGTCCCTTTAAAACAAATTAATGTGTTTTTGAAACACTAAGCACTTATTGCTAAAGCACTTAGGCGATCGTTTTAAAGCTATTTCGTAAATTCGCTTCCATCGTATCACGGAGATTGGTGCAGCACGTGATAAACACCTCCTTAAATAGAAGAAAATTTGCAAACTATCAAGCGTTTTATCTTTGTGTTCTAAATTTTTAAATAAATCAATGAAATTAACATACCGTACTCTGAAATTTTCATTATCCTTTGAGCCAATGCACAAGATAAATGCCAACAAAAAAGTAATTAGAAAGCTTTATTTAATTGACCAACAGCAACAAATCGTTTTTTTTTTTGTTATGTTTGTTTCTTAATCTTAAAGATTCTATATTAAAATATGTAGCACTAGAAAGTAAGAAAAGTGACAGCTAAACTCTTAATATATAAATGATTTATGTAAACTTTTGTATACACACATGTACATTTAAAATCAAGTTTAGATTTAGCAAAAAAAAAATCTACTTGATTCCAACAAGAAATAATCCTGCATTTAAGACCGTACATCCCGCACTTAGTTAATATAAAACATAGGTTCTTGCTGAAGATAGTCTTGATGCTACAATGGTCCGAAAGAGTTTGATTTCATGATCAATGAAAGACCACTGATCTGCAATCGGCACAAAAAAAGGAATAATTATATATTTGTTGGTCTTACCAGCGGACGACATTGCTTCTGCTTTTTTAAAATAATTTTTTCAAGTTGATTTGTCTGTATGACAAATGTTCTGATATGGATGAGTTAAGCTGCAATGAACTCAGGCGATTCATTTCCCGATTTGGCACCAAAATATTTTCGGATAGTTCCCAGGAATAAAACTATTTTTATTTTTTATAAGAAATTGAAATATTATTTCATTTTTAATTTATTGGTATTTTATTCCGCATACTTCAGTATAACTTCACAACTTTTTACTCTTTACTTATTACCCTATATTTCAGCTGCTCGAGATCGAATCTTCTTCCATTTGCTGTTCAAGAGGATGTTTTGATAACGAGCGAAACTTTGTAGTTCGCATATTTTTCAAAGATATTCTATGAGTTGTAGCATAGTATAAGGTGAAATGCATATAATGATACAATACAAATTGGGCTAACGATAAAATAGTAATAAACTTCAATGTACTCGTATGTAACTTAATTTTAATAAACAACCACCACCATGTGTGAACAGCTACAGATGCCTACGAAGAAAGGTTCAAAGATCGAGGTCATTAATATGCTCTTGCAATATGACTGCGATAAGATTTAAGGACATTGCGATGACTGGAAGTTAAAGATCTACTTTCAGAAGTCGGAAACCATTTTTTTAAGGACGCCTTTATCTAGTGCCTCTGCGTATACCAGAAAGAAATGGCGACAATTTTCGATCGTTGGACAACATGGGCAGCCACTTGCTTGTCAAAATTTAGGCAGATACCCTAGGATCTGGCTAGATTAATATCTGTATTCTGGCAAACATAAAGATTTTGCTCTGGTCCGAGTCGAAGCTGCTAGAGCGGGCGAAAGTATGAGAGGTTGAGTATATGCAAAGTTTCTTTTAGATTAAAAGCATCTTTTAGTTTTAAAAAAAACTTTGCATATACCCAACTTCCCATCTACCCCAATTCCAACAGTGAACCTAAGCAGGTGGGGGCAGGGGGGCACCCCATACATACATACATATATAGGTGTTCATATATGGGTTCGTATGTGGTCACCTGGTTTTTTAGCGATAATAAATCCAAAACTACGAGTAGACCGATTTTTATGTTTTTTTTATTTGTTCATTTTTATTTATTTATTTATTTATTACAAGTCACTTAAGTACTAACAGATCATCAGAAAACAAAAAACATAGACATAAATTAAATTCAAACAATGAATAAGTTTTTGATTAAATTTTTAAATTGAGCTCCATTTAAGAAGTTATTAACTTCGTTAAAGTCTTTGACGGTTCGAGTAAGCGTTTCGTTTGTACCATAATTCGTTCTGTGGTGTACAACAAAGAGAAGATGCCTTGTCCTCAATGATCGTAGAGGGATAAAAAGTCCTATATTCATTAAAAAAATAGGGAATTTAATATGATAACCGAGAAGGTCTCTAACAAACATTATATCGTGTATATGGTAGAACGTCTATATTCTAGTGATTTTAAGCAAAGGAGTAAACATCTTGCTTTATAATTGGGGCAAAAGTTCCAATACATTCTATAAAAAATGAATCTTGGTAAACGCTTTTGAACACGTTCAATTCGGTCGGAATCAGAAGATAGATTGGGATTCCAAATCACAATTGCGTATTGGAGATAAGGTCAACTATAATAAGGGCGGAGTATAATGTCAGGAAAGAAAATGGATCAAAAAAGCCTTTGCTATTTCTTTTAATGAAATTTGTTGCCGAGTAAGCTTTGGATAAGATATGAATCAAATGTACTGTAAAAAGAAGTAGTATCCAACATAACTCCCAAATGTTTGACTTCGAGAGAGGGGTGTGGAATCAATCGGATACTCAAATTGAATTAAAGAGGATGAATTGGAGAATAAAATGAAATTACACTTGCTTGTGTTTAACTTCAGGGCATTGATTTTGCACTATTACATGATGGTGTTTAAATCTAGTTGCAGTAAAAACCAATCCTCAATATTTTTTACGTATCCAAATAATTTTAGATCGATGGCAAACAATAAACACTGTCCATATTTTACATTTATCACGATATCACGAATGAAGATGACGAAGAGAAGCGGGCCCAATTTAATGTCTTTGGATACGAAGTTATCTAGATTACGAAAAAAAATATAAGAAGTCGGCCTGGTTGCGTAAAAAAAAAACTGTTGAGATTTATTTGTAAAAGCATTTCTTTTCCAGCATTCAAAGCTTGAAAACTGTTATAAATATTTATTTATTCTTTCGAGTTTTCGTATTTTTTTTTTCATAAATCCACCCTCAGAACAAACATCTAAAAAAAAACATGAAAATCGCTCCATTTTTGGATTTTTTATCGCTAAAAAACCAGGTGTGCGCGAAAGTGTACACACCAATACCTCACTTCGCATCGTAGTTACGTTCCAAAAAAACACGACGCAAATTTAAACAACGCAAAGTGAATTATGATTCTCTATAGCAAACCATGAATGTAAAGTTCGAAGATAGGTTGCAGGGTAACGAAAATACTACTTTTTAAAAAGAAAATTTTAAAAAATTTCGAAAAAAAAATTAAAGACTCGAACCCAAAACAACGCAACTTCGAAAATCTAACGACGCACAGTGAAAATTAGTACTCATTCAGCAGCGATGCAACGTCGAAAAAACGCAAAACGAAACGACGCAAAACGAGGTATTGGTGTAATTACCGTGGTAATTAAAAACTGCAATAGGTTTTTACAATATCAGGCTACATTGTCATAATAACTGATAAAAGTTCGATATTTAAGGTTGTTACGTACACACAAGTAAATTCTGAATGTTATGTGATATACAGCCTGGGATGGAAGAGGTTAGAAGATGTTTTAAGCATTCTCTCAATGTTTTTGATATCGTTGGCCGTTTCTTCACAGATTTGAAGCTCATCGGGCCCTATTTGTCGATATCTAAAAAATAAGCTTGTTTAGGGTTTCATCGCTTCAAAAACGACTTTAAGATGAGGGCCTTCCACTCTGCACTGACATACAAAAATACCTATATATGTACATTTCACTCAATTCCTATAATCAAGCTTTATCCACATACGCGTTTCGAATACCGTTCATTACTTGAGTCCGCGTTCGTAGTGATAAGTTCAAACACACACTTTTATTAAACAACTCAAATAACAGTTTTTAGAAACTAACCAGTCTTAAGGCTCGGCCATAATCAACATAGGGAAACGTAAGCCAATGTCATAAGAGATGCTTCCTTATGTTTTGCTCCACCCGAAAACCATAATACTTTTGCCTGCATAGCTATCTGTCAAATAAATTTTTAAATTATGAATCTCTCATTGTTGGTGCTTGTTAAGATAAACAAATTGAACAAAATGAAGTCTTCAGACATTTTTCAATCAAATTTTGAGAAAAAAATATGCCATCTGTCAAATCTACATATGCAATGAGCGACTGAGTTCGCTCCCTCTTATGTTTGCAAAAGTGAAAGAAAAATTAACGAATCGACTCTGGGCTTATTATGGTTTGTCTCATAAGTCTCAGTGTAATTGCACGTTTGTATATGCGTGCATATGCGGCCGTATGTTGTTTATGGTTCTCACTTTACCCTGCAATTCAGTTGCTTGGATACTAACAATTTCGGGTGAACACACGGTTGCCGTTGTAAACACAAAAATCTTCCCGAAATACATAAATACTTTTAAGATTCGTTTTATGTGAAAGTGTTATGAAGCTGGCAAAATTTCTAACAAAAGCTATGTTATGGCTTTTTCTTTCACAGAGACATACTTTTCCTATACCAATAAAAACTTAAAAAATTGTTTCCCGCTAAGATAAGATTTATGATAAGATTAACAATATACCTATATAGTCCGTTTCAAATCACCGTGCAATTTCTTGCGCATGTGCCCTCTTTTCCAGTCTGTTCCAGTAACCCTGGAAGTGATCCAGACGAAATTCCAGTCTAACCATACTTTGATGTTGATTGCTGAGTCTCAACGCGTACTGATTATCTGCTTGAATGTCTTTGGATAATTGTGGAAAAGATAAGAAGTCGGTATTGGCAAATGCGAATCCAGACTGTAGAGAGAATGCATAGAAGTAGAACGCGTTTGAATTGTATATTTTTTCAGTGGAGTTGGCAATGACGATTTTATGGAAAGCACGCCTTTACAATTATTGTGTTGAAAAGAAGAAATTATGTTTTGACTAAGAATATGAATATAAAAGTTGAATAAATTGGAGTTAAGTGTCGATGTTTTTATGTTGTGTTGTGTGATCCAACACTTATTTTTTCAAGATCAGTGCACTTAATCGTCATCAGGGGTATGATCATCCTCGCTGTCGCTTTCAATTTCAGTTGATGAATCTTCGCCGGGTCTTATAACAATTCTCTCGGTGAAGGTATCGCAACTCTGTTCACAGCTCATATAACTTTCTTCTGTCCTTATAACCTTATCGCATGTTTCTTTTCCATCCCTCGACAGTAATTTTTGTAAACGCTTTTGCTATTTTCTTGATGTCATAAAGCTTAAATGTGGTGTTTCTATCCGACACTGTTAATTTTACAATACCCCATATATTCTCAATTGGGTTCAAGTCCGGATGGTATGGTGGTACCCTGAGTACTTCATGGCCTACTGATCTAATCAAGTCGTCTATTTGATGCTGCGTAGATGTCTTGTTTTGTTGAACTAAATCATACAGTTCAATCTTCGGAATTGAAGTGCTATGCGCAACATTATTTTCTACTAGCCAATTAACTAACTCTAATTTTGTTGCTGATGAAGTTGAGGCTCAATTTTTTAAATTGTTGCGATATGGGGCGTTGTTCATAATAATAACCGACAGTTCCTCTAGCTGGTCCAGTACCTGATCTATAAACCATTTTGGGAAATTGTCAAAGATCATCTCATCATGATAGTCACCCAACTTCGATCCAGATTTGAAGATAACAAGACCGTTTTTGACAAATCCATTTGAACCACCAGCTTGTGCAATGAGCATTTTTAATCCTTCCGTACTTCCATCAGTTCAAGACATTCCTCTTGTGTGGGAGCTATGTATATATGATTCATCTACATAGATTATCTGATATCCACCTTCATGAAATTTCCTTATCATCCTATTGTCTTTCGTCTTACGAAATATTAACGCTTTGGCTTTCAGATACCTCCAAAGGGATATCTTGCTTATCCTAATTTCCAGTTCTTGAGGGATTTGTTTCCTAAGGGCGCTAAATGTTACGACTTTCTTGTCAAATTTGTGGAAGGAGTAGATCATCCTTTTGATGGATTCAAAGTCGAAGTCATCTAATTCAGTGATCCAGTGTCGATGAAGAATTTTCTTGTTGGGTGATTGTACTGTTACAGTTTATTCTTGTTCGTTTAATATTTTTTATATGGTCCTATGCGAAACTCCAACAAATTCAGCTGTTTTTCTTACAGCTGCTCTCGTAGGAGCTTCATTTGCATGGTTGTTTTCTAATCCAAGTTTTTATGGTAAATTTTCAGCGTAAGCACATTTGTGTGGCGTGTCAAAGGCTTTTGTGGCTAAAAGCAGTCCAATGTCTGTACATTTTTTTTTTATTTCTACTCCTTGCAAAGGTTTTTTAAAACCAGATTATATTCGCACAAAATAGTCACAATATATACTTTTTACCTAACACTTTTCATAGAAAAATGTGTGTTGGAATCGAATCCTTTTTTATTACATATACATTTATTGCAGTAATTTTTTCACAAAAGTAGTGGCCAGGCAAAATAAGCGCATGTATGCACTTATGATGCAAATGGGTTAAATATGAAAGGAGGTGGAGAAAGTTCAACCGTTTTGTAAGTATTATTTTCCAAGTCATGCTTCCGACATGTGAGCGAGCGCCGCGCAGCAATCCGCATCAAGGCTAAATTCGCCAACACAAGCCTTATATGCGCGCATGCTCCTTAACAAGACCTACGAGCAATGCCCTAGCTATGACATTAAAATTGTCCTCGGTGATTTTAATGCAAAGCTAGGAAGGAGGTAATCTTTGGTGGAACAATCGGAAAATATAGCCTGCACAACACCACCTCCGATAACGGATTCAGGCTAATCGATTTTGGGGTGGGGCAAAACATTGTCGTGGCTAGCACGCGCTTCCCACATCTCGACATACACAAGGGGACTTGGAGAGCTCCTGTTCAACCAGATTGATCACATTGCGATCGACGTACGTACCGAGGAGCCAACATCGACTCGGACCATTACCTTGTTGTAGCCAAGGTACGGTTGCGGATATCCAAAACTACGCCAAGACAAACTAATGCTGTGATAAAATTCGACGTCAGACGGCTACAATCGCAGGAGATCGCCAAGTCCTTTTCCGATCGAGTGTCTCTTGATCTCTTAAGAGGTCCAATGCCGCCAGCATCAAGCATCGAAGACCATTGAAAACACTGCCGGAACACATCAGAGATGCCGCTTCTAATGTGCTGGGTTTCACTCGTCCACCACAACGATGATGAATGCCGGCAAGCACATGCAGGTAAGCCAAAAGCACGCAATGCGGCACTGCATAAAAAGATCATAGCTTTTTATGAGCTCTATGAACGGAAGAGGAGATACGAGCACTGGCTCCTCAGGAGGAAGAAGAAAGGACATGAGAAGCGCGCGATCGAGGAAATTGAGAGATGCTACTCCAGGAATGAGGTTCGGAAGTTTTACCAAAAGGTAAAAATAACATGCCACGGAAACAAACCTCGAACCGAAGCCTGTAGAGATGAACGAGGGAACACCGTAGTAGAATCGCAGTCGATGCTGCGGATTTGGAAAGACCATTTCTGCAGACTGTATAACGACGATGACGGACCAAATACCGCTGTCAGGCAGAATCAACCTTCCAACTTGGACGATGACGACCAACAATTTCGTCCACCCGACCTGGATGAAGTGAAGATAGCTATATTGAAACTTAAGTCCAACAAAGCTGCTGAAGCCTGACCGCCGAGCTCTTCAAAGCGGCAGGCGTTGACTTGGTAAGGAGCCTACACAAACTCACCTGTTAAATATGGTCGGACGAAAGTATGCCCGATGAATGGAACCTCAGCGGTGTTTGTCCGATTCTTTAGAAAGGAGAACCTCTGAACTGCGCCAACTACAGAGGCATCAGTCTCCTTAACATTGCATATAAGATCTTATCCGCGCTGTCATGAGATTTTTTCAACATCAGACTTGAAAGAATAGTGCAAAACTCACGCGCAAACACAAGAGGCACTTTCTTTCAAAAGTCCGTCCAACTACTCACATACGCCGACGATATTGACATAATCGGGAGAAAGTAGCGTGATGTGAGTGGCGTTTTCGCGAGTATTGAGACGGAAGCGACGAAAATGGGTTTATCGGTCAATGAGTGCAAGACCAAGTATATGCTGTCAAGCAAAAAGGACAACCAACACCGACGTCTCGGGCAGAACGTCACCCTCGAGAGATATAACTTTGAGGTAGTTAAGGACTTTGTCTACCTAGACTCTGTATGTATGATAAGTATTTAGGCGATGGCGGTGGCGCGACAGTTAGACTATCACGCAGAGAGTCTCTGTTCGATTCCTGGCTGGGTCACCAACAATTTTTCAAATCG
This sequence comes from Volucella inflata, assembly GCA_928272305.1. Taxonomy (NCBI): domain Eukaryota; kingdom Metazoa; phylum Arthropoda; class Insecta; order Diptera; family Syrphidae; genus Volucella; species Volucella inflata. The sequence continues at coordinate 115,721,262 of OV743716.1, read as the reverse complement.
GCATCACCCTTGCGGCGGGCAATGGCAAACTCCCAAAAGTAAAATTGCCTACGAAAAAGCTTCGGCCATGGCCCGAACCGGGCTGCCAGCGCCACAGTGTTTTTTGTTTTTTATGATATGTATTTGTGTTTGTGTGAGTATGTATCCGTATGTGTTAGTTATTTCACATATTTCAACTTGATTTGTTCTCAAATGAGTTGTCTTAACACAGAATCGCGGCCATTAGATATTGAACCCGTCCATGGCTTTTTAGGCAAAAAAAACATGTACAAAATACAATCAATTTTTTCTTAAAGATAGACGAGTTTGTTTGCAGTACGATTCAAAATAGTACACATTTTTAATAAAATCGGGCTAAAATAATTTAAGTTATTCAAAGTATAGCGAAAATGTTGGAACTGTGAAAGTGTTCTCCAAATTAGTTCAAGTTTGTAAACAACTCTTTCTTTATCTGCAGAAAGGGAAATAAAATTACCAACCACCCTTTTTAATTTTCATCAGATTTAACAGTCAGGTTTAATCTGTTTTCTAGTAGAATATGAAATATTGGACGATAGCATTAAAAAAACTCATCGGTCGCTCTCATTTTGGCTATTTTCTTAATATTTGTCATTTTCAAATTTTTACATAATTTACATCACTAAATACAATTGGCGCCGGAAGACAAAACTTTATCAATATGCGGTTGATTTTCTCGTGTAGTGTCTTCTCGTCCAAATACCAGCTAGTTTGATCGTTTGCCGAAGCACCAGCTGTCATTATATCTTTGCTTATATCTTGACACTAATAGTAACCAAATTAATATACATGAAATTATTCCGAAACAGGCTTAAAGGGGCGATTGTACGGTTGTAAAAATAGTCAGAAAGCTATCACAATACTGATATATAATGGATTATGGAACAAGACGTATCAGGTCGCTTATGGAGTTTCATTTTTAATACTAAAATAATTAGTGAGAATCGCCATGACTTTCAAAAGGAAACGTCAGAGCAGCCGTCATCATCTGTCGCCATTTAAATAAGCTCAACCATAATAGGCTTGTCAAAACTCTTGAAAGAATGGGCATTAGAGGAAGCTTAGCGAAGTCAATTAATTAGCCTCTCTGTGAGGACGTTTCGCTTGTAAATTAATAAAATGCAGCAATCAAAGCCGAGTTAAAATTCGGGTTCTTTTGTGTCGAGGCCCGGCCATGCACTTTTTATATAGTACATCAACAATTTTTTAAAGTGTTTCAAAAAGAGTTTGTGTATACCGTTTGCACATGTCTCACCAGTTGCCAGAATAAGCTGTCGAAGCCGCCGTATTCCAAGAATTCTTGGAATCATACTATTCAGTAAGGAAGTTCATTGCTATTTAGGTGGCTATGTAAATAAATAGAACATGCAATGCAGAAGACCGTATTCAGTGCAGTGCAGAGTCTTTGTAAAAGAAACAAAACACAGTACGGACATTCCAACTCTCTTGCTACCAATTGTAGTACTGTAACTGGCACTCGGTACTGCTACAATACTATATGTCCCAAAAGAAGTAAAAATTGTTGGTCTTTCGTCAAAAATATCAGAAATCCTGGCTCATTCTAGTTTCCAGCGCTCATTTATGATGTGATATTCCAGCTTCGCACTTCCAGATTGTGCCATGTCTCCACGCTTCTTTAATGGCAAGAATCCATTTTCGCACACATGTATGAATTTAGTAGCAATAGTACATTAATAATAAATAACAATCTGCTGTTCCATATGGTATATCTCCCTTTCTTCTGATGAAGTATTCAGTACAGGTAAAATCACTGCGCAAGCTGTTTGATCAATCCTACTTAGATCCACTTATTTGATGGCATGTCTCCCTGAAAATGGAACAAAAACGTACATCAACTTAGTGAAAGCAAGATAGATGCACTTGATACTTTAAGGGCACTTGAAAGTGTTTGACATCAGGTACTTTCAAACAAAATGCGAGTTTTTGGGATCTGCTTCAATGGATTACAAAGACTGAAGAAGATTTGATTTTCTATACTATGAATATACTCTCTGTTCTTTATATTCATTCCTGGGCTTGGGAATGGCAGCGTATGGTGGGCTCGTATAATTCCGATTCAACAGCATCCACAATCATCTGCACTCAATACTTTTAAAACACTATGCTGTCTATTGAGGTTAAGTGAAAGTTGAAATCCCAGCCGTAATCTGTGAATAGCACTTACATCGTCGAAACTTTCATTCTCAGAATATGTGTCAAAAACAACCTTCTTTAGAATCATCACATATTTGACATTGCCGCAACTACTGCGATGTAGGATCTGATCAGGGCTCGGTAGATAAGGGACTAATCGACCCAAAACTATAATGCAATGCCTACATTTGGGCAGGTACTGTTAAAACATTTTTCTCTCTGTGTTTTGAATCGATGATAGATTTAAATCCAAAATCATTTAAAAAAAAAATAGATTCAACGGAAAGTTTGATAATTGCCGGCGTGGAGCACAGAATTGAAAATCCGTTTGTTTAACGTTATAAAATTGTATTCGTTATTTTTTGCCGATTGTTTCGTAAGCGAGCTAATGTATTTAAATCATTACATTTTCACCTCGGTTCTATCGGGATAGCTGAACTCTGTATTTAAGATTATTAGATCGTTGACAGCTTTTGAAAATGTGGTTGTTTTATATTTCAAAAAATTTAAATTTTTTTTTTAAGTGCGCCTTTAATATTTCGCAAGTTAATACTGTACATTACAAATTATTAAATTCTAATATTTAAATTCGTCCTCTTAAAAAAATGTGTCGCCAATTTTACGGTTGTCATAATCGACCCACTGAGCAGGTATTCTAAGCTATAGTGAACAAATTTCACATACATTTTACTCTAGTGGACATCAGTACGGAGGAAAATATTGCTGCTGTATCCGCCGTGTTAATAAAGATCGTGATTTGTTCATCCGGTGTTGTTCGCAGCATTTGGGATTGTGTTACTCGACTACGTGGATGATTTTTGAAAAAAATTCTTATCTTATACTCGTACCTTAGAAAATGCTGCTCCAGCAAGAACTCAAGTAGAATGACTTGCTACAGCGTCGAACATTCGGTGAGTGGGTCTTAAAAAAGCTGGAGAAAAATGTTTTTTTTTTCTCGAAAAATTGTCTTCAGCGACAAAGCTCATTTCTGGTTAAATTAGTATGTTAGTAAACAAAACTGTAGTTTTTGGTCCCATGAGCAACTTCAGGTAATAAAAGAGCTGCTAAAGCACCCGGAAAAATACATGTTATTATCAAAAATGCACGAGCTAAACTTGGTCGATATATGGATCCAGCAAGATGGCGTCACATGCCACACAGCTGTGGCGGATATATCATCTTACACAGTTCCTTGCTTATCGTCACAGACAGCAAACCCTTTCACGACGCCTGCGCCCTGCGAATTAAATACATGCCTACATACTTTTGCAATTTATATCCTTCACTTTTAAATCTCTTTGTCTCTGGAACAGATTTTTTACCACGAGCTCCAGCCAATTTTCGGTTTTTTATAAAGTAGTGTTTTTTGTTACAAATAAATATTTGCGTAAACGTAACCGGAAAACCCTCTTTTATTGTGGACAACACGAACTTTTCCCAAACAGCATGCGAATCAAATGGAATAATTGGGAAAAGAGTTTGGTGAGCAATTTAACTCTCGTTTTGGGCCGGTGAATTAGCCAGCTATATCGTGCGATTTGACGAGTTTGTGATTTATGAGGGTACGTCAAATCACCCGTATATTCCGATAAGCCAGCGTCAAATACAGCCTTGGAATACAGCATTGCACGTGTTATTAACGTCATACTAGATACAAGCGAGATAATCGAAAATCTGACTCAAAATTGGACTCTCCGTATGGACAACTTAAAATGTAGCCGTGGTCAGCATTTAGATAAGGTCATCCTTAAAAAGTTAGTGGAAAGCATTGAATTATCAACTCAAATAAAAAAATACACTTTTGCAAATTCCCTGTCAAGTCACACATTAGTTTATTAATAAATCCTCGTTTATTTTAACGAAGACGATATTGACTAGTGAAACAGTGAAACAGTATTATACATGTTTACATGCTAATAGCTAACTCTGAATTGCTCGAAAACCCTTTTGCCGCCAATCGTTGGGGGGTGGGGAGGGGCGGAAAATCTAAGCCAATTGATCTCATTTGTTTGATAGTACGCTGCCATTGTTCGAATAGTGCTCTTCCATTGTTGATTATTTTCTATGAGCGTTGAGTTTGATTTGTCAAACTTGTAAAGTGTGATAGTGACGATTTAGAAAAGTAACTTGTGCGCTAATTATTGTATAATAAGAAGGAAGCCAACGCTACAGATAATTGGCTGTTTTCATTCCCTATTGCAAGAAGACAACACGTTTTTAGCAAGACACTTTGATAATGTCTTGGTATTGACGGAAATTTATCCGAATAAGGTATGTAAACATTTCCTGGCCTCCTAGCTCGCCGGACTCACCATGGGACTTTTCCTTTTGAAGATATTTCAAATGTTTAACTATTCAATACCTACAGAAAAATATGTGTTGTAAAGTTGCAACTTCTTCTTGCTCTTGCAAATATGCGCATGTCGGCTACATGAGTGCCTTCAAAGAAGCGATCGTCATAAAAGCGATATTTTGTTTAGAAAATTTAAGAATTTTCGCTGCACACATTTTATGTGTGTGGAAAGCTAATTTAAAACCAGAAAAATATTATAATTTTTTTTATATTAACTGATATGGAGAAAACTAATTTGGTCAAATATTAAAACAAATCAGCTCATCAGAGATATTATAACATATAACAACATCGACGAAACTGTTATTATTTTACTATAAACCATCCTTAGTAAACAAATGATAAAATAACTTTTGGATGCACTGTCAAGGAAACGCTCTTTATTGAATTATAAGTTATGAGACCATTCAGGAAGCAATTTAATGAATAGCAGTTAAAATGACTACTTCGCCGCTAGTCGTTTTTATTTTGACTCTCAAAGGAAAGTCTAGAAAAAAAATTCTCGCTTTCAATTTTCCCATGAGGAAATTAACGCAGTCGGTAGGATAACCAAAAAGTCACTAGTTATCTGTAAATAAAAAACCACCTTGTCCGCGAGTGAAATAATAAGTGATGCTGCGAGGAACAACAAATTAAAACGCGCGACTTATAGTAATATACCTTACTACTCACATAATCTTTCGAAGAAATATTATACATACAAGGTGACAAACCTTTTTATTAAATCAAAAAAAAAAGATTTTGAGTGGTAGGAATCTTTACTTGGACCTTTAACATTTTTTCTGCTAAGCGTAAAAGATGATATCCAATAAGTAGCTACCGCAAGTGTGGATACACATTTGTGCCCGTTTTATCGCATTTTCTATAACTTTCCGCAAGATTTCTACTTATAACTGTTCGCATTTCTGTCGAATATTCTTCTTAAGGGCTGCGATTGTCTGAGGCTTATTGGCATAAGCCCGCGACTCCACGTAGCCCCAAAGAAAGAATTCTGGGATGGTTAAATCGGGCGATCTTGCTAGCCATGCCAAATCGCCAAAACGGGAGACTACGCGGCCAGGGGAAACGCTTCCTTCACAATATCGATTGTGGCTCGTGCTGTGTGTGCGGTTGCACCATTTTGTTGAAACCACATGTTCACCAAGCCCGTCATCCAATTCCGGTAGTAAGAAGTCGTTTATGATGGCCTTGTAGCGCCCGTCAACAACGGTGACCGTATTGGTGATGGCGTCCTCGAAATAATATGGCCCAATCACTCTTCCAGCTTGAACGCCGCACCGCCACCACCAGTGGCTTTGAGTGGGTGTAGTGGCTCTTCGTGCATCACACGCGGATTTTCAGTGCCCCAGAAACGAAGATTTTGCTTATTGACGTGACCGCTTAAGTAGAAATGTGTTTCGCCGCTCATGATGGTTTTCGACACAAAATCGTCCTCTTCGTTGTTGAGATTGAGGATGGTTTGACAGCGCAGTGTAGCGTAGTACTTGTACTTGTACTTGTCTGTTGGTATTCTGCAGCTGTCTAGTTCTTACTTACTTACTTTAGGTGGCGCTACAGTCCGGGGTGGACCTGGGCCTCAGTCAACAAGCTTGTCCAGCCAGCTCGATCCCTGGCTAGCTGCCTCCAGTTTCGCACGCTAAGTTGGCTGAGGTCCTCTTCCACTTGCGTGCGCCACCTGAGTCTTGGCCTTCCTCTACTGCACTGTCCCTCGGGAGCGGATTCGAAGACTTTTCAGACCGGAGCATTGGTGTCCATGCGCTCTACATGACCCAGCCATCTCAGTCTTCTGGCTAGGTCCATGTCGCTGTACAGTCCGTACTGTTCGTCGTTGTATCTCCTCCTCCACTCACCGTCAATGCAGATGGGACCGAATATCGCCCGAAGAATTTTTCTCTCGAAGCAACCAAGAACACCCTCATCCATTTTTGATAATGTCCATGCCTCTTTGCCATAGAGTAGGACCGGGATTATTAAGGTCTTATAAGCGGTGACTTTTAATGTCCGAGAGAGGGCTTTGCTAGTCAATTGCCTTCTTAGCCCATAGAAACAGCAGTTGGCAAGAGTTCTTCTTCGTTTGATCTCAGCGCTGGTGTCATTGTCTGTGTTTATAGCAGAGCCTAGGTAGAGAAAGTCCTTAACTACCCCAAAGTTATATCTGTCTATGGTGACGTTCTGCCCGAGACGTCGATGTTGGTTGTCCTTTTTGCTTGACAGCATATACTTGGTCTTGCCCTAATTGACCGCTAAACCCATTTTCGCCGCTTCCGTCTCAATACTCGCGAAAGCTCCACTGACATCACGCTGCTTTCTCCCGATTTTGTCAATATCGTCGGCGTATGAGAGTAGTTGGACGGACTTTTGAAAGATAGTGCCTCTTGTGTTTGCTCGTGAGTTTTGCACTATTTTTTCAAGTACGATGTTGAAAAAATCGCACGACAGCGCATCGCCTTGTCTAAAACCTTTTTGGACATCAAAGGTCTCGGTGAGATTTTTACCGACCTTGATGGAGCAGCGTGCATTCTCCATCGTCATCCTGTACAGACGGACGAGTTTGGCAGAGATGCCAAAACAAGACATTGCTCAATATAGCTCGTTTCTATAGATGCTGTCATACGCGGCCTTAAAATCGATGAATTGGTGGTGGGTATCGAACTGAAGCTCATGGGTCTTCTCCAAGATCTGCCGTAGTGTGAATATCTGGTCGATGGTGGACTTTCCTGGCCTGAAGCCACACTGATATGGACCTATCAGGTTGTTGACAAACGGCTTCAGGCGTTCACACAATACGGCAGATAAGATCTTATATGCGATGTTAAGGAGACTAATACCTCTGTAGTTGACGCAGTTTAGAGGGACTCCTTTCTTGAGAATCGGACAAACAATGCTGAGGTTCCATTCATCGGGCATACTTTCGTCCGACCAAATTTTACAGATGAGTTGGTGTATGCTCCTTAGCAAGTCATCGCCTGCCGCTTTGAAGAGCTCGGCAGTCAGGCCATCCGCTCCAGCAGCTTTGTTGGGCTTAAGCTTCGATAAAGCTATCTTCACTTCATCCAGGTCGGTTGGTCATCATCGTTCAAGTTGAAAGGTTAATTCTGCCTGACGGCGGTATTTGGTCCGTCATCGCCGTTATACAGACTGCAGAAATGGTTCTTCCTAATTTTTAGCATCGACTGCGATTCTACTACGATGTTCCCTTGTTCATCTCTATAGGCTTCGGTTCGGGGTTTGTTTCCGTGGCATGTTATTTCTACCTTTTGGTAAAACTTCCGAACCTTATTCCTGGAGTAGTATCTCTCGATTTCCTCGATCGCGCGCTTCTCATGCTCTTTCTTCTTCCTCCTAAGAAGCCGGTGTTCGTCTCTTCTATTCCGCTCATAGAGCTTTGCAGCAGTCTAGGGCCTCCGCTAGTTGCTCGGCTGCTCGTGGTCTATTAAGGGATCTAACATTCCACGTGCATATCCGAAGCTCATTGTCCTTAAATCGTTTGCGTGGGTTGTCAACAGTAGATCCGTCCATATCCGAGGCTTGTTGATGCTTCGTAACTTATGTTTTTTTAAATGGCCGGGCAGTTACCCCGGCGGCACAACCCCCAACCCGGAGGACCAGTTCAATTTTTAATGCCCCTAGCACGAGGGGTCGGTTACACCGAAGCCAGTAACCCGTTCCGGGATGTGAGCGCTGCCGTTGGCCCATATGGGGTTCGTCCGCCACCATCTCTTTTCCAAGACCCTGACCTGGAAATCCTTACCGGCCTGAGCTCCAAATATGTCGGCGTAGCCCGGATAAGGTCTTGTTTTGTTTCTCTGACACTAACCCTGATTTATGGCGCAGGAAATTTGCCATTTGCCCCCTTCACTTCGCAATCTCTAGTGAGATTCCCAGATGGCGCCGCGGTGAGGCGTGAAGTAGCGCTTATTAGCAGAGCTGCAAGATGTTCGGCTGCAGAGGCTCATTCTCAACATTTAGGGAACCAGCACCTGTCGGAAGATGCAACTTGATGATTTAATATAAATGTATTTAAGTATAGCATTTGGGATGTCAGGTCACAGAGGATAACGAAGTTGGGATACTTTCGTTGACATATGTTGCTTTAGAATCTGATGCTGAAATTTCTGCAGTATTTCCTTGTACTTGTATACATACATACCATAGATACTTCCAAGTGTACAACGTGGATTATTATTTTTCTGAAATGGATTTCTTGGATTTATATGGAAAATGTAAAATGAAAATTTGGTTATATCTTTACGTTTTAATGTGCTTATACATAATCTTATTAGATGGTTTTTCAGAAAATGTATATGAATGTGTGCCTTTGTGCTTTTTTCAATAGACTTGCCTTTTTCAACTTTTGGCCGTGGGAACGTCTGTGAGCAGTTATTTTTCCTGTTGACTTAACCGTGCTGCATTTAAATTTCCGGCACTTCGTAAAGCGTCTTTATTGTTTTGATGATGTCTCTCATCAGTTGGTGGATGGAGCCCTTCTTACCTTTCTTCGATATTTTCACCAGTGTTTTGATTTGCATTTGATTTGTGGAACACATGCGCCTCTTGGTGCATCTTTGATATCTGTTTTTATGCTGCATATGCTGGTGATGCCTCGATTTCTTCCGCGTTCTTCTGCAGGGCATGCGTTTTCCTGCATTTTGGCCTCTGCACCCTCGAACTATTCTGAAAGAGGTTTATTTACTCTATTAAATGTTAAAAGAAAAAATAGAAGCATTGAAAATGGCAAGAATACAAATATATTGCAATCTACTTGTAAAAGCCTTAATTACTTTCTTGCCAATCCAATTATGAAAACCACTGACATGATGCTAAGTGCGTACACGAGAAAAGAGATTATACATTATGTACATATGGAAATCTGATAAGCAAAATACGGGTGTGAAGATGTGATACCGAATAAAAGAAGATCAGAAGTAAAGAAAAAAACTGCTAAGTAAAATCAGAGCTCCAAAGTACCCATATAAAAAACTTAGGCAAGTTTACTTCAAGCCTTAATGCAGGATCTTCCTAATAACAAAAGCACCAGCACGAATTCTTCTTGGTCTGATGGAAGAACCCGGCCGCAAGGATTTCACCACTCCTTACTGACCACATATAAAATTGTTTACGATGCCAAAGAAATATCTTTAAATAAGTTTTAAAGGTAACGTTAAGTTAGCGGATAGATGAGGTATTTAGAGCCAAGTCCATTCTTTACTTTATCACACTTAAGTCTGTGCAGACTCATTGTGATGTCCGGATGGGAAAATTGGAAGAGGATGAATTGGAGTGGTTGTCGTTTTGACTCTGAGCTGGTCTAGGTAATCCTGTTACATTCAGGAATCTGAAAAGGATGTAAATGAAGTAGCTTATAGTTCTGAGAAATAATTTGTTAAAGTTTTTTGCCTAATATTCCTGAAACTGGGATAGTGGCAAAAAAAACGTGGTACCTTCCTGAATCCTATGCCCCACAGCCTATGAAAAGATCGTTGTCGGCAAGGCGCAAATTTATTGCGTGGGCCCCAGAAGAATATGGCCTGTGAGCAATCCAACAACCGAGGATAGTTCAGCTTTGTTTTTTAAGACGATCTTATTAAATCATGCTGTCTTGAGGTCTTGCAGGTTGAAAGATTGTTCCCCCTTTCATTGGCTTTTATTTTTATCTTTCGCTCAGAGTGCAAGGTTTGATACTTTGATTGGTAAATCGCCCTTTATATGTAGCATCCTTTTCGAGCTAACTATATGCCCAGTGCCTGCCACTCCTTTATGGCCAGAAACCAAACATAGCATAAACCTATGCCGAACGCAAAGAGCCTTGAGCTCTTTGGGGTAGTAAATTAAATTGGAAGGTAGTGAATTAGACTGAAAGTAAAAAGCCACAATAACTATTTTTAATCCTTTCAGATTCTTTGCACAATCGAAGCTCGGTTCGCAAAATCTGTAGATAACTTCGTGAAATTTCAGACATCATCAGCCATCTGAAAATGCTATTATCAAATTATTAATAAATTTCGCACCCAATTCATACTATTAAATACTCACACTTCAGCAAGAATGAGAACAGTGCATTCAGATGAAAATATCATGGCTCTGCAAGCTTGTATTCAGAGAGACCCTCGTCGATTTGTCTTTGTTCGCAGCAACTTGGCTTTCTGTCTGGAAAATTCTGCCTGAAGATCTTATTCTCAAGGTTTACAAGATCTAACTGTACAATTTTAATCAGCGATGAAGCTGATTTTCGGTTTAACGACTACATAAACAAGCAGAATTATTGTAATGTACCGTACCGGGTTTGTTGTACCCCGGTGGGATCAACGGTCCTTAAATCTTAAAAAAAAAACAAAAAAGACCCCCGAACATAAGTGACTGCCAATAGACATCGGTACAACGGCCAACGACTATTTATTTCAATAATTAACATGTCATTAATGTGAAAAAACTGGGGTTCCAACGAGTGGCGCAACTATTTTACCGTAAATGGATAAGAAATTCCTTGAAGGTCCTCTATTAAGTACTAGTGTATACACATGGACTAAAAGTAAACATATAAGGAACATAAAATCCAATCTCTCAATTATTCGTTAGTTTCCTCTATATTTTACTAGAAATTTATTTCAAATATATAATTAAATAGTTGTGCGTTACACGTGTTGATTGTGCAAAAACAAACTGTAAATTTCAAATGAAATTAAATCTCATCCTACCGTATCTAACAAACAACTAATGACGCTTTGGGTCAAAACAGTGTTTGAGAACAACGTGATATACGAGTATGTCGTTGTTTGCTCAAAAAAGTGGTTGAAAATTACACCTCTGCAATGCGTTTAATAAGAGGAAAACCATAAACCATTAATATAGCTGTGCTTAGACTCTTAAAGAAATCTACATGACATACATACATGACATACGTTTTAAGAAAATAGCAAATTCCGCCACGGACCAGAGTTATCAAAGAAGCCGCATTTGCTACAGCGAATGCTATAAACACATTGCTAAAGAAATCCATTAAAAAAGAAAGACTAGGGTCGACGTCGTGTTACATCGGTGTAACGATAAACTACGTTAATCTTTCAAGACATTAACCTCCGCCAGCAGCGTATTTCTTTGGCCAATGTGAGTTATTGAAAAAGAAAGTTATTTATAAAATGACCAAAATAATTCATTTAAATATCGTAGTCCCGATTTAAACACAGAAGCTGAAGTCTGTATTAAAAGAAGATAAAGATAAAGGCATGTTTGTTCTAAAAGAAAAGTACTTAATAATTCTAAATTTTTCATCTTGTTAGTCAACGTTTAGATACACCCTGTATGTAGCGCCATCTTCATAAGTAGTAAATTCAATATGCAGATTATTTCCATAATAAATTTTAAAATTAACACAAAGAAATAGAATTGGGAACAATGGCATTTGCATATAACTTAATGGCAAACGATTAATGCAACAATCTTATGGCTGGATTGGTTGGCTATGTTCTTAAGATTAAGAATATACGTATGTTTAATATACACTCCACGAAATAATGATAAGGACAAGTTTAATCTTTCGCTGTTTTCCCTGTCTTCACGAAAGATAATTAATACAAAGTGGCAGCACTTTCGTTTGATCTTGTCGCATCATAACAGTTATGTTAGTTTTGTTTTTCTTGCTGCGTCTGTTTTACATCGGTAAATGTCATTGTGGTACGAAATATTGATAAGTCCAAGTAACAAAAGTGAAGAAAGTGTGCTTTAAAACATTTTAAATTCAGCTGAGCTTAGATGAAAAAGAGTTAGTTAAAAATACTTCATGAATTTTCATAAAAAAGGACGATCTTGTAGATTGTTGCATAATTAAATTATAATGCTTTGTGGAAAGCCATTGACCGAAGAGGAGCAAGGATGTGGCAGTTTACAGGGAACAAGGAAAAACAACAAGGCAGATCGCCTTGTTATATAACAGAAATAATACGCCATGCTGTGAATAAGTCGATCAGTCCTTCTGAAATTCTTAACAATTTGAAGCTTAATGTGTCAACAAGGCGAGTGCAATAAATTATTAAGTCAGATAATACCATTGAATACGTTAAACGCATCCCGAGACCCAAATCAACAACACGTCACAAAGCGAACAGGTTAGTTTTCGCTGAAAAGATTCGAAAGTGATATTTTCTGACGAAAAAAAATTTAACTTAGATGAACCAGATGGTTATCAAAAATATTGGCATGATAAAAGAGCTGAAAAGCAGCATAGTCATGCTCGCAGTTTTGGAGGAGGCACGTTAATGGTTTGTGGCGCTATAAGCTGCTCTGGAAAGTCACCTATTTGTTTAATTTTTTCCAAAATGAACAGCTAAAAATATACTGAGCTTTTAGATGATGTTTTAGTGGGTCTTGGAGATTACTTATTCAGCAGCGAATTCAAATTTCAACAAGATAACGCAGCTATTCACTTTTCTAAGTTGAAAAAGTTGACTTAAGACCCGATTTTGACCCAATTGAAAATGTTCGGGCAATTTTGTCAAGAAATGGGTGTCAGAGATCTGAAAAGGGCTATTCAGAAAGACTAATTCAGATACGAGCATCAATCTATTCGATGCCATGACGCATTCAAGATGTCATCAGGAACAGAGTTTCAAGAAACCAAGTACTAAGTTTTGATTTTAAATAAACTATACATACATATATCTGTACATATTTAAATGGGAATAAAATTTGGCTTTTGAAAAATATGTCAAAAATATGAAACAAGATTTAATTTTTATGATTAATTTATTTTGGATTTATTTTGTTACTTAATTTCAAAAACTGAACTAGGTTTTGTAAAATTCTAAAAATTGAAAATAAGCGTACTTTGTTTTGTCCTTATCATTATTTCGTGGTGTGTATGTTGCTTTCTTTTATAAAACCCGGATTCACACAATTATAATTTTTCATTCCATTTATGCACAACGAATACACTTTTCATTTCTAATCCTAACACAGATTTCAGCTCATAATTTTGTCTTCATTCAAACATTTAAACGTGTCCAATTTGCTAGCCTCCCATGTAGTGCACAAGATTTAATTGGTTTTAAAAATGACAAAGAGCAAATTGATGGAAAATTGTCTCGAATTGAATTTCTCCAAACTCAATTATTCGTGATAGTTACACTTCGGAAAAACTAGTTATTATATCTGCCAAGATGATAAGAAAAACTGACAAATTGGGCATCAGAGATGCATTCATGGATCAGCGTTGTTTTGATTGATTTATGAGCGTTGCTCGTTCAATTATTTCCTGGGTGTATTTTTAAATTGTTCGTTTAAACAACAAACGACTTATTGCGCAGCAAAGATTTTATATAATATATTTTGGTTGCCCAAAATGAACAAAGCAAAAAGTTTACATTCCATCATAGCTCAAGTATTTAATCAAATTTATGAAATACGATTATGATCGGTTTATTTCATTGGAATTAGCATCTGCCAAACATTTTCGCTTGTGGAAAACTCTGCAACCTTTGTTGGTGTGTGTGTATACATTGTATATATATATTTTTAGTTTATTCCAATGTTTTCTATGCTTCCATTGTATTCAAAGTGGTTATTGAAATTCGGATGTGTAGTAACCTTAGGATTTCATGGTTGTCTGTGCAAGCAGTGGGGGCATGCAGCAGTTGATACAGATTCTTATAGCATTATGTGGCACAGATCGATGTTACATCAACATTACCGTGGTGCCCGTGGTATCAAAGACATTCGGTTCCACCACATTTTCCTCATACCATGACTTTATTGCAAGAACGTTTCGGTGAACAATTAATTTCACGCTGTTAATATTGAACGCTTTTTCTTTTGGGTAACATATCCAAATTCTACATGGATAAGCCGGCTACGATTTAGGAATTAAGGCCAACATTATAATGAAATTAAAACTTGTACAAATCAATTAATTGAGATGTTCTCGGGATAGTGGTTGATAGAAAAGCGGAAGAGATTACTCGCTTAAAAGCATTTTGCTCCTTGTCAGCTTCGGCAGGCACCGCTCAAATAGCGCTTTTTGGGTAGCCAGAACACGTATATTTTCAACCAACCAGCATCTAAAAGAATCAACCTTTATGAATTCCTATTGTGACCCATCAGTCGAAGACGTTTCGACAAGTTTTAAATATCATGAAATACATTATTTTTTTTATAATTAAAAAAAAATTATATGACTGAATTTATATGACCTCAAACACCCTCATTGTCATTGTTATCTTTACCTTAGGTACAGTAACGTCAACAGCTTCTTCTGCTGGCTAATGGGATGAATGACGCTTTAGCCATTCGGGGGCAGCCCACCATAACGAGTGATCCTTTAGTTGGTTTGGTGCAATGCCTCTGGAAGCACAGTCAGCGGGATTTACAGATGAAATAATGTGTCTCCAATGTTTTGTTGCAATTTTTTCCTGAATTTGCGATACCCTATTAGCTAAAATGTCTTTAAAGTGGAAGGACATCGTTTAATCCAGGCTAGTGTAATCGTCGAATCTGTGCAGGCAAAAACATCTCCCAATTGTGTCCGGAATACCTGTTGTGTTTCCCACAGTAAGCCTGAGCAAATGAGCTTTACACAATTCTAGTGTTGGAAGTGTAATTTTTGTTTTGATAGGTGCGACCCTTGTCTTTGCCATTAATAATGTTATTCGGTGTGAACCATCTTGAAGAGATATTCTCGAGTACACTACTGCAGCATAAGCGAATTCTGAAGCGTCGCAAAACGCGTGTAAGTCAACATTGTGTTTTCTGTTAGTTCCCACCCATCTTGGGATTTTGATGCCTTTAATAGTGTTCAAATTATTTCTGAGACTATTCCAGGATTGTTGTAGCTCTGAAAGCTCTGTCCTAAAAGTGACGTTGATTTTGTTTTTTCTTGACTTAAAATTAAAGTGTATCAGACGAAAGACTCAATGTATACCTGATTGTGTCTTCTTTATTAATTCCAATTTCTCGTTGCCCCTGATTATCAACTTCTCTGTCTTGTACCTTAATATTGTTCTTTGCCCATTTCCGGAGATTGAATCTTGCTTCTTTGAATGAGCTGTGCTTTTTCCAGACATCAGATCATCTACATTAAAGTAATTTTTGAGGAAGTCGGGTGCAGTTAGATACCTTTGTTGCTCATCGATTGCCAATTGTTAAAGGGTTTCGACCGCTAGGTATGGTGCCATTTCTGTTCCATATGTCACAGTGGTGATTCTGTATTCCTTTATCTGTTCCCTTTCTGAGTTTCGCCGGAAAATTCGTTGATAATCCTGATGGTAGTTGTTGACCTTTATCTGGCGGTATATTTTCTCTATATTTGCTTTAAAAATGTACTTCGTCTCCATCGCAATAAGATTGTTGTTAAATCTTCTTGCACCTGGGGTCCCACCAGTATGAGTTGGTTTAAGCTCACACCTGTTGTAGTTTTAGCCGATGTATCAAACACAATCCGTGGCTTTGTCGTTTTTCTGTAAGGTTTATAAACCGCGTGGTGCGGGATGTAGTAGACATCACTTATGGTATTGTTGACTGCAGGCGTTTCGACCGTATGTTCAAGGTCTAAAAACTCCTTCACAAACTTTGTGATTTATGATCTCTATAGTGTGTTTTACTGTATATTTGCTCACATTCCTGGTCTTCCTCTTTTAGATAGTTGCGGTCTTAAAATTCTTCCAGTTCCCAGAATTTTTGAAGCTGCTTTTCTAGGGAGGTTTGTACCACCACCCCAGTTACCCTGACACTATAGCCTTTTTGGGGAGATGTGCGACCTGTCATGAGCCACCCTAAAGGAGAATTGTGTGTTATTGAGAAACCCATTCCTCGTTATTATTTTTACGAATGATTATGGTTGTGGCAAGGAGGACGCTTGTTATGATCGCCATGGCTAATTTGGGGTTGCTCTGACTGAGTTATATTAGGTTTTCGTAAACAGCATGTTCACCTTTGCAGAATGCGCATTCAGTTGTTTTTCCAAGATAGCAGTTGGGCGCGGTAAGTTTCGATTCCTCTCTTGGTGTCTTCTGCTTTGATTACGATTATACTTCAAAAGCTCGGTATCGTCTTGTTAGAAACTCTCAGTGCTTCTTGAGTGGGCATCTGGTTTGGGTTTCCAATGCTCGAACAAGTTCCTATTTTCTGGATCTAAAGTTTTCAATATCGGTGCAGATCTTTAACATTCTTATTTTTATAGCATTTGCTCGAAGGCCAAGTTCACTTAACACGTGACCAATAAACTTCATTTCAGTTTGCAAAAAATTGGATTTTTCTGGGTGAAACTTTAATCGGCTATGTAGATAATCACATTTGGTATGTCGTTAAAATGTTTTACCATTTCCAGATGAAATATCTCAAGGGCTGACTTAATACCAGAAGGTGACCTTAAAAAACGGTACGAATTTGCTCCCATTTAATAAAAATACTTAGAATAGCTTAGTCGAGCTTTACATATGTCAACTGTGGGAAATTAATAATATGGCTTTAAAATGGTTTTGTTTAAATTTCTGGAGTCTAGACACATTCGTAAATAGTAATAAAATATTAATGAAAATAATTTGTTCTTATACACACAATTAATTTTGCATTTTCCAAAAATTGGAAGTTGTGCTTTACTAAAAGATAATAATAGAGTCTTTGACTGTACAAAGTTCTTGTAATTGAGCTGCATCATATAATTCCTTTACGTCATCTTTCACGTTCTGTATGCTTATGTTGGATCTGTTCTGTTTCTGTTTCTTCTCCCGCACCACATTTTCGACATACTCCGGTGCTTATAGTAATGTGAGATTCTTACTCACTAAAAAAAAACTTCCTTATGCAGACACACTCAACAAGCAGTTCTTCTTACGCGTTTTATTTCGCTTTAGTAAGATATTCTGCTGGCGAGTTTCCATTGAAGTTTCCTACTTACTTTAAAAATTAAGCGCTGCTGGTCACCGCGCCAGACCAGTTGCTTATATAATGTTAACGACACTTATGTGAAAATTCCAACTAAATTTTCCCACGCACACGCTTCTTCAATTTGCACACGTTCTGCAAAATCAGCATCTAAGCAAACAAACAAAAGTCCAGTATTTCACCTGACGTCCGTTACTTGAGAAGCATTAGGTGATGCAATGTCTTTGACCATAGGTTAGATGTTAAGTTGATTTGTAATAATTTAGTCTTAAGTTGGATTCGGTAAACTAAAGTTGATTTTTTTTAAATAAATAAATAAATAATATTTTAACTGGCGCACGAGTAGGGACCACAGGATAATCGGTTTGGTGTAAAAGTCCCCAAGTAGTACTTAGTGTCGCAAAAAGTGTCGTTTATAAAAGTCCTTAAGTAGTACATATGTACGAACTCTTAACGCGTGTGAATCTCGCCGAAAATAAAATTCCGTAAAATCCTGTGGCTCTCCCGTGTGTGTGGTAAAAAATTCAAGGGCCCCCTAGTAACCGAACGGCAGCTGATAACTCGACCGACAGACGAAAAGGAAGCGTAAAAAAACGCTAGCCGCACCACGTATCGCAAGAAGTCAGGACAAATGGAATTCTCGCATATTTTAGTATTGTAAGTCTAGAATTAAGATTCAAAAAAAAAGTTATTAATATAATAAGAAAGGAAGTGAAGAATTAAAATGGAAAAAGAATAAGAAAGTAGAATTGATTAAACCATAATTGATAAATATAAAATTTAAATTAAAAATAAAAAATAAATATTTAGTGCATAAGAAAGGTTAGAATTAAGATATGAAAAGAAAAGTTGCGTAGATAATAAGAAAAAGAAAGAAAGAAAAGAGTTAAAAAAGAATAAGAAACTAGAACTTACTAAAATTACAATTGATAAATATAAAATTTGAACAAATACATATTTAGTGCATAAGAAATTAATTTTGTCTACTATTCCCATATCTGCTGAAATACAAAATTAGAAATTATGGCTAACCAAAACAATTTAATCAGGCCCCCAGTCCTTAACCAGCCAAATCCACTACCTAACCCGTTAAATTCCCAAGCTCATTCAGATCTACAAAACCTCATAGTTTCTATAGTTAACCAAGTTCTAAATAACGAAGGAAGGGATATTATTCAAGGCATTATAAGTCCAAACTCAGATAGAATTCGCGGAGTAGATCAAACCATCGATCCTCTACATAGAGCTAATCTAGGAGACCTCGACAAGGTCCCAGACGTAGTAAGGTGCTTAAGAGATTTCTCTGGCCAGCCAGGAGAGCTCAGCTCTTGAAAAAGAGCGTGGACCGAATCATTCACCTTTACGAACCTGTGAAGGGAACTCCCAAATATTTCGGCATTCTGAATGTCATTAGGAACAAAATTATAGGAAATGCGGATATCGCATTAGAATCCTATAATACCCCCCTCGACTGGGAGTGTATCTCGCGTTGTCTGACCATGCACTACGCAGATAAGTGCGACATGGGAACACTGGAATACCAGATTACTTCCCTGGTGCAAGGCAACGACACAGTACTCTCATTTATCGCTTATTTTAAATAAGATTGCTTGCATGGATGTTGGTCCGGAAGCACTTTCTCTGCTCATAAAAACTTATAAGGATAAAGCTTTGGACACTTTCATAAGGGGTCTCAAAGGAGACTTACCTAGACTCCTCGGGATTCGTGAACCTGTTGATCTCCCCAAGCCCTCTAACTGTGCCTAAAATAAGAGAACCAAAATTTTAGATCAAACTATGCTATAAGTCACCAAGGTACATTCAGAAAATTGTCTCACGTAAATCCTCCAGCACTTCCTCCACGAGGACCAAATCGTAATAAATCAGCAAACAACCAAATGGCGTTTTTCCCACAGCTTGCACACCTTCCTCAACTAGGTATGAGCACTATTCAAAGACCAGCTACAGTCCCATTTAACAAAAATCCTAGATAGCAACCCTTTAATAAAAATCACTGTATTCACAATCAAGTAGAAGGAAATAACAACAGACAACCACCACCAAGACCGCAACATGGAATAGAGCAAATGGAAACATCCACCATTGGAACAGCGAACGTAAACTATGCCAACAGACCACAACAGCAACAAACGAATTGGCCACCCGCCCCGAAGAGACCTAATACAATGCCACTGTAACCTAACCATCCAAGTAAATTACAAAGAAACATTCACTTAAACTCTTCATCCCAAAATAACCCCCCAACTCAGGATAGCCATGCAGTTCAAGACACTCAAGAACTGTACTAAGCTGCCCTTAATAAAGACAGCCAACAGTACGATCAAAATTTTAATGATTACGTAGAACCTTTGACCCAAGAACAAACAGAAGGAAATGCCACTGAAGTATTTTCCGAACTTAGTGACATACATTTTTTAGGCTAACAAGCTCGTCGTTGCATTACATCGAAGTAAAAACAGAAGGTGACGAAGTGCTGAAAATCCTAATCGACACTGGATCCAACAAGAACTATATCCAGCCATCCATAGTAAAAAATCCTTTTCTTAATGATGTACAATTCTACGCGAACTCCATTGGAGGAAATATAAAGATTACCCACCACACTTTTGTCAATCTATTTGGCCTAAATGACCTTAAAATTAAATTCTTCCTAATGCCACACCTAAAATCGTTTCACGGGATCCTCGGTAATGATAGTTTGAAAGAACTATCAGCCGTTATATATGCACGACATAGCTACATGACTATCAGAGACAATATTAAAATACGAATTAAACAGCTCGCTGCACAGGCAGTAAATACCGTATCCGTAAGAACAGAACACATGACGATACAACAAAAAAAACTTGATTAAGGCACTTGTAAGTAGGTACTTGAAATTGTTTGATGAGCAAAGGTGAGATTCGAATTTCATCAGATTCACCTGTTTACACAAAATCCTATCCATACCCAGTGGCCCTCAAATACGAGGTTGAAAACCAAAACCAAAAACTTATTGATGATGATATAATAAGACCTTCGAGATCACCGTACAATTCACCGGTGTGGATTGTTCCTAAGACATTAGACGCCTCTGGCGAAAAAAAAATTTCGATTAGTGATCGATTAAAGTAAATATACCAGAAATTAACGAAGTGCTGGCACAGCTAGGGCCAAACAACGTATTCACTGTTATTAACCACAAGAGTGTATTTCACCAGATTCTACTTAAGGAAAAGGACATCGAAAAAAAAGCCTTTTCGGTAAATAACGGGTGAAGCTTGCCATTTGGGCTGAAAAACGCCCCCTCCATTTTTCAGAGAGCGCTCGATGATATTCTGAGGGAGCATATAGGGAAAATATGCTTCGTCTACATAGATGATATCATTATATTCAGTAAAAACGAAGAGACACATTTAAAAGATATCGAAATAATTTGTAAAACCCTAGAATATGCAAATATGAAGATGCAGCTCGACAAATGCAATTTTTTAAAAAAAGAAGTCGAATTTCTTGGGTTTATAATCTCTGCTGATGGCATCAAGACTAACCCAGAAAAGGACTTACGATCTTTTCTAGGCTTGTCTGGGTACTACCGCCGTTTCATTAAGGATTATGCTAGACTGGCAAAACCCTTAACGTCTCTTCTAAGAGGGGAAGATGGACGCCTGTCCAAAAACTTCTCAATCAAAAAATGTATACATCTGAATGAGGACTCATTGGAAGCCTTTAGGAAAATAAAAAACTCTCTAGCATCAGGGGACATCATTTTTACCTATTCTAATTACAAAAAAGAATTCGAACTTACTACCGACGCTTCGAATTATGCGTTGGGAGCAGTTTTATCGCAGGAAGAGAAGCCTATAATGTTTATTTCCAGAACGCTCAGTAAAACTGAAGAAGCCTATGCCGCAAATGCTGGCTATAATATGGGCTTTGAAAACCTTTAGAAACTACCTATACGAATCAGCACGAGTTAAAATATTAAACGATCACCAACCCCTTACAAACGCTATTAGTAGCAAAACCATAACTCAAAAATGAAACCCTGGAAAGCAGCATTGGAAGAATACAACTACGAGTTGAAATACAAGCCAGGTAAGGCTAATGTTGTTGCGAAGCCATTTCCAGACCACCTCTAGATCCCCAAATCAATTCGCTTACCGCCTCCCAACATAGCGATGAAAGTTCATCGCACGAACTTATCCCCGCAGTAGAAATCCCTATTAACGTTTTTCGAAACCAAATTATTTTGTTAACTGGAGATAAAGATAGCTACCAACTTCAATATCCTTTTCAAAATTTTCGTAGACATACCTTTGTACAACCCCTATACACTAAAGAAAACCTTATTTCAATTTTTAAAAGATATCTGATTCCTACAATAATAAACGGATTAATGACTACAGAAGAAACTATGGGAATTATCCAAAAGTTATACCCTCATTATTTCAAAAATTACAAAATTCGTTTCACACAAACAAAAGTTATCGATATTACAGGCCAAACTGAGCAAGAAGAACATATACTAACAATTCATAATAGAGCACACCGCAATGCCCGCGAGAATAAAAAAAAAAACCTTTGCAGAATGCGCATTCAGTTGTTTTTCCAAGATAGCAGTTGGGCGCGGTAAGTTTCGATTCCTCTCTTGGTGTCTTCTGCTTTGATTACGATTATACTTCAAAAGCTCGGTATCGTCTTGTTAGAAACTCTCAGTGCTTCTTGAGTGGGCATCTGGTTTGGGTTTCCAATGCTCGAACAAGTTCCTATTTTCTGGATCTAAAGTTTTCAATATCGGTGCAGATCTTTAACATTCTTATTTTTATAGCATTTGCTCGAAGGCCAAGTTCACTTAACACGTGACCAATAAACTTCATTTCAGTTTGCAAAAAATTGGATTTTTCTGGGTGAAACTTTAATCGGCTATGTAGATAATCACATTTGGTATGTCGTTAAAATGTTTTACCATTTCCAGATGAAATATCTCAAGGGCTGACTTAATACCAGAAGGTGACCTTAAAAAACGGTACGAATTTGCTCCCATTTAATAAAAATACTTAGAATAGCTTAGTCGAGCTTTACATATGTCAACTGTGGGAAATTAATAATATGGCTTTAAAATGGTTTTGTTTAAATTTCTGGAGTCTAGACACATTCGTAAATAGTAATAAAATATTAATGAAAATAATTTGTTCTTATACACACAATTAATTTTGCATTTTCCAAAAATTGGAAGTTGTGCTTTACTAAAAGATAATAATAGAGTCTTTGACTGTACAAAGTTCTTGTAATTGAGCTGCATCATATAATTCCTTTACGTCATCTTTCACGTTCTGTATGCTTATGTTGGATCTGTTCTGTTTCTGTTTCTTCTCCCGCACCACATTTTCGACATACTCCGGTGCTTATAGTAATGTGAGATTCTTACTCACTAAAAAAAAACTTCCTTATGCAGACACACTCAACAAGCAGTTCTTCTTACGCGTTTTATTTCGCTTTAGTAAGATATTCTGCTGGCGAGTTTCCATTGAAGTTTCCTACTTACTTTAAAAATTAAGCGCTGCTGGTCACCGCGCCAGACCAGTTGCTTATATAATGTTAACGACACTTATGTGAAAATTCCAACTAAATTTTCCCACGCACACGCTTCTTCAATTTGCACACGTTCTGCAAAATCAGCATCTAAGCAAACAAACAAAAGTCCAGTATTTCACCTGACGTCCGTTACTTGAGAAGCATTAGGTGATGCAATGTCTTTGACCATAGGTTAGATGTTAAGTTGATTTGTAATAATTTAGTCTTAAGTTGGATTCGGTAAACTAAAGTTGATTTTTTTTAAATAAATAAATAAATAATATTTTAACTGGCGCACGAGTAGGGACCACAGGATAATCGGTTTGGTGTAAAAGTCCCCAAGTAGTACTTAGTGTCGCAAAAAGTGTCGTTTATAAAAGTCCTTAAGTAGTACATATGTACGAACTCTTAACGCGTGTGAATCTCGCCGAAAATAAAATTCCGTAAAATCCTGTGGCTCTCCCGTGTGTGTGGTAAAAAATTCAAGGGCCCCCTAGTAACCGAACGGCAGCTGATAACTCGACCGACAGACGAAAAGGAAGCGTAAAAAAACGCTAGCCGCACCACGTATCGCAAGAAGTCAGGACAAATGGAATTCTCGCATATTTTAGTATTGTAAGTCTAGAATTAAGATTCAAAAAAAAAGTTATTAATATAATAAGAAAGGAAGTGAAGAATTAAAATGGAAAAAGAATAAGAAAGTAGAATTGATTAAACCATAATTGATAAATATAAAATTTAAATTAAAAATAAAAAATAAATATTTAGTGCATAAGAAAGGTTAGAATTAAGATATGAAAAGAAAAGTTGCGTAGATAATAAGAAAAAGAAAGAAAGAAAAGAGTTAAAAAAGAATAAGAAACTAGAACTTACTAAAATTACAATTGATAAATATAAAATTTGAACAAATACATATTTAGTGCATAAGAAATTAATTTTGTCTACTATTCCCATATCTGCTGAAATACAAAATTAGAAATTATGGCTAACCAAAACAATTTAATCAGGCCCCCAGTCCTTAACCAGCCAAATCCACTACCTAACCCGTTAAATTCCCAAGCTCATTCAGATCTACAAAACCTCATAGTTTCTATAGTTAACCAAGTTCTAAATAACGAAGGAAGGGATATTATTCAAGGCATTATAAGTCCAAACTCAGATAGAATTCGCGGAGTAGATCAAACCATCGATCCTCTACATAGAGCTAATCTAGGAGACCTCGACAAGGTCCCAGACGTAGTAAGGTGCTTAAGAGATTTCTCTGGCCAGCCAGGAGAGCTCAGCTCTTGAAAAAGAGCGTGGACCGAATCATTCACCTTTACGAACCTGTGAAGGGAACTCCCAAATATTTCGGCATTCTGAATGTCATTAGGAACAAAATTATAGGAAATGCGGATATCGCATTAGAATCCTATAATACCCCCCTCGACTGGGAGTGTATCTCGCGTTGTCTGACCATGCACTACGCAGATAAGTGCGACATGGGAACACTGGAATACCAGATTACTTCCCTGGTGCAAGGCAACGACACAGTACTCTCATTTATCGCTTATTTTAAATAAGATTGCTTGCATGGATGTTGGTCCGGAAGCACTTTCTCTGCTCATAAAAACTTATAAGGATAAAGCTTTGGACACTTTCATAAGGGGTCTCAAAGGAGACTTACCTAGACTCCTCGGGATTCGTGAACCTGTTGATCTCCCCAAGCCCTCTAACTGTGCCTAAAATAAGAGAACCAAAATTTTAGATCAAACTATGCTATAAGTCACCAAGGTACATTCAGAAAATTGTCTCACGTAAATCCTCCAGCACTTCCTCCACGAGGACCAAATCGTAATAAATCAGCAAACAACCAAATGGCGTTTTTCCCACAGCTTGCACACCTTCCTCAACTAGGTATGAGCACTATTCAAAGACCAGCTACAGTCCCATTTAACAAAAATCCTAGATAGCAACCCTTTAATAAAAATCACTGTATTCACAATCAAGTAGAAGGAAATAACAACAGACAACCACCACCAAGACCGCAACATGGAATAGAGCAAATGGAAACATCCACCATTGGAACAGCGAACGTAAACTATGCCAACAGACCACAACAGCAACAAACGAATTGGCCACCCGCCCCGAAGAGACCTAATACAATGCCACTGTAACCTAACCATCCAAGTAAATTACAAAGAAACATTCACTTAAACTCTTCATCCCAAAATAACCCCCCAACTCAGGATAGCCATGCAGTTCAAGACACTCAAGAACTGTACTAAGCTGCCCTTAATAAAGACAGCCAACAGTACGATCAAAATTTTAATGATTACGTAGAACCTTTGACCCAAGAACAAACAGAAGGAAATGCCACTGAAGTATTTTCCGAACTTAGTGACATACATTTTTTAGGCTAACAAGCTCGTCGTTGCATTACATCGAAGTAAAAACAGAAGGTGACGAAGTGCTGAAAATCCTAATCGACACTGGATCCAACAAGAACTATATCCAGCCATCCATAGTAAAAAATCCTTTTCTTAATGATGTACAATTCTACGCGAACTCCATTGGAGGAAATATAAAGATTACCCACCACACTTTTGTCAATCTATTTGGCCTAAATGACCTTAAAATTAAATTCTTCCTAATGCCACACCTAAAATCGTTTCACGGGATCCTCGGTAATGATAGTTTGAAAGAACTATCAGCCGTTATATATGCACGACATAGCTACATGACTATCAGAGACAATATTAAAATACGAATTAAACAGCTCGCTGCACAGGCAGTAAATACCGTATCCGTAAGAACAGAACACATGACGATACAACAAAAAAAACTTGATTAAGGCACTTGTAAGTAGGTACTTGAAATTGTTTGATGAGCAAAGGTGAGATTCGAATTTCATCAGATTCACCTGTTTACACAAAATCCTATCCATACCCAGTGGCCCTCAAATACGAGGTTGAAAACCAAAACCAAAAACTTATTGATGATGATATAATAAGACCTTCGAGATCACCGTACAATTCACCGGTGTGGATTGTTCCTAAGACATTAGACGCCTCTGGCGAAAAAAAAATTTCGATTAGTGATCGATTAAAGTAAATATACCAGAAATTAACGAAGTGCTGGCACAGCTAGGGCCAAACAACGTATTCACTGTTATTAACCACAAGAGTGTATTTCACCAGATTCCACTTAAGGAAAAGGACATCGAAAAAAAAGCCTTTTCGGTAAATAACGGGTGAAGCTTGCCATTTGGGCTGAAAAACGCCCCCTCCATTTTTCAGAGAGCGCTCGATGATATTCTGAGGGAGCATATAGGGAAAATATGCTTCGTCTACATAGATGATATCATTATATTCAGTAAAAACGAAGAGACACATTTAAAAGATATCGAAATAATTTGTAAAACCCTAGAATATGCAAATATGAAGATGCAGCTCGACAAATGCAATTTTTTAAAAAAAGAAGTCGAATTTCTTGGGTTTATAATCTCTGCTGATGGCATCAAGACTAACCCAGAAAAGGACTTACGATCTTTTCTAGGCTTGTCTGGGTACTACCGCCGTTTCATTAAGGATTATGCTAGACTGGCAAAACCCTTAACGTCTCTTCTAAGAGGGGAAGATGGACGCCTGTCCAAAAACTTCTCAATCAAAAAATGTATACATCTGAATGAGGACTCATTGGAAGCCTTTAGGAAAATAAAAAACTCTCTAGCATCAGGGGACATCATTTTTACCTATTCTAATTACAAAAAAGAATTCGAACTTACTACCGACGCTTCGAATTATGCGTTGGGAGCAGTTTTATCGCAGGAAGAGAAGCCTATAATGTTTATTTCCAGAACGCTCAGTAAAACTGAAGAAGCCTATGCCGCAAATGCTGGCTATAATATGGGCTTTGAAAACCTTTAGAAACTACCTATACGAATCAGCACGAGTTAAAATATTAAACGATCACCAACCCCTTACAAACGCTATTAGTAGCAAAACCATAACTCAAAAATGAAACCCTGGAAAGCAGCATTGGAAGAATACAACTACGAGTTGAAATACAAGCCAGGTAAGGCTAATGTTGTTGCGAAGCCATTTCCAGACCACCTCTAGATCCCCAAATCAATTCGCTTACCGCCTCCCAACATAGCGATGAAAGTTCATCGCACGAACTTATCCCCGCAGTAGAAATCCCTATTAACGTTTTTCGAAACCAAATTATTTTGTTAACTGGAGATAAAGATAGCTACCAACTTCAATATCCTTTTCAAAATTTTCGTAGACATACCTTTGTACAACCCCTATACACTAAAGAAAACCTTATTTCAATTTTTAAAAGATATCTGATTCCTACAATAATAAACGGATTAATGACTACAGAAGAAACTATGGGAATTATCCAAAAGTTATACCCTCATTATTTCAAAAATTACAAAATTCGTTTCACACAAACAAAAGTTATCGATATTACAGGCCAAACTGAGCAAGAAGAACATACGAGGGCGGGTCAATAAGTCCGTGACTTTTGGATTAAAACACAGATTTTTTGATAAAGAAATAATTATATTTTTCAACGTAGTCTCCCTTGAGCTCTATACACTTTGTCCAACGCTTCTCCAATTTTTTTATCCCTTCCAAAAAAAATGATTTGTCGAGGTCCTCAAAATAGGCCTTTGTTTGCGAGATGACTTCATCATTGGAGTCAAATCTTTTTCCACCAAGCCATTTCTTCAGGTTTGGGAACAAGAAGTAGTCACTCGGAGCCAAATCTGGAGAATAGGGTGGATGAGGGAGCAATTCATAGCCCAATTCATGGATTTTTGCCATGGCAACTGCACATGTGTTTGTGGTCGACTGTGAGCAAATGCGGCACCCATCTTGCGGAAAGCTTTCTCATGCCCAAGTGATCATTCAAAATTGAAACCACTGAGCCATGCGAGATCCCTACGGCTTCCACAATCTCTCGCACTTTCAATCTTCGGTCGGCCAACACCATATCGTGAATTTTTTCGATTGTTTCGGGTGTAGAGACCTCAACTGGGCGTCCAGGACGTTCGGCATCTTCAGTGCTTGTACGGCCACAACGAAATTCAGTAAACCACTTTTTTCCATTGAAATCGATGGTGCAGAGTCCCCATAGTATTTATCAAGCTTAGCCTTGGTCTCGGTAATGGTTTTTTTTCGCAAGAAATAATGCTTAATAAGCACACGAAATTCACTTTTTTCCATTTTCTCCTCAAATTAGTGAGTAGTCTGATAAAAATAGCTGTCAAACACAAACTAACTGACGCAGCAAGTTTAAATTTTGACAGGAGTCAACTGACAGATGCCTGTTGACAGAAGCAGTGTTGCTGTTTCAGTAAAGAGGTCAGAAATTCAAAAAGTCACGGACTTATTGACCCGCCCTCGTATACTAACAATTCATAATAGAGCACACCGCAATGCCCGCGAGAATAAAATACAATTACTTCAGAATAATTACTTTCCCCAAATGAATTCAAAAATTAATAAAATAGTCAAACAATGTCGCATATGCCAAAATGACCAAATATGACCGTCATCCTAACAAACCTGAGCTCAAAGCAACACCCATTCTTCAATATCCAGGTCATATATTACACTTGGACATCTACTCAACTGAAGGAAATCTGGTTCTTACTGCATTAGACAAATTTTCTAAATATGTCCAGGTAAGAATCTTAAAGTCAAGAGCTGCAGAAGACATAAGAGAACAACTCAGACAAATCCTATTCGCCTTTGGCGTCCCAAGAGTTGTTGTCTTCGACAATAAAAAAACCTTCAATGCAGCCTCTATCCGTTTCTTATTGCAAGATCAGTTAGGAATAGAGATTTTTAAAACCCCTCCAGATGCAGTACAGTCAACGGGCAAGTCGAGCGTTTCCATTCAACGCTTTCAGAAATCATGCGTTGCTTAAAAACTGAAAAAATCCATAGATCCTTCTTAGAGTTGTAAGACCGATCCGTGTATGAGTATAACTGCTCAATTCACTCAACAACAGGGAGGAAGCCCTTAGAGATATTCTTTGGAAGAATTGTCAGCACAGACCTTGATCAATATGAAAGGGCAAGACTGGAAAACATACAAAAGTTACAGGAAAAGCAAAAAAATGATCTGATGTATCACAACAAGAAAAAACACAAAATAAAATATTATTCACCTGGCGACATTATTTACACTAAATAAACAAGCGATTAGGCTCCAAACAATCACCTCGTTTTCAAAGAGAAATAGTAAAAGAAAATAAATCGAAAACCATAATAACGGAATCCGGCAAAATAATTCATAAAGGAAATATTAAAAATTGAAATTATTCTTCTTATCCCCACAGGTATATCATTGCACTGGTGTGTGCAGATCTGAGAATCCTCGATTATTCTAATTCAGAGAAAATCTTGCTTAAGAAGGGAACAGCGAAAATCCAAACAGGAAATCTGAAATTTATACATGTCATTGAAATACTCCCATACGAAGACTTTGTTTCAAAAACCTCATCCCTCATGTACCAGCATATCCCCAGGAAAAACCCATTTTTCCCCATCCTTGAACACGAACTTAAACATACCACCAACCTTATTAACAATATTAAAATCCATAGATCAAAAAGAGCCATAAATTTTATTGGTACAGCCTGGAAATGGGTCGCGGGGAAATCGACGACGACGATTATACAATAATGGTAGATAAAATTAACAACGTATTAGAAAACAATAATAATCAGATTTTGATAAACAAGGCATACATCGATAGAATAAATAAATTAACCAACATAACTAATGGCATTCTTAACCAAATAAAAAAGGAGACAACATTCGAAAATTAATTAGTATTAAGTTTACTGTATAAGACCAAATTAATAAAAGAAGAAATTATGAACTCAATATACGCAATTGAACTCGGTAAAGGAAATATTGTAAGCCCTAACATATTATCAAAATTAGAAATAGATTAAATTATGAATAAAATAAATAAAGACAAAACTAATGTACTATTCGAAAATATTGAACAGGCACTAGAATTTGCCGAAGTAAAAGTTGCTATAAATCCATCTAGTTTACTTTATATTATAAGCATTCCAAATACGGAAGATATGATCTATGAAAAATTAATTGTCAAATTGTAACTGAAAATATTTTAAAAGGAAACAATGTTATATATGGAATTATAAATAGTTGTAAGACAATTAATGGATTATCATTATGTAAGAAATCAAATCTTATAGATAATGACAAATGTATTTTTAATTTAATAGAAGGTAGAAATACGATGTAAAAGAACGAATAGCCAACATATCCCAACAGTAGAGGAAATAGCACCAGGAATGATTTTATTAAACAACTTCGATGGGAATATAGAGATCAACAACAACAGCCAGCCACTGATACCAACATATCTTATCAAATTTTCCAACGTCACGCTAACAATTAGGAATCAGCAATACACTGCTGAAGAAATAGTCCAAATACATGCATTACCACCACTATTGCATCCATCTTCCAACGGTACAGATAGAAGAGATTCTGTTGCTCGAACTTATAATTCAAGCTGAAGAAAAGATTCATCAATGGGTTAACTATTCAATTTTCGCAGCCATATTCCTCAGCATTTTTATTCTAAAGATAACACATCTGAAAGGCAGAAAAAGCTCTAAAACAACAATAATACCACAAACCATGACCTATCCTAAAATAACAGACCAGCATTTACAGTCTTCCATACTTTTAAGCGACACGATGACGCACTCACTTAAGAGGGGAAGAGTTAACGACACTTTTGTGAAAATTCTAACTAAATTTTCCCACGCACACGCTTCTTCAATTTGCACACGTTCTGCAAAATCAGCATCTAAGCAAACAAACAAAAGTGCAGTATTTCAACTGACGTCCGTTACTTGAGAAGCATTAGGTGATGCAATGTCTTTGATCATAGGTTAGATGTTAAGTTGATGATTTGTAATAATTTAGTCTTAAGTTGGATTCGGTAAAATAAAGTTGATTTTTTTTTAAATAAATAAAGAAATAATATTATATAATATTATTATTATAATATTTTGACTTATAGCACCAATTTGTTTTCAAGGCAGAGCTTGGAATACTTTCCAAGAAGCCAGTACATGTCTCTATACTTAATCTCAAGCTCTTCACGTTTCTTCTTAACGTGTGCTCTCCATTTAAGTCTAGCGTCGAGTGTCATACCAAGATATTTGGCCTCGTTCGTGAAACGAATTTGTACTGCATTGATAAACACAGATAGATTGTCAATTTTCTTTGTCCAATTGTTAATCCATGTCAGGGCGCGTTGTAACTTAGCAGTTACTACTTCGACGTTTTTGGCTGTTGCCAAAATGGTAGTGTCATCAACAAATGTGGCTAGCATAGTATCGTCCGTTTGCGGAAGAGTCGGTCATCTAGGTATGAACTCATCAAATGAGACAATTGCTCGGGTAGGATTTGTCGAAGTTTATATTTCCGGCCCTCGTGCCATACCTTATCAAAAGCTTGCCAAACGACAATAAATGCGCATGAACTGACGAGCTTACACTCAATTGTTCGTTCAGTTACATCGGTTATTCGATACACTTGGTTGACAGTTGAGTGTTGACTTCTAAAGCCAAATTGTTGATATGGCAGGAGGTGATTTGTGTTAATCGGTTTAAGACAATTAAGTAAGAGTCACTCGAAGTCCTTCGATATAATCGGGAGGAGCGATATTAGTGTGTATGACTTGACTTCAGAAAGCGGTTTGCCGGGTTTCGGAACGGGCCTGGTTTGAACGTTTTTGCGTGATGGTCGGCGAAAACGTTAGCTTTTTCTTTATCTTCTTTCACCCAGTCATAATGGTTTCTTATTGGCGCCACTTGTATTTGGAGCTTTCGAAGACTTGCAACGGCTCTCCATATGGAGTAATTGGTATCTTTTGTCGCTGTGAGGCTTTCTAGGTAGCTATTAATACCTTGGTTATTGAAGTCCTTGATTAATTTTTTCAACAAGTTGCAGAGCCTATTAAAGGACGTTTTATCTTGTTGAGCCCGAGTTTCATGCCACTTTTTCCGCGCTCTTCTTTTCTTACTTACATTTTTCTGATTTCCGGCGGTTATTTTGTGCCAATACTGACAGCTTTGTTCGATCTGCGTGCAGTGTTATTCCAGACTGCCTGCTGTATAATTCCAAAAAACCGTTCTACTTTTCAAGTTGATACGGCGTTGTAAGCGGTACTTAAGTATACTTTAACTCAGTATTTTCAACAACCTCTATTCGGAAATCTTCCGAGTGATATTTTTTGTTGGACGATCTGGGTGGTCGTTGTTTCTTAACCAAGGATTCGCACAATGAAAGCAGTCAATGAGGGCAAGACCAAGTATATGCTGTCGAGCAAAAAGAACAGCCATAACATTGAAAAAGTTGATGACTTTGTCTACCTAGGCTCCGCTTTAAGTACAGACAACGACACCAGCGCTGAGTTCAAACGAAGAATAACTCTTGTCAACCGCTGTTTCTTTGGGCTACGGGGGCACTTGAGTAGCAAAGCCTTCTCTCGAACAACAAAATTCACCCTTTATAAAACCTTAATAATGCTGGTCCTGCTCTATGGCGCAGAGGCATGGACATCATCAAAAATGGATGCGGGTGTTCTTGGTTACTTCAAGAGAAAAATTCTTCGGGCGATCTTCACTGCCGTCTACATTATCGGTGAATGGAATGAACTCTATGGACTGTACGGCGGCATCTACCTAACCAGAAGAGTGAAGATCCACAGACTGAGATGGCTGGGTCATGTAGAGCGCATGGCTAGCAATGCTCCGGTCCGAAGACTCTTCGAATCCGCTCCCGAGGAAGGCTAAGACTCAGGTGGCGCACGCAAATGGAAGGGGACCTCAGCCAACTTAGCGTGCAAAACTGGATTCAGATAGCCAGGGATCGAGCTCGCTGGAGACGCTTGTTGACTGAGGCCCAGGTCCACCCCGGACTGTAGCTCCACTTAAAGTAAAGTAGGTATTACGAAAATCACATACGGTGCTTTTCCATTATTATTCGTAGGCTGTGGATAGCGTCCACCGCCGATCTTCCTGCAACAAATACACACTGGCTATTATCGAGCTTTATTATTTGCCGAAGACGTTCGTGTGACATTAGCTTGATCGAACAGTAGTTGTTGCATTCTGGAGTGTCGCCTTTTCCTTTATATAAAGGAACCTAGAAGCTACTTCTCCATTGATTCGTTATAGTTTGTACACATTTTAATGTATTTAAAAGTTTCGATAGCCATTCGCTGCCGATTCCCTCCATCTTCAACCTAGCTATAATCGAATGCTGTCTGGCCCCGCCGCTTTCCCCCGCTTCATTTTCCCGATTACTATACTTACTTCTTCGATTGAAAAGTCCGAAACTTCCTTCTCAACACCAAATACATAAATATATTTCCATATTTAGAAAATGATGAAAACAGAGGAGCTTCATTTCCGCTTGGGGAATTCGTTGTTCTCAAACTACTGGGACCGTTCACGGGATGCGGAAGAAACGTCAATGCAGATAATTTCTTTACGAGCGTTTCACTATCTGCAAAATTACTAGAAAAAAAAACCATTATTGTTTGAACTACTGTTTTTTTGTTTGTTGGAACTAAAAAAAAAACACAAAAACACTGTGGCGCTGGCAGCCCGGTATGGGCCATGGCCTTGCTTCTTGACACTCATTTGTGCTGCTCATGTTTTCATTTTTGTCACATCTGAACGGGGCCTACGGTTTATCGCCCAGTCCGAACGGCGCTCCTTAGAAGCTTTTTCGAAGGCAATTTTTTACTTTCGGGAGTTTGCCATTGGCCGCCGAAAGGGTGATGGCGATTTTAAAAAATTGTTGGTTACCCAGCCAGGAATCGAACCCACCCTCTCTGCGTGATAGTCCAATGAGCTAACTATCGCGCCATCGCCTATCTATCCTATTGGAACTATCCGTAGAAATAAAAACAAACTACCAGAATTTGCCAAGCAGGTGAAAGATGGTATTCCACGCTTCTCAACAAAACTATATATAGGCAAATAGAGTCATTGGATACAAAAGTAAGCCAAATAAAAAAGTGCTCCTTCTAAGCTCAAAGCATAAATCTACAAGCATCGAACAAAATGGTAAGCGTATACCTGAAACGATCAGATTCTACAAAAGTACTAAATACGGTGTACACATGACGGATCAAATGGCAAAAAAATACTGCGTGAAATCGAAATCGCAAAGATGGCCTGCGCAGATTTTCTTCAATATTCTTGATCTGGCTGGAATCAATTCATGTGTTTTATATAGAGAAACAACAGACGAGAAAGTTTTTAGACAACAATTTTTATTCCAATTATCTGAAGAACATGAGCAACGGGAAGATTTTCAACATGAGCAACAGGAAGAAAAAGAAAATATACACAAAACATCAACAAATTCAAGTTCGGATTCTCGTGTGCAAATGCAAAAAAGGTGTCAAATAGGTTTTTGAAACGAAAACAAAACTTCAAAAATCTGTTTCAAATGCAACAAATATATGTGTGGAAAATGTACGCTCGTAAACTCAATAATTTGCAAAATATGCAGTGAACATGAATAAAGTTAGCAATAAAGTTAGCATATTATTTATTAATTTTCTAAATTTAGGGCTCAATTGTGGAACATTTAATTTTTTTCTTTTATTATTATTATTTTTTTTTATTTAATAGGTATACAAAAAAATTTGGTTCGTTATTTAAAAAAAATTATTTTATTCATTTACCAAATTGTGCTAAATGATATATTTTTTCACTTTACGTAGTAATGTATACAACATTTTAAGGACGGGTCACTTGACCCGCTGTGTTAGAATAGGTAAACATCAAGTACCAGTAGGTTTAGTATTAAAATTGAAAATAATTATGGCTCTTTTTATTATTATTTATTTTTGTACGCCTGATTTGTATGCACGACAGAATAAGTCTTTAACTATGTGCATTTTTTCAGTTCTTCTCGACTTTCGCAGCTGCATGCAAAATCCTATGGTTCATGTCATTCAATGCTATTTGTGTGCAGTAAACAATGTGTTTTATCCGTCTCCATAAACATGAGTCCATTGGACTCGCATTCGGAGACCTTAAGGGATCCATTCGACCTTTTTATACACCACTTATACAACCACTTTTTAATAGGTCAAAGCGGGTGTACCCTTACTGGGTACACAATGATTTTTCCTATTTTCAGGTGATTCGTTTTGCAAAAACTTTAGGTAGTGCTATTTCCGATCAACTTTGTTACCCTATACACCTGCCCAAGCATTTACGTTGAACTCATAGTAAAAAGCCCTGTGTTTCATGAAGTGAGTGTTTCGTTCTCATGTTTATATATTATTTAAATTAGTGATCTCTTCTTATTGAATTGGGACTCAGCCGTCCATACAATCTGGTAAACAAAGTTATCCTTCGCAAAATATCTTTCTAGATTGTATTGTATAATAATTGCAGAAATCCACATTTATATCTAGTATATGACATCATGCTACCTCAAATTAACGAAAATTCATATTATTAAACTCTGTCGTTTATTTTAGAAGAAAGAATCAACCTAGCTGTGTCGGTAACCCACAGCGACTGGAATACTTACTTACTTACTTACTTTAGGTGGCGCTACAGTCCGGGGTGGACCTGGGCCTCAGTCAACAAGCTTCTCCAGCTAGCTCGATCCCTGGCTAGCTGTCTCCAGTTTCGCACGCTAAGTTGGCTGAGGTCCTCTTCCACTTGCGTGCGCCACCTGAGTCTTGGCCTTCCTCTACTACGCTGTCCCTCGGGGGCGGATTCGAAGACTTTTCGGACCGGAGCATTGGTGTCCATGCGCTCTACATGACCCCGCCATCTCAGTCTTTGGATCTTCACTCTTCTGGCTAGGTCCATGTCGCTGTACAGTCCATACAGTTCATCATTGTATCTCCTCCTCCACTCACCGTCAATGCAGACGGGACCGAAGATCGCCCGAAGAATTTTTCTCTCGAAGCAACCAAGAACACCCTCATCCATTTTTGATAATGTCCATGCCTCTGCGCCATAGAGCAGGACCGGGATTATTAAAGTCTTATAAAGGGTGACTTTTGTTGTCCGAGAGAGGGCTTTGCTACTCAATTGCCTTCTTAACCCAAAGAAACAGCGGTTGGCAAGAGTTATTCTTCGCTTGATCTCAGCGCTGGTGTCGTTGTCTGTATTTATAGCAAAGTAGACAAAGTCCTTAACTACCTCAAAGTTATATCTGTCGAGGGTGACGTTCTGTCCGAGACGTCGGTGTTGCTTGTCCTTTCTGCTTGACAGCATATACTTGGTCTTGCCTTCATTGACCGCTAAACCAATTTTCGCCGCTTTTGTCTCAATACTCGCGAAAGCGCCACTGACATCACGCTGCTTTCTCCCGATTATGTCAATATCGTCGGCGTATGCGAGTAGTTGGACGGACTTTTGAAAGATAGTGCCTCTTGTGTTTGCTCGTGAGTTTTGCACTATTTTTTCGAGTACGATGTTGAAAAAATCGCATAACAGCGCATCGCCTTGTCTAAATCCTTTCTGGACATCAAAGGTCTCGGTGAGATCTTTACCGACCTTGATGGAGCAGCGTGCATTCTCCATCGTCATCCTACACAGACGGACGAGTTTGGCAGGGATGCCAAAACTAGACATTGCTCTATATAGCCCGTCTCTATAGATGCTGTCATACGCGGACTTAAAATCGATGAATAGGTGGTGGGTATCGATCTGAAGCTCATGGGTCTTCTCCAAGATCTCCCGTAGTGTGAATATCTGGTCGATGGTGGACTTTCCTGGCCTGAAGCCACACTGGTATGGACCTATCAGGTTGTTGACCAACGGCTTCAGGCATTCACACAATACGGCGGATAAGATCTTATATGCGATGTAAAGGAGACTGATTCCTCTGTAGTTGGCGCAGTTCTGAGGGTCTCCTTTCTTGAGAATTGGACAAACAATGCTGAGGTTCCATTCATCGGGCATACTTTTGTCCGACCATATTTTACAGATGAGTTGGTGTATGCTCCTTACCAAGTCATCGCCTGCCGCTTTGAAGAGCTCGGCAGTCAGGCCATCCGCTCCAGCAGCTTTGTTGGACTTAAGCTTCGATATGGCTATCTTCACTTCATCCAGGTCGGGTGGACGGAATTGTTGGTCATCATCGTCCAGGTTGAAAGGTTGATTCTGCCTGACAGCGGTATTTGGTCCGTCATCGCCGTTATACAGTCTGCAGAAATGATCTTTCCAAATCCTCAGCATCGACTGCGATTCAACTACGATGTTCCCTTGTTCATCTCTACAGGCTTCGGTTCGGGGTTTGTTTCCGCGGCATGTTATTTTTACCTCTCAATTTCCTCGATCGCGCGCTTCTCATGTTCTTTCTTCTCCCTCCTGAGAAGTCGGTGCTCGTCTCTCCTCTTCCGCTCATAGAGCTCATGAGCAGCTCTGGTCTTTCTAAGCAGCGCCGCGTTATATGCATCTTGCTTAGCTGTATGTGCTTGCCGGCATTCATCATCGAACCAGGGGTTTCGTTGTGGTGGACGAGTGAAACCCAGCACATCAGAAGCGGCATCTCTGATGGCGTTTTGGCAGTGTTTCCAATGGTCGTTGATGCTTGATGCTGGCGGCATTGGACCTCTTAAGAGAGCAAGAGACACTCGATCGGAGAAGGACTTGGCGATCTCTTGCGATTGTAGCCGTCTGACGTCGAATTTTCTCACAGCATTAGTTTGTCTTGGCGTAGTTTGGGATATCCGCAACCGTACCTTGGCTACAACAAGGTAATGGTCCGAGTCGATGTTGGCTCCTCGGAACGTACGGACATCCATAATGCTGTAGGAGTGTCTTGCGTCTATCGCAATGTGATCAATCTGGTTGACTGTTGATTGATCAGGAGTTCAGCGACTGGAATATTCTTTCAAATATTGAGTTGGCAGACCTACTTTTCTATAAGTCTCAACGGATTTACATGCTTATAGGGCCTAGTCTATTCTTCGAAATTATATTCGTAGGTTACATACACTTCCCATTGCTTCAAAACATACCAAACACTTCAAAACTGAATACGTGGATCCTTCTCACATATGACGTGCAAAATGTATACTTACTTATATTGGTTCATATATTGGTCAATATTGGTGTGGAAAAAAAACAATCACTTGGGCGGTAAATAAATGCATTCGTTTCTTTCGCTTTAAATCTAAGTTATAGGAATACATAATGAGAAGTCGTTATCGAAAAAGGCTGCAAGTAAATATAGCTTTTTTGTGACCAATTCGGATTTTTGTAATTCATTCTTTTATCAATCAGACACAAGAGAGCCTGTCTCTATGTTACGATGTTACGACTACATTTGGTACGGTATTTGGTCGGGGAATTTTAGAAATTTCGTGGGTGCGAGACACGCACCCGAAATCGATTGCACCACGTATGCCACATTCATTAGCCTTTTTTGCGAGATTTAACGCACTGGGTATTTAACGGCTTTTTAGTAATGAAACAATCCATTTATCAAAATCTTACAAATCAATCTGAATTAAAGTTTTGTTAAAAAATG
The DNA here is from genome assembly GCA_928272305.1 of Volucella inflata. NCBI lineage: Eukaryota > Metazoa > Arthropoda > Insecta > Diptera > Syrphidae > Volucella > Volucella inflata. The sequence continues at coordinate 115,682,715 of OV743716.1, read as the reverse complement.
AAAATCTCCCATATCAAAGTGTGAACAAGAAGTGGAATAGATTCGGATTGAATTTTTTTATAAAAGAAAGTCCAAATAATCAACTGTTTGTTAGATTGCAGGCAATAATTAAAAAATTCGAACGGTTTTTTTAAAACACAAATATATTTTTTGTGAAAAGATACTAAGCCTTTAATCAAAGAAATTACTTTAACTAACTACGTTTCAGTTAAAAGGTAAGAACATGCAGCCACCTCTGAAAGATCTCGGATTCTTTGAGAACTTAATTCAAATGTTTTTTTTTTCGGAAGCAGATTGTCGTTAGACACCAAAACCATAATCTCAGTCCCAATGTCGACGGATGCAGAGTTTCATTTCTACCATTGTTGATGTTGTTGTTAAAACATCCGCCTGCAAAAATGTTATAGAATGAAATTAAGTTGTTGCCAACGGCTAAGTCGAATACGCTTGTGTAATCAGGATTAGTAAACGAAGTGAGCGGACCACATATTAAAAAAGTGCCCAAGTGGGTAACGATTCATCACTTGAATAGGATGTTAATTGTGTGAGTTGCTCCTGTAAGAACCTCCTCGATATTGTGCAGTCCATCCTTATCGTCTGGATGAATAAAATACCCGCCAATATGAATCAAATACGTTACGAAAGGCTGAACTATTTTTCTCCGAAATATGGTATACTCTATTGAGCAGCAGTATGTTCTCAAAAAAGCACCCGCTAAATCACCATAAACAGCGTTGTGCTGGACACTTAGCACATTAACAAAAAAAAAAAATCTGCCCTTTCTTGATGATATGTTTTGATTTACTTTAAGTACGCGGTGAAATTTAATAAAATATCCTTAGAAAATGCACTATGTTGGCTCCCACACAATTTGCTTGGATTGCTGCTGGTTTTTCTTCAATCCCAATTTTGCTCCGGAGTGTGGGCTTTTAGAGCTGTGAGATTCCCGTCGGCAAAATTGCAATTATTGCCAAATTTCTCCTTTTGCAGACGGATATTGCGCTTTTGTGGATTTCGCAACTCGAGCATTTTTCGACGGCGATTTGATTTGCACGTTCTTTGGGAAGATAGTCCATGTTGCTTCGCAACAAGCGTCTTAAGAGAACATGTACATGTCTTGGAATACACACTTTTGTAATATTGCAAAGTAAAGATCGGTACTTCATCCATTTCTCTTTTATGTCAACCCCAAGGTTGTTATCCCAATCAACTTTCGCGATCAATAGTCGTTGGAGAAATATTTTTACTTAAACAATGACGAAGTTCATAGGGAATCGAATAATTGGCACATCTCTCCAAAAGCTTTGTCATTTGCGGGTTCCCATACTAAGACTTTAAATAATTACGTCGTTTTCTTTTATCTTGAGTGTTGTTTTGCATCAACTTAACTTCGCTCAGACACAAATTTTTTATTTCAACCCCAGCAACAAAAGTTGTAGATCATACAATTCTCTACCAAAATGATCCAGTCACTTTTTCTCTTACGACTCATCATTCGTGAGATATCGCGGTTTTAATCATTAGAAAATTCATATTTTACATAATATGCACACATTTCCTCACCACCTATGAGGTAATGTACTTGGCGCATTTTTTTTAACGTGGTTTCCCCAGTAGGTATACTCCACGATCTATTGTAATAAAGAAAGTTTGATCAGATCGTATCCTATTGATTGAAAGAATGGTAATATTGCTAATGACCAAAGTGGAATGGGTTGTTTTCTTCTAAATGTTATTATATTAGATAATTGTCTAATTCTACTTCGACAATTATTTCTTCGTCTTCGTTTTCATTTTCTTGCAGAATTTCTGTTCGCTGTTCTAAGAAAAGGGATGCATCAATTGTCTCTTCATTAATATCATAAATATTTTCATCTGTTGTATTTGCTTCAATATTGGAGAAAGTCTGACCCTGACAATTTATGCATACTGGCGAACAAAATAATCCCACTTTTTGATAGCCACAATTCTTACTACAATCCGTCTTGCATTTACAAAAAATAGTATTAAGCAGTTTTTCTGGAGCAGGCGGGAGTAGAGTTTGAATTGGCTCCAAATAATTATCTGTTAATTTCCAACCCCATCCTTCTGGGTCCAGCTCATTGCCTAGCCACACTTGAACTTGATAATACACACGATACAAGTGTTGAAAGCAGAAGCAGATGTTGGAGGCAGACAAGATAACTGTACTGTTTTATTGTTCCATGCAGATTTTACAAACCTCAAATATCTATATTTGTCTATGGAATCAATTTTTTTTAGAGCACCATACATTGCAAGGAGAAAACGAATTCCATTTGTAACGATGTCATGTGGAGAAGAGTCAATCTTTGTAAATACTTCTGCACAATCAATTAAATCATTATGTTTTTCGAACAGGCTGCATTTTAGTGTTTTTACATTTCATTTATATTGATGTATTTAACGTCTCTGCAAATTTTCAGCTCTATGCGAATTTTGGCTAAGTTATGACTTATTTTTGTCTATTTTGACTGGACTATAACCCTTTCCTCGATATACGAACTTATGCGTAACGAGTTTCCCATTTTCTGCATCGCTGCTGCTGCTGCTCCGCTTATGGGGTTGGCTAATATCGCAGACCGCAGAATGCGTCTACATAATGCTCGGTCCTGGATTACTTCAGTTGTTAGCCATAGACGTTGTTGCGCATTTGCCATCTGAGAAATCCAGGAATTCTTTTTCCGACCTCATTTTCTTACAGTTGGAGTGACCGTAGTTGCTAGTGCCTTTTTAACCGGATTTTCCGCAGATCTTCTTTGAACAATCGCGTTTGGTGACTCCACTAGACATCCTTAACATTCTCATTTCAGCTGCCGTCATTTTGTATTTAAACGCTTCGTACATTGTCCAGCACTGTGAACCGTATATAAGAGCTAGTCTAACAACCGTGGTGTAGAGTTTCTCATTTAATTTAAGTGTAAATTTTCGGTAGCAAAAGATTCCCGAATTTTCCCGCCATTTCATCCATCCCACATTCACTCTGTGGCTTACGTCGTCGTCACATTTCGCTTCGCTAACGATTGATCCTAAGGACTTAAAGATAGTGCTTTTCGGAAGAACTATTCCGTCAAATGCTCCGTCTTTGAACGACTTATTTTAAACCCGTTTTTCTCTAGCGCATTTTTCCATGAATCTAAGGCCTTCTCTAAATCTTCGACGTTATCGCTAAGTATAATTGCGTCGTCAGCGAAGAGAATTGGCGTTACATTTGCATCGCGCATGCAGTATTTTAAAAGATAGTCGAATACTACGTTAAAGAGGAAAGGGCTAAGGACTCTCGTTAGTCCGGCAGAGCTTTTAACCGCAGTTTTCACGTTTCCGTACATGTCTTGTATTATTCTAACATACGTTTCCGGTACGTTTTGAGACCTCTGCGTGTCCCATATGCGATTCCCAGGCACTCGATCGAATGCTTTCTCGAGGTCGATAAACACCGTGTGTAAATCCTTAGACGAATCTCGGTGCTTTTCCATTATAATTCGTAGGCTTTGGATAGTGTCCACCGTCGATCTTCCTTCAACAAATCCACACTGGCTATTATCGAGCTTTATTATTTGCCGAAGACGTTCGTTTAAGACTCTTTCGACGATTTTCATTGTGTGTGACATAAGCTTGATTGAACGGTAGATGTTGCATTCTCGAGTGTCGCCTTTTCCTTTGTATAATGGAACCAAGAAGCTACTTCTCCATTGATTCGGCATATGTTGTCCACAGTTTAATTTATTTAAAAGTTTCGATAGCCATTCGCTGCCGATTCCCTCCATCTACGACCAAAACTCTGATGGAATGCTGTCTGGTCCCGCTGCTTTCCCCCGCTTCATTTTTCCGATTGCTACATTTATTTATTCGATAGAAAAGTCCGAAACTTCCGCCTCGAATAGACCAGCTGTCGGCACGATATCAGGTGGAGACTGTTTGTTAAGCAACTCCTTGCAGTATTCAAGCCACCGGTCACAAATTTCCTTTTCATTTGTTAATAAGCGACCGTCTGCATTTTTTATGTATTTCGGCGAGGTTATTTGCATCAAATTTTTTCGCCTCTGTGCAGCGAGCTTGAAAATATTTGCCACTTTAGTATTGTACGACGTTTGAACTTCTTGTATAGCTTGTCTTCTATCTGCCGATCGTGAGGATATTTGTTCCAGCTCCTGGTACAGGTTTTCTGCTGCTGCCGCTCGAGTCCGAGCCAGGACTTTGTTTGTGATCTTTTTAAGACGTTCGTATTCAAAAGCCAGTCTAGCTTTTCGATATCGCCGTTTCGATCGCATTTTGTCCACGCTTGAAATGCATTCTTCTTGTCGGCCACAGCTCGTTTGGTTTCGTCATTCCACCACCATGTTTCTTTGCCGACGTGATGGTATTTCGATGTAGACCCCAGATGGGACTTTGCGAGTGTTATGCATTCCTTGTGCATTCTGTTCCACATTTCTTGCGGGCTAAGTGAGTCTGCTTTACCATTTATATTTTGAAGTACTTCTTCAGCCAGTGCGATAAATCTTGCGCCTCGTTCCTTCGATAGATTATACCACCGGATTTTTGGCTTTCCAAACGATGCCCGTGTTTTCGGTGGTTCCGCTGTGAAAAATTTTCTAATACGCAGACGGTGTTGGCTTCCTAGCGATTCTCCAAGTATTAATTTACAGTCCTTAACACGGTTTCTCATCGACATTTTGCAGAGGTGGTAATCTATTTGCGTTTCATGGCCACCGCTGCTATAAGTGATAAGATGTCATTGATGTTTAATAAACATTTTATTTAAGACGGTTAAGCCGTAAGCCCTACACGCTACAAGGATATCTTCGCAAGCTGAATTTCTGGTTCCAAAGCCTTTACCTCCGTGGCAGTCCTCATAATCAACATTTGTTTCTCCGACGTGGCCATTTAAATCTCCGCCTACGAAGAGCATCTCATCGATAGGTATACTTCTAAGTTAATTGCCGAACCCTGACCAAAATCTATCTTTTTCCGATTGGTCGCATCCATTTTGTGGAGCGCACGCGCTAACAATGTTACACGTTTCATTGTGTGTGACGAGTTTCACGCTCATTAAGCGGTCGCTTATATTCCTGAATTACACCACTTCGTTTCCTGTACGCACAATGTAGAGTTCTGCGACGCATAATAGCTCCAACTCTAAACTTTTTGAGGTCAGCGATCTGAAGTTCCGACTTGCAAACCGAAGCTTAGGAAAATATTTTGGAAACTTCATTTTGCCCGCCCCCGGAATCCGCTGGGCTCTGATACAAGCACTTATGCTTGCTCTGGGATCACCCAAGTGCGTTGCAAGTGTGGTGCACAGCGGGGTAGTGATATTAATTGCGATCATTTCCATTAAGTTTATCTTAAGTGTGAGTGGTTTGACACTTGTATGCTCATTTCAAATTGATTGACTGTTCTTTTACCCCACCGGTAGTCTCCAGACGCGGGAACCCACCAAAAGTGTCACAGGCTCATTTTTGGTGTCATAGTTGCCTGTATATGATTGGTGTCCCATATGGTCGCCTCTTACGACAAGCTGGGACACACTGGGGCACTATTCTTTATCCGATGCCGCACGGATAAGTCTAGGACTATCTTAAGGGCATTTTGCATGCGTGCAGTGAGCACGTCTATGCTTCCTCTAATATGTACGTCAATAATTCTTTCCATTGTTTTCAGATAAAACGATGTCAAGCTTATAGGTCAGGTTAGGTTTAAGTGGCTGTTGAAAAACCAACCCACTTAGGCCTATTGGCCCATTGTGATGCCACGTGGATCTGTGATCCTCTACTCCAGAAACCATTTGGAGCTCCTAATAAAGCGTAGGAGACTTTTAATGTCTATGTTGCTTAAGTCATCTTCGATCTTCGGTCTCGTCTGCATTGACGGTGAGTGGAGGAGGAGAAAGAACGACGAACTGTATTGACTGTACAGCGACATGGACCTAGCCAGAAGAGTGAAGATCCAAAGACTGAGATGGCTGGGTCATGTAGAGCGCATGGACACCAATGCTCCGGTCCGAAAAGTCTTCGAATCCGCCCCCGACGGACAGCGCAGTAGAGGAAGGCCAAGACTCAGGTGGCGCACGCAAGTGGAAGAGGACCTCAGCCAACTTAGCGTGCGAAACTGGAGACAGCTAGCCAGGGATCGAGCTAGCTGGAGAAGCTTGTTGACTGAGGCCCAGGTCCACCCCGGACTGTAGCGCCACCTAAAGCAAGTAAGTAAGTTGCTTAAGTCACTTAAGTCGTTGTGGAAGAAGGCCCCTATGTGGAGATTTCTTCTTTGGGAGAGAGGTGGACATGTACAGAGGAGGTGAAGAATTGTCTCCTCTTCCTCCTCATCCATGCAACTTTTGGAAAAGCCGTTAGGAAACATGCCAAGCCTTCTTAAGTTCGTCGGCCCTACAACTGCCTGGAATGTCTCTATGTCCCGGCACCCATCAAAGGTGAATGCTTAACTGCTCCGCCATCTCCATAAGAGATGTTCGGCAGTCCATGACTGTTCTTGAGTTTACAGAGCATGAGTCCAGGGATTTGATAGTGGCCTTACTATCAGAAAAGATGCGGAAACTTTTGCAGACAATATATTTTTCTTCAGCCAGGACAGGGCTTCCTTAATTGCCAAAATTTCCGCCTGGAACACGCTAGGCGGAAGGAGAGGCTTAGGTTAAACTTATCGGCAAAAACACCACCACCAACTCCACTGACAGTCTTTGAACCGCGTCGGTGTAAAAGTGGATGGAATTGTCATCCAGGAAGGAATTTTCCTCCCACGAAGATCTGGAGGGAATGCTTACATGGAAGCCCTGGATGCCCTTGTCAAGCCAGTGTTTGGGTATGGTATAATCAATGTTTTCTGGTAGGATTTCTAGTTCGTTAAGAATATTTGTGTTTCCAAAATGTTTATTTGTCCACTGTGAAGTCGCTTCAAGGCGAATAGCTGCGTTGGCTGCTACTTGTCTGCTATAAGTGTCTAGTGGTGAGAGGTGAAACAGAGTGTCCAGAGTAGCGGAGGGGGTAGTGCGTAGGGCTCCGTTTATGCCCAGGCATGCTGTTCTTTGTACTTAGCTTAGTCTGCTTTGTCTGCTTTGTCTAAGGCCATCCACCACACAACCCCCCGAAGGTGAGTATCGGTCTTATGACCGAGAAATATAGCCAATAGGTGATGTGAGGTTAGAGGCCCCATTTGTTTCCGATGGCTTTTTTGCAAAAGAATAAACCTACTGGGGCCTTCCTTACTCTTTCTTGAATTTTCGGCTTCCGGCTTAATTTCCTGTCGAAACTTAGACCCAGATATTTCGCTGCATCGGAGAAGACCAAGCTGGTACCGTTCATTGGAGGAGGAGGGTCTATAGTCGGAATTTTGTACTTCCTGGAGAAGAGGACAAGATCGGTTTTATGGCGATTTATTCCCAGTCCACAGCCATCCATTAAGCTTGTTAAGATTATTTTGCAGTAGATCTTTAATCGTATGGGGATGTTTTCCTGAGACGGCTATAGCAACGTCATCCGCATACTCAACCACCCTTCCACCACCCCCTTCGAGGTATATCAGCAGTTCGTTAACCACTAAGTTCCAGAGAAGGGGTGAGAGGACACCGCCTTGCGTCGTACCGCTGCTGCCACTTCTTTTGACAGAGGACCCACCCAGTTTAGAGTTGATAATCCTGCTCTTTAGCATTAGATTAATCAAGTCCCAAAGTGAATCATCTACCTTCAGAGCTGACAGCGCCGTCATGATTGCGGATGTTTTGTCGTTGTTAAAGGCGCTTTCTATGACCAGAAAAGCTACAATTGTATATTCTCTATAATGTGAGGATCGTTCAATGTGGCTTCTTAGTGAGTGTAGAGCCGTTTCAACCGACTTTCTCTTGCAGTAGGCAGGTTATGCCGTGGATAGGAGTCTAGGGCTAAAGCTAGATCGTATATGGATTTCCATCAGTCGTTCTATAGTTTTTAGACGGAAATATGATAGACTAATAGGTCTTGGTTCTTTGGGAAAGCATGAGAACATTTATCGCTTTTGGGAATGAAAACTGCATTTACTTCTCTCCATGAGAGAGGTATGTCAAGATATTTTCAAGCAATGGCGATATTATATCCGAGGATCTTTGTAGCTCAGCTGGAATTATACCATCCGGCCCAGCAGACTCATACGATTTAAAGCTATGCAGTGCCCAGAGCAGTTCGTCTCTTCTAATAACTTGTAATAAGGCCAGCATTATTTGTCACAGCTGCAATAGATGTATTATGATTGTTGCTAGCCGTGCTACATGGAAAATGAGTATCCAGTAGCAGGTTGAGTGATTCGTCACTTGATGTCGTCCATTTGCCGTCGTTAAGATGATTTTTCTCAGTAGTGATGCCTCAGAGGTTTCAGTGATTTTATCACAAAAGGACCTTCAGGATTCACGCTTTACCGTTCTCAACTCTTTTTTGTATGTTTTGAGGGATTCCTTGTACGAATCCCAATCCAACGCTTCTCTTAAGGTTTTTTTTTTGTTGAAAAATTACCTTCAAGCGTGTCGAAGCAGCCCCAATATGGATGTCTACCAATATGCCTTTTTCTTGCCTCTAGATTTAATAAGAGGATAGAAGAGGGTCATTGCTCGGTTAAGTGCTTGTGTTAGAGCCTCGACTTTCGATTGAAGTTCGTTGGTGTTGTCCGGCGGGCTTGAAAGTTCGTGCGATATACTTTTTAAAAGTGTTTCCCTGTATATGAGCCAGTCAGTTTTCCGATAGTTACGAAATGCTGTTTGGCAGGGGGGAGCATTCGTTAAATTGAATTGGTTGTATCTATGATCTGAAAAGGAGTGTTCAGACGATACCGTCCAGTTCCTTATTAACTGATTAATGCGTTCGGAGACAAGAGTGATGGCAAGCATTTCATATCGATTTCTTGTTATGAATGTTGGCTTATTACTGGTGTTACATACAGTGAGGTTAGTACTTATAATGTATTCAAAATGCGACCCACCTCTATCGTTGGTATTGGTGCTGCCCCATATTGAGTGATGCGCGTTGGCATCGCATTCGTTGAGGGAAAGGGCCCGTTTGGTCGTAACCCAGATACGCCTGTGCTATCCAGAATCAGTTTTTGGCCGTTTCTAGACTGGCTAACCGTTGCCAGGGTCACTGAGGTTAGGAAGTAGAAATGAATTTAGGCTACGTTTCACTAATATACAAGATCTGATTTTACCTTATCAGCATCCAGCTCGTCCTTGTTATAGACCCTGAGGTAGATGGACTCAAAGCTAAACCGAATCATGTTTTTGGTCTGCTCTAGATGGTTAAGAGATTCTTAATTGATCAGAATTAACGCGCATCTGTAAGGGCCTCTTAGCTCCTCTGAGGTCACTGCAAGCTTTACGTGGCCTTGGTTCCAGCCGGCGTCGCTTGTGATGGGAGGTGGTCCGGGGTTTTTCCGTATGATGGTAAATAAGTTGCTCGAAAGCTTCAACTTGACCAGCTGCCACCGGTGAGCTGAAATACATCCGTCGGCGTTGCTCCTGTCGATCACCGCGATCATAATTAAGACATCGCTAAAAGACCTCAGAGATGTAGCATCGGAAGGTCCTTGGGGAGTTCTCACTTTGGGCCTTTTGGGAACCGGAATGGTTTCTTCCAATGATCACAGGCGATTGGAGAGGTCTTTTAGCGATTTGGAAACGGTGGGGGGTCCATCTTTAAGGATGGTGTTCGCTCACTCTAGTTTCCTTTTTGTATCCGCATCCCTCTTCACCACATTTAGGCGTTTTACGTAAAGCGCCTTGCTAGGAGATCTCTTGCGAGGTTGAGCTTCTGCTAGCTCTTTTGATGGAGCATTTTTGGTGGCAGCAGGGCGTCAATAGCCTGCCACAGACTTGCTGATGCAGGACCATATCTTGCTACAGCCCTGCCGCTCCCTGAAAATTTTGCTTTGGGCTCGTTGCTTTTGTCTTGCAAAAGATTACCATGGCCTAACACAAATGTTCTTTTGCTCATCATTGCAGGAGCTCTGTCGATAGTCGGTCCAGTGACCGTATTACCGTCCGGTAAAAAAGGAGTACCGGCTTTGGGTTTCATTTTTTGTAATTTGTTCATAGTGTTCCCACGAGTAGCGGAGAAAGAAGGTCCATCTGGTCCCCAAATGGGGAGCTCGAGGTGGACTAAAATGGAATTCCATACTCCTGGCAGTGCAGAACGAGGGTAATTTTTTCTTTCGACGAAGGCGAATGTATTGAAGATTCAATCTCCACAAGCTGGTTTCTTACGCCGATGAAGTTTCTTGCATTGTCGCAGTAGAGGTTTTGGCAATTTCCTCTTCTTCTTATGAAGAATTAATTAAGGCCTTGCTCTGGAACAGCGAATACATTTTTGAACCACCGAACGTGCCATAGTTTTTCCCTTGATGAGCCAGTATTTCTGGCGTACAGCTGCCAGCAATGCTTGAGGCCCAATATGTAAATATTTTAGATGGATCTCTCGCATCAGTGATTTACTGAGCTCATGATTATACGAGTATGGTAAAGCAATTGGGTGCTTGGCGTCCTAATCTAGATCGGCTGCTTCGAGGCGTCGTCCTACGGGAAGAATTTTTTTTCCATCCAAAAATGGCGATAAACTACTCAGTGGATTTTGAGTATTCACGTATTTTCCTTTAGGTAGATACTCCAACTCCTCCTTGAAGTCATGATGTTGCCCCTCCCTTATTATAACTTAAGTGGCATCGTCAAGTTCGTAAATGGTAAGATGGTCGGTGAATCGTTGATTATTCATGCAATTATTTATAAATAACCCGTTGTAATCGTTCGAATGAATTATGATGTTCTATCGTGTTGATGATACCCGATGATGTTTCGAGCGTTGCTGTGAGTGCAATTCCGTACCCCGTGTTTTTTTAATATCTGTTTTGTCCTCTTCAAATTTGCCTGGCCAAGTCTTCTCTGGTCCATATAGATACAAAGGCCCATAAAACCACATGCTACAATCCTTTAGTTTCGAAGCTGATAGTCCTCTTGAAACTATGTTTGCCGTATTCTGTTTCATAGGCACCTGCCGCCATTGCTGAGGATAGGTGGTGCTTCTGATTGCCCTTACTTGATTTGCTATGAAACGGTGATGTTTAGATGCTTCGGCATTTATCCAAGCCAGCACGATCTCCGAGTCGGTCCAGAAGTATGTCTCCAAATCGCCCAATTTCAGATCCATTTTTACTCGATGAGCCAGCTCTGTTGTCAATTTGGCTGCACATAGTTCTAGGCGTGGTATAATGGTTGCGGTGATAACCTCCTCATCCGCCCCTTTTTTATTGGCGCTACTCTAGATTTTGAGCAAAGTAGCTGAACCGTTACTGAATTGTCGAAGTGAGTTGATCTTATGTAGATGGCAGCTCCAAAAGCTCTTCCTGACGCTTCGGCAAACGCATGTATCTGGATTTTCCTCGGGATTTTTGTGGAGAATAGATACCTGGGAATCTTTAATTCTCTTATCTTCTCTAAGTCCTTTCGGAAATTATTCCAAGTTGTGTGGAGTTCCTTTGGTAGTGCGGCATCCCTGTCAATTTTGAGTTTCCATATCCATTTCCATATGTGTTATGGGATTGACGATGCCTGATGGGTTGAGAATATGTGCAATTTCTTTTTGTGATTCGCTTATTCAGTTGTAGTACTGAGTTGACCCGGAACTCATCTATCTGTGGATTCCAAACGAGGCCCAACGTTTTTAGTGTTTGTGATTCCTGATCTTGAAGATCGGAGTGCAAGGTTTGCTCGTTCGTTGGAACATCCCTTAGCAACTATGGTGTATTACTGCACCATTTTCTGAGGTTGAGTTGAGCTGATTGTAAAATACGAGTTGGTTGCCTTTGCATCTTCAGGGCTTCAGACAAACTGTTTGAGCCCGACATGAAGTCGTCCATGTAGAAGTCGCTTGCCAAAATTTGAGCTCCCAATGGATATCGATGTGTATTTTCATAAGCAAATTGCTTGAGGCCGCTGATGATTTTCCAATAATGCATTTTCTAATATCTGGCTTTCACGTGGTGGTAGCATGGTTGCAGATGCATCGACCTTGACTATGGTTGGATTCTTTTGTGTGCGAGTGCTATCGGTCTCCAAGTGTAGTAGTGTATTATGCCTCCACTGGTATTTTGAACAGTTGCGAGACTTGCAGTTCATTGCAAAATGTCTAGATTTTAAGCAATTGATACAAAGGTTGCACTACTTGACCAGGTTCAACCGTTGGGTAGGTGGAAGATATAGAAATTGCTTGCATTTATAAAGCGGGTGGTTGCCCTTGCATGACGGACAACTCGTCTGAAGAGATGTTACTGCTGATAATTACTTGAAGGCTGGTTTGTTTGGTCTATTACCTTCCAGTACTTTAAATACACCAGACTTTCTTACAGGCTAAATTTCAAATTTGACCTTATTTCGATTTGGAAATGGAAGGGCAAATTGTTTTTTTTGGTTTTATTTGCATTTCCAAATCGAAATAAGGCCAAATATGATTTGAAAATAAGACCAAATTTGAAATTTAGCCTGTAAGAAAGTCTGATGTATTTAAATTATGAGGTGGGTGGCTCGCTTCGCTCGCGAACAGGATTCTTGTATCGATTGTACGGAATAGCTGAAACATTCCTTCAAGCAGACTCACTTGAAGAGATAATAATCTTGGGTAACTGTTTATGAGCAACTGCTTTACTTTATTTCATTCCTCTTATTTATAATAAATTAAGAGCAAAACGAATATCGAAAATTGCTGAGTTTTCACTCCTTTTAAAGCGAATGAACCCTGAGGCTGTTCAACCTCAGGCGGCAATGAAATTTGATTTGGTTATTTGGCTGTGTGACCATGCATACGTAATTATATTACAATTGTGAGTTTAACAAAGTCTTTAGGATTTCAGCTTGTGCGCAAGTTTAAACAAGTCTGAAAGAATAACTAATTGCACTTTTATATGGAGTATGATGGGCTTTTAGGTTTAGAGGAAGTGGGGCATGACATATAGAGGGGGTGGAGAAGGGGATGGGAATGGGGATGGAGTCGTACCAATACGAATGAAACAATAAATAAAAATAGAGTTAATGAATTCTATTTATTTGAATTAAGAAATTACATATTAAATACGCGCCGAGGCGTATTTAGCAGACCAGTAACTGAAAACAGCCTTCGGGCAGCTGCTGAGGCAGGAAGTGAAGTATTATATTTCAAAAATGCTTTTTTCAGGGCTGGATATTAACAGAGGGGTTCTATAGATGTCGATGAACTAGCGAGATATGCATAATATTCGTTATCTACAGATGAATTGTTATTATTACATGATTCTTATAGCTGATCTGGAATGTGAAATAATTGAAGTCTTTGTAAATGATGTGCTCTGATTTTGTTGTCTGCACTACCGAAATTTGTACAAACATATTTCTGTCTTGCTACTGTACACTTCAATTTTTCCATCGTGGAATTGAATGAATCGTCTATGAGCTTCACGGTTGTTGGGCAGACAGATTATTTTGAAATGCATAAGAAATAAATCCAATACCTGCCTTATAATTTAAAAAAAATTGCTAGATGAAATAAGCTTGTTACCATAATATTTCTCCATTAATTCGCCTGATGGTTGTGACAATTATGCTTCTGCTTCACTACTATTAATTTTGCTGGCCGAAGATGTTGTTTCGGGTTTCAACCTTTTGTGGCCTACGGAAGCTGTATCGTTTGAGAAGGGCATATGCGATTTGAAACTTGGATTCCAAAAAAAAAGTAGAATCAGCCTCTTAGACATCGGATGAAAATTCATTTTCTGTTTCAATATTGGAATGCAGTGAGTGGGTAGTGTGTCCCTTACCACATTATGGAGGCGTGGCTTCAAAACCTTAAAAAAATCGTAAAATACTGCATGAACAGTGGTCTACACACGTAAGTTGCATTTTTATACGACAGACGGACCGACGAGCATATAAAAAAAAAATTAAACAAAGATCCGGCATGTAACATGAGCGTCCTTCGATCGACTGGATATCACGATGATTTTTGTTTTTTTTGTTATTTATATGCTTGTAAATAGGTCTTTGTTTCCGGAATTCGTCGCGACTTTTATTTATTCACTTGTTTAAACTTGTGACTTTGTATGACAGCAAATTGTTTGTTTGAAATAATTTTGAATATGAAAATAAACGTGAATATTTGCTGTGCAGGATGTATGCAGAGACAAATGCACACCGAGTATTCGGTGGGTGCACAAATTGCACTAGTACACACCGAGTAGACCTTATCCGGGCTACTCCGACATATTTGGAGCTCAGGCCGGTAAGGATTTCCAGGACTTAGTCAGGGTCTTGGAAAGGAGATGGTGGAGGACGAGCCCTATATGGGCCATCGGCAGCGCTCACATCCCGGAACGGGTTACTGGCTTCGGTTTAACCGATCCCTCGTCCTAGGGGCATTAAAAAATGGAACTGGTCCTCCAGGTTGGGGGTTGTGCCGCCGTGGTAACTGCCCCGCCATTTATAAAAAAGATAAGTTACGAAGCATCAACAAGCCTCGGATATGGACGGATCTACTGCTGACAACCCACGCGAACGATTTAAGGACAATGAGCTTCGGATATGCACTTGGAATGTTAGATCTCTTGACAGACCACGTGCAGCCGAGCAACTAGCGGATGCCCTCGACTGCTGCAAAGCAAACATAACCGCCATTCAAGAAATGCGATAGGATGGGCCGGACAAAAAGAAGATGAAAAACTGCGATATCTACTACGGCAATCGCTATCGACGGCAAAAGCAGCGCTTATTTGGATGCGGATTTGTTGTCGGAGGCAGACTAAGACAAGAAGTCCTCAGCTTCCAGCATGTGAGCGAGCGCCTCGTAGCAATCCGCATCAAGGCTAAATTCGCTAACATTAGCCTTATATGCGCGCATGCCCCCACAGAGGAGAAAAATGATGACACCAAGGATGCCTTCTACGAGCTCCTTAACAAGACCTACGAGCAATGCCCTAGCTATGACATTAAAATTGTCCTCGGTGATTTTAATGCAAAGCTAGAAAGCGAGAGTATCTTTGGTGAACCGATCGGAAAATATAGCCTGCACGACACCACCTCCGATAACGGACTCAGGCTAATCGACTTTGCGGCGGGGCGAAACATTGTCGTGGCTAACACGCGGTTCCCACATCTCGACATACACAAGGCGACTTGGAGAATTCCTGACCAATCAACAGTCAACCAGATTGATCACATTGGGATCGACGCAAGACACTCCTCCAGTATTATGGATGTCCGTACGTTCCGAGGAGCCAACATCGACTCAGACCATTACCTTGTTGTAGCCAAGCTACGGTTGCGGATATCCCAAACTACGCCAAGACAAACTAATGCTGTGAGAAAATTCGACGTCAGACGGCTACAATCGCAAGGGATCACAAAGTCCTTTTCCGATTGAGTGTCTCTTGATCTCTTAAGAGGTCCAATGCCGCCAGCATCAAGCATCGAAGACCACTGGAAACACTGCCAGAACGCCATCAGAGATGCCACTTCTGATGTGCTGGGTGTCACTCGTCCACCACAAGGAAACCCCTGGTTCGATGATGAATGCCGGAAAGCACATGCAGCTAATCAAAAAGCACGCAATGCGGAACTGCAAAAAAAGACCAGAGCTGCTCATGAGCTCTATGAGCGGAAGAGGAGAGACGAGCACCGGCTTCTCAGGAGGAAGAAGAAAGAGCATGAGAAGCGCGCCATCGAGGAAATTGAGAGATGCTACTCCAGGAATGAGTTTCGAAAGTTTTACCAAAAGGCAAAACTAACATGCCGCGGAAACAGACCCCGAACCGAAGCCTGTAGAGATGAACAAGGGAACATCGTAGTAGAATCGCAGTCGATGCTGAGGATTTGGAAAGATCATTTCTGCAGACTGTATAACGGCGATGATGGATCAAATACCGCTGTCAGGCAGAATCAACCTTTCAACTTGTACGATGATGACCAACAATTCCGTCCACCCGACCTGGATGAAGTGAAGATAGCTATATCAAAGCTTAAGTCCAACAAAGCTGCTGGAGCTGATGGCCTGACTGCCGAGCTCTTCAAAGCGGCAGGCGATGACTTAGTAAGGAGCATACACCAACTCGTCTGTAAAATATGGTCGGACGAAAATATGCCCTATGAATGGAACCTCAACATTGTTTGTCCGATTCTCAAGAAAGAAGACCCTCTGAACTGCGCCAACTACAGAGGCATCAGTCTCCTTAACATCGCATATAAGATCTTATCCGCCGTATTGTGTGAACGCCTGAACGTTCGTCAACAACCTGACAGGCCCATATTAGTGTGGCTTCAGGCCAGGAAAGTCCACCATCGACTAGATATTCACACAACGGCAGATCTTGGAGAAGACCCATGAGCTTCATATCGATACCCACCACCTATTCATCGATTTTAAAGCCGCGTATGACAGCATCTATAGAGACGAGCTATACAGAGCAATGTCTAGTTTTGGCATCCTTGCCAAACTCGTCCGTCTGTGCAGGATGACGATGGGGAATGCACGCTGCTCCATCAAGGTCGGTAAGTATCTCACCGAGACCTTTGATGTCCAGAAAGGATTTAGACAATGCTATGCGCTGTCATGTGATTTTTTCAACATCGCACTTGAAAGAATAGTGCAAAACTCACGAGCAAACACAAGAGTTACTATCCGTCCAACTACTCGCATACAATAAATACAGACAATGACACCAGCGCTGAGATCGAGCGAAGAATAACTTTCTCCAACCGCTGTTTCTTTGGGTTAAGAAGACAACTGAGTAGCAAAGCCCTCTCTCGGACAACAAAAGTCACCGTTTATAAGACCCTAATAATCCCGGTACTGCTCTATGGCGCAGAGGCATGGACATTATCAAAAATGGATGATAGTGTTCTTGGTTGCTTCGAGAGAAAAATTCTTCGGGCGATCTTCGGTCCCATCTGCATTGACGGTGAGTGGAGGAGGAGATACAACGACGAACTGTATGGAGTTAGTTTTAAATGCGTTTTATTTTCTTAATCACTAGTTCTTACTTACTAACAAAAAATGCTTAAATGCTAGCTTACAATTACTAAACAATCTTATACTAACTTACTGGCCCTACACAGGCACTCTAAGCTACTCTAAATTCTTATATCTATGTCTTTCGACTTTATTTGCATTTTATTAATATATATTTATTTTTTGTACTTAGACTAAGAAAAGAATTATTAACAAAAAACTTAGCATATGGACATAATTTTTTATTTTTATAAAAGCTTAATATCTAACTTAAAATAAACCTTAATCTACCTAACCTATATACAATACGTACATACACACACATAGACATTATACACAATTATATACATACATTAGTATATACCTTCGTATATACTAATATATATATATATTACTTTAATGCTAACCTAAACCTATGTAAGCTGGCCATCGCTATTTACAGAGCAAATAGATTGGTCAGCTCTGCCTCATTAGTGAGGCTGGTCTGTAATTGACGGAAACGACGACGAAACATCTTCCCTATCATTCAACCACCAGAAATGCTGGTGCTGCCGAACGACATCCCTCTTATCGCGATTCCCCACCGCCCTACTGAACCTAAGGCGATCCACCCTGCCGTGTGCGACGTCTCTGTTGTAGTTGAGTCGCCTGTCCCCAGCTGTCCGAGCGACATGGAAGATTAACGGGATCGCTGACCTATCCTGGATCAACCCTATCTGATCAAAGTAGAGGAATGCTTCCGGTGGAACGAAGCCGTTAGAGCGCACACTCTCATGATAAAGATAATTGGGGTAGTAAGCCCCGGATATCAGGTTATTCGTCGAGGACATTGCTCTTGCAATGTGCCTTCGAGTCAGCTTAATTACGAAGTTGTCCACTCGTATTAGGTTCGCCCTGTTGTAAAGGACCTCATTAAGATAAAATTTTTTGTACTCCGACTCTGGTGTTCTGTACAAGCGAAGACAAGCCCTAAGGCAAGCCCTCTCAAACACCCGAATCTTTTCCATTAAGCTTGCTCGTACATTGAACCACACGGGACACCCAAATACCAGCATGGGCCTGATAAGGGCCATGTAGCAGATTATCTTTACCCTCGCATCAAGTTGGCTGCTATAAAACAGTCTCTTTGTGAGGGCAAAAGCGCCTTTAGCTCTGGCCAGAGCAGCATCTACATTTTTGTTAAAATACAGAAACTGATCTAGCCAAATCCCAAGGTATCTGACTACATTTCGACAGGCAAGAGGCTGTCCGTGTTGTCCAATGATCGAGAACTTTCGCCAATTTTTTCTGGTATCCCTAGAGGCTCCAGACAACGGCGTCCTAAAGAGAATGGTTTCCGACTTCTGAAAGTTGATTTTCAACTTCCAGTCATCGCAAAATCGTCTTATCTTATCGAAGTCACGCTGTAAGAGAGTATAAATGACCTCGATTTTTGGACCTGTTCTGTACGCTATCAAGTCATCTGCGTACGCAAGTATGTGGGGAAGTGAACCTTTCAAGTCGCTTGTATAAATGTTGAATAGGATCGGCGAATTGACCGCGCCTTGCTGAAGACCGTTTTTAATTTGAAATATTCCAACAGAAGTCACATCACCATTTTTCACGATGAACTGTCTGTTGGTTAGCATATTATAAAGAATGTACAAGAGAGGTTTACTGATCCCCAGACTAGCCAGCTTGTAGAAAAGACCTTCTAACCATACAGTGTCGAAAGCCTTCTCCAAGTCAACTAGGCAGGCACCAGTACACTGTTTTTTGCCTTTATTCCATTGGATATCAGACACCAGTTTAGACGCGGCATGTGAGATAGCATGTCCTGCCTTAAAACCGAATTGATTATCCGGAACTATATGTTTGTCCTCAACCCACCTAGTCAGAGCTCTATTGATTACTTTTTCGAACACCTTACTGATGTTCGGAAGGAGACTTATCGACCGGAGATTCGCCAGATTGGATATATCCTTTCCCTTTTTGGGGATAGATTGAACCACCGCCGTTTTCCAATGCGCTGGATAATGTGCATTATTCATTGCATTATTAAACAGGGTGGTATAAATGTCCACCGCTTCTAGAGGAAGATGTCGAAGCACGATGTTCGGAATACCATCGGTCCCCACTGATTTCTTACTTCTGATTGTGTCGAGGATCTCATGGAGTTCTTCCTTCGAAATGAACGGGGGTAGGTCACCTTCTCTGGCAATGACATTATTTGCCATATTTTCGTCACTGAACCGGGTGAAACCAGAGCCCTCGGATCGCCAGTTCTCTATTTCATTTCGAATATAGAAGTTGTGCACCAAGACGCGATTGTCCAAGTCATAATTAGGGCCAATGATATCATTGGCCTTGTATACTTCCTGGAAAGTCGCCCCTATGGCCTCAACCTTCTCCTGTGGATCCTCGACAACAAAGAAGTCGTCATCATCAGCGGCCTCATTTGTATCAATGCCTGCTATTGTTAGTAACCGTTCGTTGTCTGTTGTCCGGGGTATTTTAAGACACTGAAGGTCGTTTTGATTTTTTCTCCGAAATAATTTATTTATTTGCGGGAACATATTCGGGTTGCTGGTGTTCATAGCCCGTACCTTATTGTTCCAATACAAACTTATAGCTATTCTGTAATTCTCTTTGATTAACATTTGAATATTTTTAATCGACGACTTCAGTGTCCTAATCTCTGGGTCTTGTTTGTCTGTAAACTGTCTGTATAAGTTTTTCAGTCTTGTCAGAAGTCTACTTTTCTGTCGGTGCAGTGCGTCAATAGTAGGATTGCGGAACAGATCTTCGTTAGTCGTTTGTTTATACCGCGGTATTGTAGTGTCCATAGTTTGTTTTATTGTCTCGTCCATTCGTTTAAGGTACTTATCGATCTCCTCGTTTGATAACGAACTGTATGGACTGTACAGCGACATGGACCTAGCCAGGAGAGTGAAGATCCAAAGACTGAGATGGCTGGGTCATGTAGAGCGCATGTACACCAATGGTCCAGTCCGAAAAGTCTTCGAATCTGCCCCCGAGGGACAACGCAGTAGAGTTTCACCATGCACTTGTTGCCGAAAAAACGGCTGCCGTAAATGTTGGCCCCTTAACTTCATTTGCTGTGATCTCCAATACTTCCATTGCGTTGGCTTTGTTCACCATCCTCGTCGCAATTGTTGTAAATGTTAAAAAGGAAACTCCCCAGTAAGTAAATGAAAATACTATTCTCGGTCCAATGGTTATTTAAAGACTGATTTTAATACTCAAAATATATTATAGTTGACAAATAACCAGTGCTAACAGATATACAATAACATGTTCATGAATCGGTAATATCATATTCTTATTTTACAAATTTCATTATTTAATTTATTTAAAGTTCATTAAAATTCAATATTTCTAACAGGATGTGATACCCATGATTGTTTGTTTGATCCGAAGAAACATTACACCCTAGAACAATCTGATAATCTCGATAAACAAAGCCAATAGCGAGAAGTCTACTATTAGGATTTAAAAACCACTTAGCAAACTTTATTTAATAATCCAAACTGTTTTTAAAGGAGTCCTAAGAGGACAATCTACATAAAGTCGACTTGTTTCTTTCACCGGTGTTGCCATCCCCATTCCCAGTTACATAGTTTGCAACGAAAAATTAAAAAACAAAAATACGCCACCTTAAATATGTACGATACTCGTAGTTTATTACGAATTAGCAGAAATCACACAGTATGTTGCTATAGAAACATTATAATTCCTTCGAACAGCTTTGTTATTTATTTTCAGGGTTTCTTATAGCAAAGAAATTTTGCAATTGAAAGAGAATGAGCTCATGAATGTCAACAATAGGCATTAGGTATAAATATCTATATGACAAGCGGTATTAATGGTGAACATTTTTATGTCGCATATTTTCTTTTAAGTAACTGAGCCAAGAAACCTAATTTGTTGATGTTAACTTAAGACATCCGTAAAAGAAAAAGTAAATGGGGGTCAAATCCAGGTCAATTTACGCGACCTCTTCTTTCTAGCGTGGCTCAGTGTTTTTGGAACTAATTCGAGAAATGTTTTGCATTTTAAGTACCCTGAAATATTCAAACATCTCCTCATAGGGCTCGCTAACGCTAAAACAAACCTTTATTAAAAGTAATTAAATAGAAAAAATAAATGAATAATTATATATTAATATTAAATAAATAAATAAAATAAATTATATATTAATGTAAATATAAATTAATAATTAATCAATTAATTTTTCCATTTCCAATATTTTCTGATGTTTGAGTTCTGAGTTTGCACTCTAACAATGGCAGCGCTGAAAACGTACCTCATCCGAAAGCAAAAAATGTTAATGAATGTTGATGAAGGCTAAGTTATATACCTAACTTTGGAATTTTGTCAAATCCCGTTTTTTCATTTCTTCGTCAGCGTTTCCAAATGTAGAAGCCTCGAAGTAGAAAAGGAATACATTAGAATATGAAATCGTCGCATTATAGAAGTTTCCGTTTCTGCTTCGTCCGTATTTACAAAAGCAGCACGTAAAAACTTACCAGCGCAATTACCACTAAGATGTCAAAATTAAAATATCGTGCTTTTTGCTTCTTTTCTCGATTTTTGACCCAGCTGTTCACAATTTGTAAGTTCTTTATAGAATATAGAAATATTAGAATAAACGTTTTTTGTATGGAGGATTTTTGCTTGGCAGGCTTCATAAAAGCGGCTACGGGAAAAAGCAAACATTCAGTATATTTAGATCAGGAAATCAAGATCAAGTTAAGATAAGATATCAAGATTTCTATCTACAATTAAAACTGTGATTCAGAGATTTTTGCATTTGAAGAATTTAATTTAAGATAAGACATTTCTATCTGCAATTAAAACTGCAATTTAGAGATTTTTGATTTGAAGAATTTAATATTCTTTAGTTTAGACGCGGTTCTAAGTAAGAAGATTAATTAATACTGACAGATTTTTCTTCAGTTGGCCTTATTTACATTTCACATCCCCGTAAACAGTACTTCTAGAAAAACTTCCAGGTGATCAACAATTACGTTGGAAAAATGGGAAATTGTCAAGCCATTTTACTGGTGGCTTGTACTTATTTCTCGAGTTCTAAAAAAAACCTTTAATTGCTGCCAATGTGCGAATTTTATTTTTCTGCGTACAACTCTTCGAGCCACAATTGTCCCACCTTAAATACCCACGCTGATTTTCTATAGTGTGGATTATGTGGACTTAATATAAACAGTGAATATACTGATATTTATAAAAGTGATTAATGATGTTTTGTTAAATTCAAACATATTGTACAAATGCGTCAATTGCATGGACAATCCGATAGTACGCGTGAACAGTGTACAGAAAGTTAATTTTTTTTTCTGGGCGAGGGTAGGTGAAAGTCTCCCATCAGACACTATGAGGATCGCGAGCGCGTGCTCATAATAGTGTGAGATTCTTACTCACTAAAAACTCCCTTCGATAAATATGTTTGATACTGCAACTAAGTTAAACTAATCAAGCAGCTTTTTCATCACAATATAATCTCGTTTGGTAGTTGACTTTCCAATGAAATATCCTACATTTTCCGCTTTTTTAACGCGGTTTCAATTTATCGTGCCAGGTCCAGAAACTTAGTTCTTTGAAGACGGCGCAATAAATTGTGTTCGTCCAGAATTTCTTGGACTGTATTATCAATATGCC
Source organism: Volucella inflata (assembly GCA_928272305.1). Lineage (NCBI taxonomy): Eukaryota > Metazoa > Arthropoda > Insecta > Diptera > Syrphidae > Volucella > Volucella inflata. The sequence continues at coordinate 115,660,027 of OV743716.1, read as the reverse complement.
CGTTTAACCGGACCTTATGTTTTGTTGCGAAGTTTCTTGCTTCATCTTCGACAGAAGTTACTTCAAGGTCACGGTGAAGGTCATTATTTCTTATAAACTACGGTGCATGCACAGATTTAGTCTCGTTGGGAGGATCCTTTCCAAAAATTATACCTGGTTACCTGGATACCTGGTTTTAGCAGCATAATTACTTTTGAACCTTCCATTAGCACGGAATGTATTCTAGCCTTAAAGTCGCGTTACTAATATGTTAAAGCTTAATGAGTGCTTTTAAGGGCAGCATTTTAAGGACTTCTCCGGTTATCCGGGAGCTTTTTTCGGTTTTAAGTTCATTATAATATTCCTTAATTCAGCAATTTCATACAATTTCATACAATTGCGTTTGCTATTGTAGTGTTATCAGACACCCTTTCTGATATACTTACTAGTTTAGTGTACTAGTGTTTGTCCATCAAAGGGCTTAGAAGTTTCTTCTAGATAATCCGCGAAGAACTCCGCCTTCTGCTTATCCTCCTTCTCCCATTCGTTGTTATCCATTTTAATTGGTGGCGCTGGGATTTTGGGCTTTTTGAACCCCTAAAATACTTTCCAAAGCGAGTAATTCGTTTCTTTTTCTGCCTTCAAGTTAACGACCTACGTATTTACTACGCAAATTTTGTGATTTTTAAGACGTCTTTTATCCTGCGGAGCTCGGGTAAGTCTCCATTACTTGTGTGCTTTCCTCTTTTCCTTTACCATTTCTTTTTTCTCTGGCGGATAATTTGTGCTATTTTCGCCATTTTTTATCGTTGATGAGGTGTGTTGTTCCACACAGCACATAAAACGATTTCCACGAAGGAGTCAAGTTAAGTTAAGTCCACGTTATCTTCGATTTGTCTCCTGAATCCTTTCCAATTGGTAGTTCTTCCAGTTAGTCGAAGCGGTACTTGTCTTTTAATGAGCGTGTCACTCATTGTCAGTTTGACTGAGGAATGGTCGGAGGAAAGATAGAAGCTTTTTTATAATTGTTGTGGATTCCTTTAAAAACGAAAAAAATTGACAAGATCGGGTATTTTCGTTGTGTCTATCGGCCAATAAGTCGGCTTACCTGTCGAATGGAAGTCACAGTTGTGTTCATACCAGCTTTATAGACCAATTTACCTTTTTGGTAAACACATCTTGAGCCCTAAAAAGGTATGTTTAGCATTAAAGTCACCGCCAATTATAAAAGCAAATCCAAACGAAATAAATATATTCTTGATAATATCTTTTGTGACCTTGGATCGCGGAGGGAAATAAATGGCTGGAATTGCATTCGGTTTTCACGCGTACGGCAATTAGTTGCACAAGCTCGAGCTCTATTTTTATTTAGTGCACAGAAAGTTAATGATCTCTGTTTGTATTATATTTGTTGATTAATATTCAATGTATTAACAAGTTCCCTCTATCCATGGATGCTGATAATATAGTTCCAAACCATCGGGCGCACCCGCTATGCCCAGTAAACGATTATTACTGGTATACGAGTACCAATGCAAAGGCCATTAAACCCGCCAAAAAGATATCAAGCGATAAGTCTGCATTTTTGATGTCTGCTTTTCTTTCCCCCACTTCACTAAATAGCAAGGGCTGCTATTGCCACTAATGCTGTTGCTCCCGCGGTTAACGCTGACTCAGTTGGGAATGTTTTTTTTTTCATTGCTTGGATAACTTTGCTATAAAATCACCGTGTTTTAAGAATTTGTACTGTTATGAAATTATGCAAATGCAAATATAATGCCATCTGTTACCAGCGGAACAGTGGACGTTTTCTAGTACTTCTCTGATCAACTTAATAATGGGTGATGTAAGGATGACACGGATTTCTGCTACCATTACGTGTGCAATATTGCTATTCGTTAGGAATTCGCTAAATTCTAAGGATGAAAAACATGTACTCCTATCAGATATAATCCACCTAGGTCTGCTTTTTCAAAGAGATTTTAACTTCTTTCGTACTAGTGGAATTGATGGGGTAGAGCTTAACAAACTTAGTAAATGCAGAAATAACCACTAATAGATGTTTCCGTTTCGATTTTAAAGAAGGCAAGGACCCGAGGTGATCAATAGGAAGGGTGTCAAATGGTACTGGCTTTTTAGGAATGTTATATAAGCTTCTTTCATTTGTTCTGGAAGGGGCGGAATACATGATGCATTTTAAGCAATTTTTTATAAACTTTTCGATCTTAAGTCGCATATCTAGAAACCAATTATGCGTTTTGATGCAATCGTAACATTTTGCCATTCCCAGGTGGTCCAGCTTTTCGTGCGTATGCCGAACCACATTTTCTTCCATCTCGCTCGGAACTTAAAAATATAAATTATTACGCATATCCCTTCGGTACACCAACCCATCCCTTAACTCGAACAATTTGCTATCTTTTCTAAACAATTTTGAACGTATATCTGCAATTGTTGGGTCACTGCCCTGCGTCGCCGCTAGTCGAAACTCTATATTGTCGTCACTCACAGCCAGAACGATTTCGGCACGACTAAGGGTCTATCTCTGTAAACAGAATTTACATTTTTTCATCTTTAGCTCGAGCCCATTTTCAGCTACTCAAGTAATCAATGGGTTCATCGATTGTAGTTTGAGCTAAAAATTTGTCATCCATATAAACGACTATAAGCCTATTCTCGATAAAATCCTTCAGCACAAATGAAATAAATCGCTGGAATACTGACGGACAATTTTTCAGACCAAAAGGCATACGAATGTATTCAGATTGACGTCCGGGGTTACAAACGAAGTATATTTAATCGAATCTCTAGCCAATTTTACTTGATGAAATCAGTTCCTAAGATCTAGCAAACTAAAATACTTATTTTCTCCCAAATATTTTAGGCAGTCCTCGATCAGAGGTAATGGGTAGTTAACCTTAATGGTGATTTTTTTCATTCCATATAGTCGACGCACATGCGTGTCTCACTATGCCTAATAATACCTCTATTTAACAAATTCACTGTTATTTCTCGAACTTCGTTTCTATCTTTGTACGACAATCTTCTTGGGTGACTAAAAACAGGGATGTTTGAAGACAATACAGTTTCATTTCAAAATTACTCTTGATTGTAGGACGGGGGTATTTAGAAACATAATCGAAGATAATGTCTTGTATGCGATGCTGAACATCTCGACTTAACAGATTATCAATGGCTGATTGTCGACTTATATACCAGAAACTTCAGGCAGGGCATCTATCGAAATATCACAACTGTTTGCTTATGATCCTACATCTTCATTATAGAGAAATAGTTCACTATCGCCAACTAATTTACTAATAATATCGGAATCGGAAGACTTAAGCAAGCTTCTAATCTCACTATCGGAAATTTGTTTAACAACACAATCGGAAGGTTTCAATTTTCTTATTTTATCTGCAGATCGTTCAATAAAATCGGAGGGTTGCATTTTTTTGCCTTGAAAGCCGCTGTTACTCGAGAGTACATCAGCAATACAATTCTTTTCCATTCGAGCAAGAGCGCTACACTTCTTTTTAAACTTAACCTTTTTTTTTTCATTGTTGCAGTCAAGCGAGAAAATGTCACCGTTACCCAAGTTAACAATATACAATTTAATAATTGGTTTGGATTGTTTAGCTACATTCAAATTTGCATCAACCTTATTACATCACTGAGGTCCATAATAAAATTTACATTAAATAACTACAAGAAATCCCGTCCCAACAGTAACATTTTCGTAAGTAAGTATTTAATCTAGTCCGGTCATGTCCAGTTGGAAGGTTTGAGTTGTTAGTGGACGGTGGTTTTGCGAAATTGTTGTCGGCACATTTCTTATCATATTTGATCAGCAACACCTTAAGCTGCTCCAAGGTATTTGCGGTGTAAAGCATGGATGTGAATGGTTTGCGATCACGTAAGCCGTCGATTACAAAACTGACGGTCTCACTCTCACTTACGATTCCTTAGGATCCATTTTCTTGTATTGACGATATGCACGCAATTGGGTTTTCGTCTTTACGTCTCCAACGTCTTTGAAGCTGTCGGTAAACGTAGCAAATGGAAATATTCTGTCGGAATTGTTGCAAAAGTCCTTGTTTCTTCTTCTTCTTATCCTTTTATTAACCCTTTCCTCGTTATACGAACTTATGCGTAACGACTTTCCTATTTTTACTGCATCGCTGCTGCTCCGCTTATGGGGTTGGCTAGTCCTTGTTTCAACACTTCAAATTTGGATGCATCACTTGTGCATAGGTTTACTGCAGCTGTCCCTTTCAGTAGTCGGCACAAAACATAGGAATTGGAAAAGGTCGTCGTTCGCAGACTTTTCGACAACCCTTCCAAAATCCCCAAGCCACTTTTCGACGGAGTATGGATCATCGCCACTGAATGCAGGTACAAGTCCTTCGATCTCTCCAATGGTCATCTTCTGTAATTGGTTCGTGATGGTTTGTTCCTCCAATTCCTTTTACTCCTGTCGCAGCAACATGATCTTTTTTTCTTCTCTAGCTGCATGATGATGTCATCATCGGAGACGTCGTCTGGTACTGGGGGGGTATTGGCTAGTGAGGCATTCGCTACGGAGCAATTGACTTCTGAACCTTTGTCCGGGTTGTCCTCTGAATCCTCGTTCACCGGTTGTCAGGCTGTTAGATGTTGCCCAACAAATTTGCGATTTCGTAGCGCTGGGTGGGTGATCGGCGCATCTTCCAGAGCCTTAACTACCTCGCCACGTGTGAGTCGCGTTAATACCATATTTTGTGAAAAAAGAAAAATTAATACACTTTGCCGAGTTGGTGAAAAGGCACGTAGTTGAACCCCACACCTGAATTTTTAAGGATGACACGGATTTCTTGTGATTTTTAATTCTTTATTTTTTCTATTGATGGATTATGAATATGACATGCTGACTGGTTACTTTTCTTCGAATGTCCTTTTACAATATGGCTTCTTTTGTTTCCGCTTTTCGGAACCCATTATACGCTTGCAGCGCTATCTGTTGTTGACAATTGATAATATTCAGTATTGCCATCTACTACAAATAAAATATGTAACAATAATTAGGAACATTACAGTTATAACAATTTTGTTTGTCACTCTGTTTGAATATAAGAAGTGTTATTCAATCTAGTAACAATTATCATAAAAAAATAAAACCACTGTTGGAACACATTCAGATGCAACAGGACTCAGAATCATTCGAAATAATAAGTAGTATCATATTCGGAAATTTTTGTCATCCACTACAACTAATGAAATTCGGGAATTCAATTCGAATTCACATAAAATTGACAAGTTTCTCACTTTCTGACCCAAATAAAGAAATCAAGGTGAATCTACTTTCATTAAAATTCGCGAATTTTAAAATTGCTGTTCCGATTGATTTCGTTTGACATTTTCTGGCCAAACGGTATAGTTTTTTTAAGCAAAAATTGATCTAGTGAAGCCAAAAGACAATTTAAAATTATATTTTCACAATTCCAGTTGGGTTTGGACGAAAATTGGATCCATATTTTATAAAACTAACCATTTGCACTATGATAAAATCCTCATTATTCAAATTGGCTATATCCTAAAATATCTTCGGCAAAAATATTTGATAACATGATATGATGTATTCCGAATTGACCGATGTAAAACTAAGGATGAACGTGAAGGTGGTATAATCGTTGCCGTTAGGAAATCTGCTGAAAAAGTTCGTATGTTTTTTGTTATAAGTTATCCACCCAATAGTGCACTTGAATTCTGATCTCATTTTAAAAATGTGAAAAACAAGGGCTTACAAATCTTTAAGAAATCATATAATCAAGATGATTTTGAGAAATTCAATATCCTGCTTAAGAATTTTTTATTTTCAGTAAATTTTTTTTCTGGTCAGTGTACTGTAAAAAATTTGGCATTCTTTTTATTTTATATTTTAAAACAGATGGAAAATAAAGTTCAAGTTCCATACTGACTTTAGCAAAGCTTTTAACTCAGTCGACTATTCAATTCATTTAGAGAAAGTGGAATCCTACGTTAGATATCGTTTTTTCTCACTTGTGTAACTCAACGAGTTAACATCGGAATTAGGGTCTCATGGCCCAAAAATGTTCTTCAGGCATACCCGAAGGAAGTTATTTAAGTCCATTACTTTTTAGTGGTCAATGTCTTCGCTATGCAGATGACTTCAAACTTTTTTCTACAATAAAATGCAATGCTCATTACTCTTTGATTAAATTTGATTTAGAAAATGTAATTGATTCGTGCAATTCCAACTGTTTTAAATCAAAAATAAAAAAAGATAATGTATTTTCATTTATTAGATGTTTGTCTTCTACAGAATTTATTTATTCCATCATTTATACAATATATTGGGTATAATATTTGACATTACACTTTCCTTTAGAAGCCACATTGAATACATTGTATCAAAGGCCAACTGCAAAAAATATTTAGATATATATAAGCAGATACGTTGATATTTCTATTAATAAAATTATATTCCATACCTTATCGGTTAAGTTAATTTTTTTTTAATGGATGTATAGACTCTTAAAAATAATTAAAAACAGTCCTTCTTAAGTATTTTGAATAATTTTCTAATTACAATACATTGTTTTTCCTTTCTCTTTGGAAATGATGACATTCAACACAATTTTGTTTGTTTCTGGTAAGAAAATTTTCGGCTGTTACGACTGGTGTACCTTCTAGAGCATTCAAACTTACACCCAAGGTTTTATAATCCGTGAGTAGCTTTCTCTTTTTAGTATTGAATTTTGGATTTGGTTTCTTCATATTTATTTGAAGACAGATCCATATATTTTTGAAAGGCTGCTAAATTTGTTTTTTGTAGGTTTTACAGAATAATCAATTTTGTTTTGCCATTTAATAACTTAACTTTGATAAGGGTATCTTTACCATTATACATGGCGAGAGATAACAACTATCAAGTATTAAATTCTTCATATTGTTTGGTTTTATGAACTTACTATATATCTGTTTATGCATAATTAATCATTCAGTTATGATTATGGTCGCTTTTAATATTCCGACATGCAACCACTTAAAACAAAGAGAAATATTAATTTTGATCTGCAAAGCGACAGGTATCTAAACTTGAATATCTTTACTGTATTTTCTTCCTTTTTGGTGATTTGATTACGCCATTTAGTTGAGCGCACACAGCTTTATTCACGTTCATACTTACAGATATTTGAAATTACCTGTTGGGTAGCAATAGTGGTCTTATGATGACCAGCATATCGCCATAAACATTTACAGCCACTAGATCTTAAAATTCAATTTTCAAATCTCATTTGAATAGGAAAAACCGAGAATTTTATTGAATTTATTTTCCAAATGTGTACCATAAAACTTTTTATTTGACTTTTTGTACTCCCCTTTTTAATGACCACTCTATGAAATTTGTGAAATCTTCTTAAATTTTATGGATACAACGCATATTTGCTTTCATAAATAAATGTATATGTACTTTATTTATTTATAAATTTAAAGTTTCAAATTTTATCTGTTTTCTTGCCAATATTGAAAGAAACAAAAAAACAGTATCATATACCATACAAGAATACGATGTAAATATTATAAGTGCATAATTTGAAATAGACGAGCATTTGTCAATACTTTTAAAAGTTACCAACATTATCTTCTTGAATTTATGGTGATTAAAACAAAATTATCCCATATACTCGTTAAAAGAAAAACCATATTATTGTTCCCTTAATTGGCCATACTCGTAGTTTTTATTTACTTTAGCTGATAATAAATCAGAACCATTGAATGAATGTCAGTAATGATTTGGTTAGTGAGCAGGTGATTCAAACAAAAAAATGGTAAAACTTTAGACATCTGATAAATAGGTTAGGTGAGGCTATGTTTAAGTGGCTGTTGAAAAATCAACCCACTTAGGCCAATTGGCCCATTGTGATGCCACGTGGATCTGTGATCCTTCTACTCCCGAAACCATTTGGAACTCTTAATAATGCGTAGGGGACTTTTAATGTCTGTGTTGCTTAAGTTACTTAAGTCGTTGTGGAAGAAGTCCCCTAGGTGGAGATTTCTTCTTTGGGAGGAAGTGAGGGATTATCGCCTCTTCCTCCCCATCCATGCAGCTTTTGCAAAAGCCGTAAGTGAAGATGCTAAGCATTCTTGCATGTTTAGCTATGAGACAGTGCCCAGTGATCACACCTATAATGGCGCTAAGATGTTTCCGAATTAGAAGAATTAAACTCATGGAGCGATTCAGATCTAGCTTTGGCCAGATGTATTTGGTCGCTAAACATGTCGATCCAACCGTCCATCAATGGTTTGTTCTTCTATTAACATTCAGCTTTAGTTCTTGTTTGCACGTAGCGACAAGTATACCTATGTTTTCATTTTCAGGTGTGATAGATATACTGGTTCCAATTTCGGCAAGTTTGTCGGACCTACAATTCCCTGGAATGTCTCTATGTACCTGCACCCAGCAAAGGTGAATGTTAAACTAGTCCGCCATCCCCATTAGAGATGATCGTCAGTCCATAACTGTTCTTGAAAAAGATGCGGATATCCTTTGCAGACAATATATTTTTCTTCAGCCAGGACAGGGATTCCTTAATTGCCAAAATTTCCGCCCGGAACACGCTACAGTGATTGGGGAGGCGGAAGGAGAGGCTAAGGTTAAGCTTATCGGCAAAAACACCACCACAAACCCCACTGACAGTCTTTGAACCGCGTCGGTGTAAAAGTGGATAGAATTGTCATCCAGGAAGGCATTTTCCTCCCACCAAGATCTGGAGGGAATGCTTACATGGAAGCCCTGGAAGGCCTTGTCAAACCATTGTTTGGGTATGGTGTAGTCAATGTTTTCTGGTAGGATTTCTAGTTCGTTAAGAATATTTGCGTGGCCAAAATGTTTATTTGCCCACTGTGAAGTCGCTGTAAGGCGAATAGCTGCGTTGGCGGCTACTTGTCTGCTATAAAAGTCGAGGGGTGAGAGGTGAAAAGGAGTGTCCAGAACAGCGGAGGGAGTAATACTCCGCTTATGCCCAGACATGCTGTTCCTTAGACTTTGCTTAGCTTCATGCCGTTTACTGCTTTGTCTTAGGACGTCCACACACAACCACCCCGAAGGTGAGTATCGGTTTATGACCGAGATATATAGCCAATGGGTGATGTGAGGTTGGAGGCTCCATCTGTTCCCGATTGCTTTTCTGCAAAAGAATAAACCTACTAAGGCTTTTCTTACTCTTTCTTGAATTTTCGGCTTCCGGCTTAATTTCCTGACGAAACTTAGACCCAGATATTTCGCTGTATCGGAGAAGACCAAGCTGGTACCGTTCATTGGAGGAAGAGGGTCTATAGTCAGAATTTTGTATTTCCTGGACAAGAGGATAAGATCGGTTTTATGAGGGTTTATTTCCAGTCCACAGCACTCTGCCCACCGCCCTGCGGCGGTCATCTGCTGACACTTCTTTTGACAGATGACCCACCCAGTTTGGAGTTGATAATCCTGCTCTTTAGCATAAGATTGATCAAGTCCCCAAGTGGATCATCTACCTTCAGAGCCGACAGCGCTCAGACAGACTGATTGCGGATGTTTTGACGTTATTATAGGCGCCTTATGTGTCCAGGAAAGCTCCCATTGTATATTCTCTATAATGTAAGGATCGTTTGATGTAGCTTGTTAGTGAGTGCAGAGCCGTTTCCACCAACTTTCCTTTGCAGTATGCATGTTGTGCCGTGGCTAGGAGTCTAGGGTTAAAGCTGGAGTTAGTTCTAGAGTTTTTAGAAGGAAAGATGATAGACTAATAGGTCTTGGTTCTTTGGGACAACATGAGAACATTTATCGCTTTTGGGAATGAAAACTGCATTTACTTCTCTCCATGACAGAGGTATGTGAGATAGTTCTGCGCAGTACCTCATGATATTTTCAAGCGAAGGGAAGTTTATATCCTAGGACCTTTGTAGCTCGGCTGGAATTATACCATCTGGCCCAGCAGACTTATATGGTTTGAAGCTATGCAGTGCCCAGAGCAGTCTGTCTCTTGTAATAAGGCCAGTAATATTAGTCACAGCTGCAGTAGTCCTATAACGATTGTTGCTAGCCATGAAAGGGCAGCTACCTGGAAAATGAGTATCCAGTAGCAGGTTGAGTGATTCGTCAGTTGAGGTCGTCCATGAGCCGTCCTTGAGAGGATTTTTCTTAGTCGTGATGCCTCAGAGGTTTCAGTGATTTTATCACAAAAGGACCTCCAGGATTTTACCGTCCTCAATTCTTTTTTGTATGTTTTGAGGGATTCCTTGTACGTATCCCAATCCAACGCATCTCGTAAGGTTTTTGCTTTGTTGAAACGTTTCCTACAAGCGTGTCGAAGCAGCCCCAATGTGGTTGTCCACCAATATGGCTTTTTCTTGCCTTTAGGTTTAATTAGAGGACAGGAGACGACCAGTGCTCGGTTGAGTGCCTGTGTTAGAGCCTCGACTTTCGATTTAACTTCACTGGTGTTGTCCGGGGGGCTTGAAAGGTCGAGAGAGATATTTTTTAAAATCGGTAAATTGAATTGGATGTATCAATGATCTGAAAAGGAGTGTTCAGACGATACCCTCCAGTTCGTTATTAACTGATCAATGAGTTCGGAGACAAGAGTGATGTCAAGCACTTCTTGTCGGTTTCTTGTAATGATTGTTGGCTCATTACCGGTGTTACATACAGTGAGGCTAGTACTAATAACGTATTCAAAAAGTGACTCACCTCTTTCGTTGGTATTGGTGCTCCCCCATATTGTACGAGTATGATGCGCATTGGCATCGCATCCTATGGTGAGATCAGTTTTGTGTCTTCCTGCTTCCACTACCACCCTTTCCACGTTTTCGCCAGGGAGAGTGCCCATTTGGTCGTGACCCAGATACGCCGATGCTGTCCAGATGCTGTCTTTGGGCGTTTGCAGCCTGACAATGGTTAAGTCAGGGTCGAAGAGCTTAGGAAGTTGAAATGAATTTAGGCTAAGTTTCACAAAAGCTCATCCTCCAAGTCAGATCGTAAAACTAGAGATGGATGCCGACGTCTTGGTAGTCGCCCCGGACTTGTTGGTGTCATCGCTTTCCAACTTAGGAAAGGATATCGTTGCTTCACTGGCCGAGGCTGAGTTTGTATTTTCTGATAAAGGGGGAGCCGATTGCTTATCAGCATCGTTATAGATCCTGAGCTAGAGAGACTCGAAGCTAAACCAAATCATGCTTTTGGTCTGCGCTAGATGGTTACGGGATTTCTTATTGATCACAATTAACGCGCATCTGTAAGGGCCCCTTAGTTCCTCTAGTTTCGCGACCTTCCAGTCATGAGTCGAAAGGGTCGGGTTACTGAGTCTAATGATCTTCAGAATGTCTTCTGGGGAGGAGGGTTCAGCTGGGATCCTTGTTCGGGTTCTCGGTCTGCTAGGGATATCCTCCTTTGCCACGACCTCGACCTTGCACTTGGCCAGACCTCTCCTAGCCCACATATGGCTTTTTTATATAGATCCAAGTATCTTTGGGCAGTGCAGGCGGTCAGCATGACGTGGCCTTGGTACCAGCCGGTGTCGATTGTGATGGTAGGTGGTCCGGAATTTTCCCGCATGATGGTCAAGAAGTTACTCGAAAGCTTCAACTTGACCAGCTGCCACCGGCCTGCTGAAATAGATCCGTCGGCGTCGCCCCTGTCGACCACCGCGATTATAATTTCGTCCTTTATTATTAAGGATGTTGTTCGCCCACTCTGGTTTCCTTTTTGTCTCCACATCCCTATCCACCTCCGGAATAGATCGGCAGGTTTTGATGACGCGTACCGCATTTCGGCGTTTTTCGGGAAGCGCCTTGTTAGGAGCTCTCTTGCGAGATGAGCTTCTGCTAGCTCCTTTGATGGAGCGTTTTTGGTGGCAGCAAGGCGTCCATGGCCTGTCACAGACTTGCAGCTGCTTGGGGTGGAGAAGTGTTAGCACCATGTCTTGCCACAATCCTGCCGCTCCCTGAAAACTGCAACTGCTTTGGGCTCGTTGCTTTTGCCTTGCAAAAGATTACTATGGCCTGCCACATATGTTCTTTTGCTCGTCATTGCATGAGCCGTGTCGATAGTCGGTCCATCTCCGTATTAGCGCCCGGCAAAAAACGAGTACCGGCTCTGGGTTTTGTTTTTTCTAATTTGTTCATAGTGTTCCCAGGAGTAGCGGAGAAAGGAGTTCCATCTGTATAGAGATGTGCTGTATACAGATGAGGCTAGCCGATTCGGAGGTCGCCAGGTATCCGGACACTCCGTTAACGACTGAGCTACTTAGATGCTGTTCCTTCAGCCAGGTATATCAGGTATACCCAGGCACGGGTCGTATGACATCTTAATCCAGCCCAGTGGTGATGGGACTGGTGAGGAAGGAGGAGAAGGTGGGAAAAATGAGCGGCATTTAGTTTCAGGACTCATCTGGAGAAAGTCTCGAGAATCATTGACCTTACTCAGCCTCTGCAACTCTACAAGTTTGATGCTCGGGCAAAGGTGATGAATAGAAAGAAATTGTAGTTTTTTTTAAGAAAGTTTTCAAAAAAGACTAAAGAATTTCGTTACCCAAGAGGATTTCAGTTTATAATTGTGGTTCTTACTATTTTTTTAATTTTATTTTTTTTAAAGTTTATTGAGAATCATGGCAAAAAATTATGTATTATATTTTGTAATAATAATACAATAGTAACGTATAAAAATATAATAATAACTGGATATTTTTAGGCCTAAAAAGTGTTCTTGGTTTTGCATCTAAAATCATACAAAATGTGTGGGTGCTTACAATGCAAGTCAGATTTGACTATAGGTAATGAATTGTCGGATGCCATCCAAAGAGCCAATTTCCAAATAGAATCAAAATGGAATAAGACTAAACCAATGCTTAGGCATGTTAAATTTATTTATACTCTTTGGGTAAAGTAATTTGTTAAAAAAAACATAATTTCCTTTTTATTTTTGACTTTTAGTTTTAATTTTTTTATTAGGTTATTTGCAATTTGATTTTCTCCGTGTTAGCACCATCTATGCGTGTGCTCCTTCGCAAAGGATTTTGCGTATGAAGCTTAATACTTTGAAGTTATTATAGGTTGACGGTTCGCCTTCTCTTTCTTATTTGCTCGCATCTATTGCTTTTATAATATTTTCCTTTTTTTCTTTTATGTAAATTCCTCGGATATGGACGGATCTACTGTTGACAACCAGCGCAAACGATTTAAGGACAGTGAGCTTCGGATATGCACGTGGAATGTTAGATCCCTTAATAGACCACGTGCAGCCGAGCAACTAGCGGAGGCCCTCGACTGCTGCAAAGCAGACATAACCGCCATTCAAGAAATGCGATGGGATGGGCCGGACAAAGAAAAGATGAAAAACTGCGATATCTATTAGGGCAATTGCTATTGACGGAAAAAGCAGCGCTTATTTGGATGCCGATTTGTTGTCGGAGGCAGACTAAGACAAGAAGTCTTCAGCTTCCGGCATGTGAGCGAGCGCCTCGTAGCAATCCGCATTTTGATAAGATTTTCCCTTGTCGTATATACATGAAGAAAGCTAACGTGAAGAAGTTTGACTACTGCGAGCAGATTGTTTTTCCTACGACGGATATTGTACGAAAGATGTTTATGTTTTTAGCATTTCGGAGTATTGCCCAAGCATCATTGTGTGATTTCATTTTCACAATTATCATTGTCGTGTTTGCGCCTAGAGAAGATACTGAATATGTGTAATCAACCACGGATCCCGTGTCAACAGTGCTCAACATTCATGTCCGCGTTTTCATTCATGACAGAAATGTCTTCTGCAAATATTTCTAGAAGTATTTATCAATTTGATACGGCAATACATTATTTCGACTTCCCAGTTGAAGTACTTTGGTAGAGACTTCGTAGTACGTTATTTTTAAGCCGGTAAGTTTTGCGTGAAGTGCTTAGATGTCGGCTTTTGAAGGAAACTCCTTTACTAGATTTTCCGTTTTGGCTGAAGGATTTCGTTCAAAAGTTTGATAGTTGTTGTTAAGAATGGTTCCATGTAACACTAAACATTAGAAAATATTTTGATACTAGGAAAGTTTTTGTGAAGCTTAACTACCGATATTTTTTTTGATTTTAGTGAACTTTTTTTTAATTTTTTGTAGGAGCTCTTTGTTAGACTCGTAACTACTTTGACGAGGAGAGCATTGAATACATTATTCCATAAGGATACACTTTCGGAACCCTTATTTTCATAATATATGTCAAAATCTATCTCTCGGCTCTGAAAAAAGTACCGCTTATGCTTACGCGGACGATGCAGGCACAAACACCTTGAAGATGCTATAGACGTAATGTAAAAAGAATTTAACGGAGTAACGTCCTGGTGTCATTATCATGTTTAAGTGATCGATGTTAAGGTACAGAAGTTATTCGTTTTTTGTCTGCACGCATTTGTAAACAAAGTGGAAATCAAACCTTCCAAATTGCAGATATATAGACTTATGTCATAACTGAATTTAACTAGAGAAAAACTCTCCTTGTTTAACTGATACTTTCTCTGTTTACGCAAATATATTTCCTACTTTTTAGAGTAGACACAAAAATAATGTGTAACTCATAAACATTTCCTCTTAAAAAAGCTTTAAGAAATTTTATTGCCTGAAGGAGAGAAACCTTTCTTTTCATCATCTCCCTCATGCCGAGTTACGTGTATGCATCCAGCTATTGTCGGACACAATGGCTGTACCGATCATACCAACCAAGCCAATGCCCATGCTTTGGTTATTCATGAAAACAACATATTTGCAATAATGAATGTGACTGTACTTAAATTAATAGCGGATAACCCAAGCTCAAGCTGATGCCACACAGGTAAACCGGCGTCCGTTATTTTGCACACACATGTGTAATTAAGTGTAATTTTTGTTAAGTTAGCTGGTAGGCGACACTTTAGTTCTTGAATTTGAAGAATAAAGATGTTTTATTTTAAATAATATAAAAGTGGTGTTTATCTCTCTTTGCTCCCTCACAGAGTGGAAAAAAAAATATATTGGAAATAAGTGGTCAGAATTAAAACAATCTAGATTCCATCCACCTACATAAGGATACGAAACAAAAAAAAATAATAAAATTTATAAATTAAACATTTTTATGCTTATTTTATCATTAAAATGCTTATGTAAATCATTTAAATGCTCTAAAAGGGAAAAATAATAACAAATAAAACGGAGAAATTAAAAAAACTGAGAAAAAGTTCAAAATGTTTCAAGGGATTAACCTAAATCTGACAATTGAAGTGTGAACAAATAAAAGTAACACACAAAAAGTGTTGTATGAACTAAACAAAGCAAAATAAAGTAAGAAAGAAAATTAAAGTGCAAACGAAAAAAAAAACAGAAAAAAAGTACAAACATACATACCTACTTCTTAAGTGCAGTGAATAAACGTTTTTTAACCAGCCAACCAGGAAATTAACCGCAACAGACGAAAAAAGCATCAGGTATGGATCAAAGTTTATTCAACCTAGTGGATGGAGTAGCCGATTTTACCGGACAACCCGAAGAATTGGAACTATTTATTAAGCATATTGATTATTTGTATGATTAAAGTAGCCATCAATTTCAAAATTTATAAACAAAATTTTTTTATGTGAGAATAAGACAAAAAATTAAGAATAAGGCCAGTATTGTATTGATTAACAATAACAATCCGAAAAATTGGTCTGAATTTAAAAGAATTTTAATATCAAATTTTTCGATATCTGAAAGTGTAGAATTAATCATTAATGAAATGAAAATGTTAACATTCCAAAATTCAGTTGAGGAACTGTTTTCAAATACCCTGAACTCATTAACAAAATTAAATATAAAATCTAACCATACTGGCCACGCGGATATTCCTGCTTAGTTCAATAGCGAATAAAATGAACAGCTGGCTTTGAAACTATCTATTAATAAGCTTCCAAGTGAAGCAAAGCTCTTTCTCTTTACGCACGAGACCCAAAAAACCTAAGTGAAGCAAAGTCAATTTTAATAAATACTGAACACTTTTATGTTCTTCCGCGCGCTATGAGGAGATATGTATGAAAGAAATAGCCAATACACACAAAGCAATAAGTCATTTAGGCAAGCAAACGGGAACTCTAAAGGAAATATTGGACAAGGTACTAGATACTATCAGAATGCTGGCAGAACTCATTTTAGGCAAAATAACCCACAAAATTTAAGAAATGTTCGACAACACCAACATTTTGAGAGTCGCGATTTCAATAATTCAACACAGTCCAGAAATATTAGGCAAAATTTTCCGATTTCAGGTAATTCACGAAGAAGCAATGGGAATGAAATGATGGAAGTAGATCACTTTAAAGCAGATAGCGTCCAGACTGTACCTACAAATGCACAATGTTAGGAAAAGTTTAGGTCAACAACCTCCGATCTCCTCCCTGTATAGTTGTACAAACCAACAAATATGAAGTTGCTTATAGATTCAGGAGCGGGTACCTCTTTGGTTCAAAGGGTTTTTTTTTGACACGTCCTTTAAAACAAACCTTGATAAACCTATTTTGCTCAAATCCCTAAACTCAAATATTTCGGTGAACTCAAAAGTAACAATTCCGTTATTCAAGAAACTTAATAGGCATTTAATAAAAAATGAAATGCTTGAAACTCGGTTGAACGGAGTCTTTGATGGTATACTCGGTTGCAATGTTTTAAAACCATTGCAGGTCAAAATTGATTTCGAGAATTCACTGCTTATAACAAAGCATGCTACCCTACATTTACTATTTAATAACTCTCAAAGTAGTTACATCAAACGGAAATAGATGAAATAATCAAAGACTTCATAGACATTAATTTTCAAGAACCAAACATAAATACAATTACTGACAAACTCAAATTAGATAATTTAAATGAAGAAGAAATAAAGGCTTTAATTAGAACTCTCCAAAAGAACTAAGATGGTTTTTATTTTAGGAGATTATGTACCTCTCTGCAGTTGCGAAATATCAACATCGAATCCCGAAAAAACACGTTATCCCGATTTATTCTAAAGCATAGAGGTACAGTAGCACATAAAGATGAGGTAGATGAATAAATTTCGGACATACTTAAATGATTCTATTTTATTTTATTTGCGGGAAGAATTCATGTAATGATACCTAGAACAAAGAAAATCAATCCTTTTTAATCATGCCGCTAAGAATGATATTGTATTATTTTGCTTTTAAAACTCCTTTGCTTTTGAAAATTATGATTACCTGAGGTATAATTTTGGATGAAAAAAAAACATCTCGCATTATTTCTTCTTCTTCTTCTTATCCTTTTATTAACCCTTTCCTCGTTTTACGAACTTATGCATAACGAGTTTCCCATTTTTACTGCATCGCTGCTGCTCCGCTTATGGGGTTGGCTAATGTCGCCGACCGCAGAACGCGTCTACATAATGCTCGGTCCTGGATCGCATTAGTGGTAAGCCCCAGGCATTGTTGCGCATTTGCCATCTGAGAAATCCAGGAATTCTTTTTCCGACCTCGTTTTCTTACAGTTGGAGTGACCGTAGTTGATAGTGCCTTTTTAACCGGATTTTCCGCAGATCTTCTTTTAACGTGGCAATACCAGCTTATTCTATTCGCCTCAAGCTTTTCGGTTACCGAATTCCTTATATGTAGACTTCCTCTTATACGCGTAGATCTTATACAATCGCGTTTAGTGACTCCACTAGACATCCTTAACATTTTCATTTCCGGTGCCGTCATTTTGTTTTTAAACGCTTCGTACATTGTCCAGCACTGTGAACCGTATATAAGAGCTGGTCTAACAACCGTGGTGTAGAGTTTCCCCTTTGATTTAAGTGGAAATTTTCGGTCGCAAAAGATTCCCGAATTTTCCCGCCATTTCATCCATCCCACACTCACTCTGTGGTTTACGTCGTCGTCACATTTCGCTTCCATGTTAACGATTGATCCTAAGTACTTAAAGGTAGTGCTTTTCGGAAGAACTATTCCGTCTAACATTATATCCAGAACAGGTGGCAACGGATGCGCAAATGGGCACGTCAAATGCTCCTTCTTTGAACGACTTATTTTAAGCCCGTTTCTCTCTAGCGCATTTTTCCATGAATCTAAGGCGCTAAGTATAACTGCGTCGTCAGCAAAGAGAATTGGCGTTACATTTGCTTCGCGCATGCAGCTTTTAAAAGATAGTCTAATACTACGTTAAAGAGGAAAGGGCTAAGTACGCTTCCTTGATGCACTCCGACATTAACTGGAAATTCTCTTGTTAGTCCGGCAGAGCTTTTAACCGCAGTTTTCACGTTTCCGTACATGTCTTGTATTATTCTAACATATGTTTCCGGTACGTTTTGAGACCTCAGCGCGGCCCATATGAGATCCCTAGGCACTCGATCGAATGCTTTCTCGAGGTCGATAAATACCATGTGTAAATCCTTAGACGAATCTCGGTGCTTTTCCATTATTATTCGTAGGCTTTGGATAGCGTCCACCGTCGATCTTCCTTCAACAAATGCACACTGGCTATTATCGAGCTTTATTATTTGCCGAAGACGTTCGCTTAAGACTCTTTCGACGGTTTTTATTGTGTGTGACATAAGCTTGATTGAACGATAGTTGTTGCATTCTCGAGTGTCGCCTTTTCCTTTGTATAATGGAACCAAGAAGCTACTTCTCCATTGATTCGGAATAGGTTGTCCACATTTTAATTTATTTAAAAGTTTCGATAGCCAAACGCTGCCGATCCCCTCCATCTTCAACCAAAACTCTGATGGAATGCTGTCTGGTCCCGCCGCTTTCCCCGCTTCATTTTTCCAATTGCTATACTTGTTTCTTCGATTGAAAAGTCCGAAACTTCCTCCTCGAATAGACCAGCTGTCGGCACGATATCACGTGGAAACTGTTTGTTAAGCAACTCCTTGCAGTATTCAAGCCACCGGTCACAAATTTCCTTTTCATTTGTTAATAAGCGACCGTCTGCGTTTTTGATGTATTTCGGCGAGGTTATTTCCATTGAATTTTTTCTCCTCTGTGCAGCGAGCTTAAATATATATAGCATTTTAGTGTTGTACGACGTTTGATCTTCTTGGATAGCTTGTCTTCTATCCGCCGATCGTGAGGATATTTGTTCCAACTCCTGGTACAGGTTTTCCGCTTCTGCCGCTCGAGTTCGAGCCAGGACTTTCTTTGCCATCTTTTTAAGACGCTCGTATTCAAGAGCCAGTCGAGCTTTTTCGATATCGTCGCTCCGATCGCATTTTGTCCACGCCTGAAATGAGCAGACGGTGTTGGCTTACTAGCGATTCTCCAAGTATTACTTTACAGTCCTTAACACGGTTTCTCATCGACATTTTGCAGAGGTGATAATCTATTTGCGTTTCGTGGCCTCCGCTGCTATAGGTGATAAGATGTCGTTGATGTTCAATAAACATTGTATTTAAGACGGTTAAGCCGTAAGCCCTACACGCTACAAGGATGTCGTCGCCAGCTGAATTTTTGGTTCCAAAGCCTTTACCGCTATGGCAGTCCTCATAATCAACATTTGTTTCTCCGACGTGGCCATTTAAATCTCCGCCTACGAAGAGCATCTCATCGATAGGTATATTTCTAAGCAAATTACCGAACTCTGACCAAAATTTATCTTTTTCCGATTGGTCGCATCCATTCTGTGGGGCGTACGCGCTAACAATGTTCCACGTTTCATTGTGTATAACGAGTTTAACACTCATCAAGCGGTCGCTTATTTTCAAGATACCAACGATGTTGCTTAGAAGATCCGCTGCAACAACGATTCCAACACCGTTTCGTCCATTGACCGTTCCATGGTAGAACATCTTAAATGCCTTAGTTTTTAAACCTAGAAAACGCGCTTTATTTCCTGTATTACACCACTTCGTTTCCTGTACGCACAGGATTTGTAGAGTTCTGCGACGCATAATCGCTTCCAGCTCTAAACTTTTTGAGGTCATCGATCCGACGTTCCAACTTGCAAACCGAAGTTTAGGAAAATATTTTGGAAACTTCATTTTGCCCGCCCCCGGAATCCGTCGGGCTCTGACACAAGCACTTCTGCTTGCTCTGGGATCACCCGAGTGCGTTGCAATCGTGGTGCCCAGCAGGGCAGTGCTATTAATTGCGATCATTTCCATGAAGTGTATCTAAAGTTTGAGTGGTTTGACACTTGTATGCTCATTTCGAATTGATTGACTGTTCTTTTACCCCACCGGTAGTCTCCAGACGTGGGAACCCACTGATTGCACACAAACTTGTGGGAAAGTTTTAAGGTGTTAAAGTGTCACAGGCTCATTTTTGGTGTCATAGTTGCCTGTATATGATTGGTGTCCCATTTAGTCGCCTCTTACGACAAGCTGGGACGCACTGCGGCACTATTCTTTATCCGATGCCGCACGGACCATCTTGCACTATTTCTGGGTTTTAAAATAAAAGATGTCATTCAATGTCTTCGTCAGGCCGGTATATTTTTTATGAAAGAAATTGCAGGTCATTTTATGACAGCAATAAATAAAAGGATATTTCTTGGTTTATTGAAATGAATTACGCCTTAAAAAACATGGGTTATAATATTTACTGCATATCAAATCAAATAATCTGTGAAGCATATTTTTACATAAAAAAATGATGCATTTCATTTTTTTGATGCCGTAGTGTTAAAAAACGTAAGGTCATGTGAAGAAAATATATTTTTTTTATAAAAATTATATATCTTTTGTACTAATTGGGATAAATCTTTCTTTGCTCCCTCATATCATTCCAGGGGCATAAATACCGAACCAGTAGAGCCTGTAGAGGCGAAAAAGAGGACATCATAGTATGTCTGTGCAGAATGACGATAGAAAATGCGCGCGGCTCAATCATGATCGGTAAAGATCTCACGGAGTCATTTGATGTCAAAAAAGGATTTAGACAAGGTGAGGTGCTGTAATGCGATTTCTTTTCAACATACTTGAGAGAATAGTGCAAAACTCAAGCGGAAACACAATAGGTATAATCTTTTGAAAGTCCGTCCAATAACTCGCATACGCCAATGATATTGACAATGGAATTGGAGGAAAGCATTGTGATGTCAGTGGCGGTCAACGAGGGCAAGACCAAGTATATACTGTCAAGTAAAAAGGACACTCAACACCGACGCCTTGGACATAATGGACATGGATATAACCTTGAGATAGTTTAAGCCTTTCAGAAAGCAACGGAAATGGGCTTTCCGGTGAACGAGGGATGACCAATTACAGCAACCCCCCAAAATAGAGAAGTGGTTCAAAATAACACCGCGTATGTCGCATTCGCGTATGTTGAATGAAAATATGTACATACATATAAAGATGCATTCCAGGACCAGCAATTTTAAAATAAATGTTTTATTCAGTTTTTTTGTTTTTTTTTTTAAATAAAAGAACTTAAAAAAAATTCAACATATGAAGAACAAAAGTAATGATAAAATTGAATGAAAAACAAAAACTAAGAAAAAAAGCATTCATAACAGGGAACAAAAAGAAAGGCATTGAGTTTCAAGTCCCCGCTTGGTGCTCATCGACAGATTTAAAAATGTTATGGATGCTCGGTTGCTCAAAACTCTTTTTTTTTTCATTTAAAATAAGTCAATATAGTGCAATCGTGCTAAGCAGTCCTGCAAGTCGAGCTCCTTTTCAAGTTAGAATCAGTGGATTCTATAATATCAACAGCCTCATTAATTGTGAATATCAATTTTTCCAGGTTTTCGACTGTCAGATCATTAGTTTCTTGTTCTGGAATTATGTCATCTTCAGGATGACTTGGTGCATTGTCAACAATTAGCAGCACTTTGAAGACTAGGTTCTGGTTCTTGCTGTAGAGTTGAACTTGTGGCGAAATCATTTACTAAACCAGTCAGTAAATAGTGATGAATTCATTCAAGCCTTTTTGTTTACCCTCCAATGCACAGGAAGTTCGATCTTTGTAAAATTTTTTAAAGCTCTGGGGTTTTCAGACTGATAGATTAGATACGGCTTACACAAAAAATCACCCTTAGCATTAACACAAAATAAAAGGGTGAATTTATCTTTTGCGGCTTTGAACCCTGCTGCTCATTTTTCTTCCTTGGAGATATAAGTTCGACTAAGCATGAGCTTCCAATCCCAGTTTAATCCACATTGAAAATTTGTTGGACCTGGTGGATACAAAAATATTCAATAATAATTCCTTTGAAGTCCTCTTTGAATTTGTTGGTAGCTTCAATATCCGCATTAGCCGCTTTGGACGTGAATTTTTTGTTGTGGGGATTGTGACACTTTCGGAATCTATTAAACTATCCCCTGCATGCCACAAAATTCGTTTGTTCTTCTCCTGTCTCAATTCCTTTTTCCCGCTGAAGATGATCAAAAATATTCGTTGCTCTGTTTGAAATTATAAATTGTCGACTTCAATTTGTTTCCTTTTCTTGCCTTCACTCCACGAGATTAGCAAAGTGCACACCCTTTCCATTATCGGATCCCTAATCTGCTTTAGTTTTTTAGCTGTTGCATTTGTTGCATACAAGGTCACACAACAAGGAGCAGGAACAGCAGAAATATGAAAACGAATGGAAGGAAATCTGATGCGCATAAAAACCTGAAAACAAATACAAAGCTTACTGTCAGACAGTTTTTTTTGTTGTACTTGTTATTATTTTCCAAAAAATGAAATTTTGATGAATCGCTTATAAGTACCGTGTATGTATAGAGAATTTCGGAAAAATGTAGTCACATATCCTGAGTCTGCGTATGTGGGGGTTCATTATATACGCTGAAAACAAAAAGGGCACTCAACACCGACGTTTTGGACAGAATGGCACCTTTGACAGATACAACCTTTAGGTAGTTAAGGACGTCAAGACAACGACATCAGCATTAAGATTTAACGAAGAATAAATTCTGCCAATATCTGCCAATAAGCTTAGACGCAAATTACTGGCAAAGCCCTCTCTCGAAAAACAAAAGTTATTCAATATAAGATGTTTGTAATCCTAGTCCTGGTCCTGGATGATGATTCTCTTGGCTGCTTTGAGAGGAAAATTCTAAGAGCGATTTTCGGTACTGTCTGAATTGACGATGAGTGGAGCAGGAGATAAAACGGCGTACCGTTTGGACTGTTCTTTGACATCGACGTAGTCAGAAGAGTAAAGATCCAATAACTAAGCGGATGGACACCAACGCTACGATCCGAAAACTTTTCGAAGCTGCCTCGAGGGACAGCACAATGTATGAGAGGAGATCAAGGATCAGGTGGGGTAATGAAGTGGAAGGGACCTAAGCCAGCTTAACGGGCGAAGCTGGGGACAGCTAGCGAAAGACTGGCTGGAGACGCTTGTTGGCTGAAGCCCAGGTGAACCCCGGACTGTAGCGTCACCTTAGCGAAATACGTTAGTAATAGTGCTCTGATCTAAAGTAAGATAAAGTTTGTAACCTAAGCATTATATTCGTTTTCCGTTTTTCACTATTAAAAGTGAATCCGACATTAAGTCGTGATTCTGGGTGTGGGTAGTTTAATGGACTAGTAATTGCAACCTTAACCCGTGATCACACGTCGCAAGAAGAACTTTAATCCTAAAGCGCAAAAAAAAGACTGGTATGAGCCGGTTGGACTATTGAGAAATGATTTGAGACGCCCATTCCTTTATGCAGGGTTGCTCGGTGCTTTCTCTGATTTCTAATTTGTCTCTCTGTATTCGTCATCAAACCAAGGTTTTTTCTGTAGACTTGGTCTTCCTGATTGTTCTTTGGCCATATGATGGCCAATGAATGTTATTTATTCTTAGACATATATATTTTTGGATAAATTAAACTCGATGAATTTAAAACAAATAAATTCTATTTCGATAATTCTTGATCTAATTTTTGTTTGTACTGATGAGATTATTACTAATGTTGTAGCCATTACCATGCCATTACCACTTTTAAACGATTCAATTAACCCACAAGTTATTATGACGAAAAAATCTTTTAATTTTTCTACAATAAAACTATCTTTGTCAATCTGAATAATATGCTTAGCAATGCAAATTTGCTAAATGAATTTTAAAATTTTAATTTAACATCTCTGTAGTTGTTTTCGTTCGTTCGTTCTCCTGCCAATGAAGCGGGTCTCGTCTAAGCCGAAATTCAAAAACTCTAATAATCTCTTCCATTAGGACACATTTAGTAAATTGCGTAAAGACTTTCTATAGAAAAACTATTTGTAAATTTCTTTCAATCTACCTTTTCCATCTCCCATCCCCAATTGGCACTCGCATTACCGTAGCTTGCTCAGTAAACATTGGTTCCTTAGCTTTAAACCTGACTGATGTTGCTCTTGCACTTAACAACTTAAACCCAAACCTTAATTGTGACGTGGATGGAATTCGACCAATTATTGAAATATTGGGCCGTTTCGCTTTGCAATCCCCTATTACTCATATTCAACCGTTCCTTAACTAAAGGAGTTTTTCTCGACGAATGGAAAGAATCATGTCTCGTTCCCATCTACAATTCAGGTTCTAAGAATAATGTTGACAACTAAAGAGGAATTTGCAAGTTTTCAGCAATTAAAAAACTTTTTCAAAGTATAGTGAAGAATAAACTAGATTTTATAATTAAAGAGCAAATATCGGATGCGCAACATGGTTTCATATCTGGTCGCTCGACCTCCTCAAAATTAAAAATTTACTCTTACTTCGTTATTAGCGAGGTGAAAGACAGTAAAATAAGCGATGCTGTTTATACTGATTTCAGTAAAGAATTCGGCTCCGTTGACCAATCATTGTTGATTAACAAACTTAAGATCTTAGGATTTCACTCTCAGTTCCTTTGCTGGATATCCTCTTTTCTCATTTTAATTGTACTCTAAGAGTCAAAATTGCAAGCTCGTTATCCAAGAAACCAAAATGTAGTTCGGGACCACTATTATTTATATTCTTCATTGATGATATTACTCGTTCGGTTAACCACAGTAAGTGTTTGTTATACGCCGATGACATGAAAATTTTCAAAACCATCAAAGATTTAATGACTACTTATTTTAACAGTCTGATAAAAAAAAAAAATTCGAATGGTGTTTTAAAAACGACCTAAATTTAAACTTAAAAAAGTGTCACTCAATGTCATTTAAGAGATCTGCATCTCCTCTCCAATTTAGATATTCAATTGGATCTGGAATCCTTTCAAAGGCAAATACTGTCAAAGATTTCGGAGTCATGTTAACTCATCTTACTCATTTCACACACATATTTCCCACATTTTATCTAAGGCCAACTCAGGTTTCATAAACGTAACACCAAAAGACTTACTAATCCATTTTCCTTGTTATCACTTTACATTTTCCTGGTTAGGCCCTTCTCTGAATATGCTGTTGTTGTCTAGAACCCCCCTACACAACTTTTTCACATATCAAAAAAGTACAACAGCGGTACACTAAACTCATTTTCTTTAAAATGCTTTGGAATTTTCACCCGAGCTGTATGGCAAGATGCCAACTGCTTGTCATAAAATGTTTTACGACTAGAAGCATTAATGTGTGTTAAGGATATACTTTCCTACCATATAAAGTGTCTTACTCTTCTTTCACTGATGCCCTCTAGATCACTCCCAACTCGACAAATATTATTTGTAAGATTCCATAGCACACAATACGGAAAAAATGAACCACTTACAACGATGATTAGAGTTTTCAAAAAATATTCAAAACATCTGGGTCTGTCTGATAAAAGATCAAATCTTAAAGGTAAACTCGTATGCTTTTTTACCTTTTAATTTATTTTTCATCTAGAAAATTGTTAAGAACATTGTACATTTATAAATAAAATTTATACACTTCATAAAATATGTTAGCACATAAGTAGCTTGTAGATTAAATAAATAAATAAATTAATAAACTTGATTGCGATGAAGGCTCAATTCAAGTTATGGGCCACTCAGCAGTTTTTAAAATAATCGCCGTGAGTTCTATATGTCATCTTTCCTCAATTGGGCTGCGAAGTAGCTATGTATATTTTCTTATTTCAAATAGCTTTTCTTCTTCTTTTCTTCTTTCAATTAGGACATTTCCGTTAGATTTTTGATCTCACAATTCGTTAATGAGATGTCGCAATTATAGCTGCGTATCTGTTTGGCATCTCAAGTTTTTATTGATTGAAAGCAATCTTTTCTATGAAAGATTTACTTGCAAAGCCTGTACTTGACATCCTATTTCTATTTATGTGCAATATGTAGTCGTATGAAAATGACTTACCTAATTTTTTTTAAGAACCATTCAAAAATAAATTATTGGGGAATCTGTCCTCTTCTGGTCACTTGTGTAATTTAACTGTACTATACATCGATTTTTCATAAATTAACTGTTCATCAATTTCTCAACGCGTAAGGGATTTAACTTACCCTCTTTTTATAATTATTGCCGCATAATGTACGTTGATATGATATTGTGTGGGTGACTCCCTAGGTAAATAACTCAAAGCAACTTCTAAATTCCAAATTCGCAGTTTTTTAAATATTTTGATAAGTAATTTATTTTTTCTCTATTGGGAGTAACAAGAAGAAATCCTGTTCAGAGAGGATTACCCATCTAATCATGATGGCTGTTGTAAGCTATATGAGTTCACCATTCGAATGTTTTGTCCCGTGCTATTACTTATTTGCCCAATAAATGACAAGACACAGTTAAAACTTTTTCGAAGCTTAAAGGCATTAGATTGTGGAGTTGTTTTCCTATCTCGTGGATCATACGTGAAATCGTAAACTTGGCTTATTTGATAATATAGTTTTTGTCTGGATATATTAAAATCTGTCGGGAGCATGGATCGATTGTGTCATTTTTAATTTATGTATTTTTCAATATGTCAATCATTTGTTTTATCAAATTGTGTTCATCTTATACTACTATAACTGTTTTCTTTTCTAAGAACATATAATCCTTTGGTGCTTCTCACACCAACTGTTATTCTCGTTATTCTTTGTTGAAATTCATACATTATTCAAAACCGTGTTAAGCTGCTTAAGTCAAATCTCTAAAAAAAAACGCATTGTAAAGTGATTTTAAATAGTGGTAGTAGCTTAGATGTTCGTGTCATAATATCTGGAAGTATTTTTACTAAATAACTGTATTTATTTTAAAAAAGCTACAGAAAGAAAGAGGAACAATAATACGAGTGTGTGTCATATGCATAACCATATGTATCTTTACATACGTGCATACATAAAAATACAGTGAATACATAAATAAAATACGGGGTAAATATTGTTTAAATGAAATGGGTAAAACAAAATTTTAAATGAAGAAGCCGGCCTATTTTTCGAATCTTCTCCGTGTCAGTCGTTGGGCGGTTGAAAAGCTACAATAAGATAACTGCTTTGCTGAGCGGTGCCTACGTCAATAAGCAAAATATGTGTATTTAGGGTGCGAAGAATTGTGTAGAGGTTCAAACATGCCATTACATCCAAATAAAACAAGGCAACGATTTGGTGTGGAATAATCGGTGGCTGGTGGAATCATCGGTCCATATTTCTGTGTAAATAAGGTTGGTCGTAACGTAACTGTGAATGTCGCCCGTTATCCTGATAACGGACTATTTGCTGTCTGAAATTGAAGATATTTGCCACACAGCCCCTGAAACCAGGGCTTCATTGGTAAATGATTTGGTAAACAATTAATTTCACGCTTTAGACCAGTGAATTGACCACCTAGATCATGTGACATCACACCTCTACGAAAGATCCAAGGCAAACAGAATATTGAACATAGAAATCACAGTGGCGCGTTTAATAATTCATAAACGTTCTAATTTTTACTAAAATTAAAAAAGTTTGCCAAGATATCATCAACAATCAATGGCGGAACTATAAACCTTATCGAAACCATAAAATTTTAAATTTTTGAGCAAATAGATGGTTTAAATCCGATATACGTAAAAGCGAAAATATTACTACAAACAAAGCAATCGGTGAATTGTGCTGCTGAACAACTGGCACCTTGTGCTACTGTGTAACTGATGCAAAGCTTTAGTTGAACTCAATAGCAGCAATATAGTTTCAGTAACGACAAAAATACTCTTTCAAAGCTAATGAATTCATTATAGTTTTTCGACTTTTCGATTTACTATGCAATCGATTACATCCTATTCTTTCTGTGTGAGTTTTTAAATCGGTTTTTGAAAGAATTAATACGGCAAATACTTTTTTGAATTTGTTAAATTTTCAGCATAAATGAATGATTAATGGGGTTTTTGAAGGTTTTACCAAACAGCTTGTTATCCTAATTAGTTATTGAGCTTAAAATTAGTCTGAGAAGCTTACTGTTTATACAGAGTTCAGTTTCGGTAATAGATATGCTACAGCTATTTTTAAGATGATTAAGATTAGTCCTCTCGTATAATGGTAGACCATTATTAGACCTGCAGTGGCATATTCTGAAGTCTAAATACACACACTTTGTTAAAGTTTTCATTACAAATAGAATAGGTTATTTTTAAAACATCCTAATAGAGCTAATATGACTAATAATGTGTGAGCACACAAGTCTCTCACGAATACCCATTCACTACCAGCTGCATAAGCTCAATAAGGACAAGGATAAAAGGTGGAGCTACGGATTTTATAGCTCTCCTTTTCGAAAAAATTAAATCTGTATCTCTTTAACAAATATCATATCAGGTAAATTAAAAAAATCTGCAAGATTTTATACGGAAAAATCTATGCTCCCTATGATTTAATGTACTGTGCGACAAATAATACGTTCAGATGGCCTATGATGTTTACCATAAATTTCACAAAGTACTCTATAAGTTTCGTGAGCGGAGCTACGATTTTGGAAAACAATTTAAGTGGTTCAAAATCGTTGTTGTATCGCAGTCTCTTCATTATGAAAACACAAACTGTACTTAAAATAAGTAAGGCTTAACTCAAAAGTCTGACACTGCAAAAACAAATTATATTAGATACAAAACTAAATTATATTAATTTATAGATCTTTCGAAGGCATTAGCTGTCTGAACCCAGGTGTTGAGTTAATGGTTAGGAGAGCTATTTGCATAAGGGCGACATGTAGCAACTATATCCTTCGCCTTAAAAGAGAAAAAAGACGATGTAAATTATATGTACACCATACATTCACTTTATTCTATACTGTAGATAATAATATATACTAAGTTTACATTACATGGTGCTGGGAGACGTATGTCAGCAACCGCGGTGTGATCCCAAGTGCGTAGTCTTAATGCTAAGGGGAAAATAGCTCCCCATTCTTTGGATTCGAAAACGAGAGGAAGTTTTCTTTTTCTCTCGCATGTTCCTTTTGAAAGCTTTTGAGTATCTATGTTTTTTTTTGTTGGCTATTACTTGGCCTTGGTAAATCTCTTTTAAGTTTCGTATCAGAACATGTTTGAATTTCTTTTCCTGAACTGATTCGAGTTTTTATGTTTCGTATCAGAGCATGTTTGAATTTCTTTCCTGAACTGATTCGAGTTTTCACTACTTGCGCTTAACCCAACGAGTATGCTGCTGAGGATCCATTCAATTCATATGTAAATTTAAGATTTTGGAGAAGCGCGACCACCGTACCCTACGACGGTCGTATCATCGTACTGCTCTATCAGCGTTTGCTCATTTGGGATTCGTATTGTGGTAGCATCAATGCAAAATTTACCAATATTAGCCTGATATGCGCGCACGCCCTCACAGAGGAGAAAGATTACGACACCAAAGATGCCGTCTATGAGCTCTTGAACAAGACTTACGAGCAATGTCATAACATTAAAACTGTCCTTGGCGATTTTAATGCAAAGCTAGAAAAAGAGGGCATCTTTGGTAACATTGTCGGAAGATATAGCCCGCACGACACCACCTCTGATATCAGATTCCGGATGTGGATTTCCGAACGTTCCGAGGAACCACCATCGACTCGGCCCACTACCTTGTTGTAGCCAAGTTACGGTTGCAGATATCCCGTACAACGCCGAGAAAAGCTAATACTCAGTTCTTTCTTGGCAAACGCAGTGTTCACATGTGTTTCTCTTAAGAATTTGTTTTTCAATTGGTGAAAGTTTAAAGAGTATATACAAACTTTTCACTTGACTACATACTAGATGATTTTCCTTTTTTTCCTTTCTTTCTCTGCGGGGTAAGTCATCTATTAATTTTCCTAAATAAAAAAAAACAATAAAACCCAACTGCAGCATTTAATGATGGACGGGGGGACAGCCCCCCATCGCCAGAACTGGTTTAAGGGTCTACAGCCAGATGTGCACTTAAACCAGAGAAATAGTACCCCAAATAAACGCAAAATTAAGCGCACTAGACATGACGAAGAATATCGTGAATTACCTGTAATTAATACAGACAATAATATCCCGCGCTACATAGTGGTAACAGGAATGGAAAAAACTGGAGAACAAATTCGACCTCTTTCATCAAATAATCCCATCCAAATTAATCGTGGTTAGAAGTAAAAGCAATGGGGTCAGGAGATTTACTTCTTAAAGTCATGAATGTCAGTACAGCCGACAAATTCCTAAAAATAAAACGAATTGACTCAATTCCAGTGAAGGTGTCAAACCACATAAGTCTTAATTCCCCTCAAGGCAGAATCTTCTCAAAGCATATCGTCGAATTAACTGAAGAAGAATTATTGACAGAGCTAAATAAATTCAAAGTCATTGGCGTCAAAAAAATGCTGATGAAAAAAGAGAACGATGTTTTAGTTCCCATAAGGGCGGCTATATTAACATTCGACATACAATACCCCTCTCTGCAAAAACTGCTGTCTCCCTCCACCTCATGATGAATGCAAACGTATTTATTGCATTAATTGCAACGAAGAGATCCACACTTCATACAACCCTGCCTGTCCTACTTTCCTTCGATAGAAATCGATCAACAAAATCAAAGCCGATCGTCGTTGTATTGTTCGCGATGCCTGGGTTATATACAACAACAATCCCTCTCTTCACCAGCTACCGGCTCCGCAGAAGCGCCTTGGAGGAAACCCAACAACGGCGGATATTATAAATTCTCGATTGGAGAAAACACGACAACACGAATAGAAACTTCCCTCTAGATTGCGAAATTTCTAGTAGAAGGTACGTTGCAACATGGTATAACCATTTATATGTGGACAACAAAAAAAAAAATATTCATAAAATTGATGCAGCCATCAACGATTGTTTTAGAACAGTATCTGCAGCCTTGATATAGAAGCTCGTAGAGTGGAATCAGGCTACACATCATTTGAACACTTAGGAAAAAGAAGGGCAGTTCACCATAGCAGTAAAGCATTAGTGAATTCGACACATCCGCTGTTTGAAACGATTGAAAAAACAATCTGTTCAAAACAAAAGACACGAAAAAACTCTGTATCAGCGCTTAGTAAGATAATCTCCTTAATACCACTTCACAGCTCATTTGCATTAGACATGTCTATAGCAGCAGATATTCCACCTTCTTGGAAAAGGAATTCACTCCCAACAAACACCAATCTCGCAAATTTCAAAGAAGCTAATACTTCCAATGGTATGTATAGAATGCTTCATGAAGAAATGATCTCAACCATAGGAGCGAATAGAATCTTTTACAAACAAAGAAAATCACTGGTGCTCATATGCAGTTATTCAATAACAACCAAACGCAGAGTCATCTATCGTTCACCAAGCACTTCTACCTGATTCTGCCGACAATTGCATTGCAGAATTAGCAGCAATTTATAAATTTATATCCGTTGCTCAACAAATTTCTGATCGATCTTTGATTTTAACAGATAATCTTGGTATTCTCATGGGCCTTAAGAGTGAGACAAATAAATGCCCTTCGCTGGAGATAATTCGAAATTGCTTGTACAAAAAAACAAAAAACATCATGCTAACATGGATACCTGGACACTGCGGGATCAAAGAAAATGATGCTGCAGACTTAGCTGCATTATTAACTATCCGCTAATTATGAAGTACCCCAAATTCTACCAACTCCTGCCCAAAACATTCCTCCATCACCAAAAGAAAGAACTCATAAAAACCTGGCAGAACTCTAAGACATTTCTAGGAAAACATCAATCATCTTACGACCGTATCCCGTACAATCAATCTCTTAGCAGAGAAGACAGCATAAAAATACTGCGAATCAGAGCAGGCAAAGCTCTTTTCAACACCAAACATTTCTATAATCGTGGGCCGCCGGAGGAGTGCGCGAATCGCCGAGCGGTTCTCTCCATTTGGCATATTTTGTTGAATGTCCCATTCCTCGCCAAACTAATGAATCATCAGACAACATTCCCCAGAAACTAGCCGAAATCCTAAATCCATCAGATGTAAGGACCACACAACGAATAAGAATGGCCATAATCGCTCATCAGAAATGAAATAAAATATGGTTTTGCCCTAATATTATTTATTAATATTTGTTTTCTTTAAATATTTGGCATGTGTCATAAATAAAGAACTTTTTTCTTTTCTTTCTTAGTATGTAAAACTTTAAATATTAGACGGCATCATATGGCCTGGCTGCCCTGATGCCTTAGAAAAAATAGTTTGTAAATTAATTTTGTAAATTATTTAGATAAATAAAAAAATAATCTAATACTGTGAGGAATTTCGACGTCAGACGGCTGCAATCGGAAGAGATCGCCAAATCCTTTTCCAATCCAGTCTCTCGTAATCTTTAAGCAGGTCCCTTGCCAACAGTGCCAAAAAGCCATCAGAGACGCCGCTACTGATGTACTGCGTTTCGCTCGACTACCACAACGAAACCCCTGGTTTGATGACGAATGACGGCAAGCACATGCAGCTAAATAAGATACATACACAGCGGCGCTGCACAGGAGGACTCGAGCTGCTCACGAGCTCTATGAGCAGAAGGGGAGAGACGAATACCGGCTTCTCAGGAGGAAGGAAAAAGAGCATGCCAAGATGCTACCTCGGGCAGGAGACTCGAAAGTTTTACCAAAACGTAAAAATATATGCCACGGACAAAAACCCCGAACCGAAGCCTGTAGAGACGAACAAGGGAACATTGTAATAGAGTCGCAGTCGATGCTGAGGATTTGGAAAGATCATTTCTCTGGACTGTATAACGGCGATAACGAAACAAATACCGCTGTCAGTCAGGATGAACCTGGACAATGAAGACCAACGATTCCGTGCAACCGCCCTGGATAAAGTGAAGATAGCAGTATCTAAGCTTAAGTCCAGCAAAGATGCTGGAGAGGTCGACCTGATTGCCGAGCTCTTCAAAGCGGCAAGCGATGACTTGGTAAGGAGCATTCACCAACTCGTCTCTAAAATATGTTTGGACGAAAGTATGCCCGATGAGTGGAACCTCAGCATTGTTTGTCCGATCCTCAAGAAAGGATACCCTCTGAACTGCACAAACTACGGAGGTATGAGTTTTCTTAACATCGCATACAAGATCTTATCTGCCGTATTTTGTGAATGCCTTAAGCCGTTCGTCACTATCTGATAGGTCCATATCAGGGTAGTTTCAGACCAGGAAAGTCCACCATAGACCAAATATTCACACTTCGGCAGATCTTTTAATTTTATCACAAAAATTTTAATAAAGAAGTATTACTTTTTTGTCTTTTTCCATTTCAATTAAAACAACTGTTCTTTGGGTTTTTTGAAAGTATAAATTAAAAGAAACGATTTTCCATAATTTTTCCCCCAAAAATTAAAAATAAGGGTTACAAAAAACAATGCAATCAAAAAATTAAAGGTAATAGTTATCTATTCTATTTTTATTTAAATTTTTTAAATAAAAATCGTCAATAAATTTTTAAATTTTTAAATAACTTGAAGAACAATAGTTATAGCACAGAACCAGTGTCTCCCATTTAAAAAGGTCTTTACAGCAATATATATGCAGTACATTTGACCTTGACTGACTTTATCACGGTCAAAGCTAAGGAAAAGTTTAAAACTGCAAAAAGACATTTTCAGACGTCGAAATTGTCATCAATATTGGAAAATTTGAAATGAATATAAAGCATCAAGCAGCCATTTTTGTATGAGGTCTGAAATGAGTCTAAACTTTGATAACGAATAAGCGTTTTCGCTTGTTGTGTAT
Organism: Volucella inflata; assembly: GCA_928272305.1. Classification (NCBI taxonomy): domain Eukaryota; kingdom Metazoa; phylum Arthropoda; class Insecta; order Diptera; family Syrphidae; genus Volucella; species Volucella inflata. Next base: position 115,626,007 of record OV743716.1, on the reverse strand, counting down.
TCATGTGTTTTGCCTTTGAAATATTAATTACAATTTACATACTCGTACTGTATGTCTCTTTTTTTTTCGTTTCCATGCAGAAACATGGAATTTTATGGCATTCCCTAAAATTTATATATGTACATTGTTAAGAATGTAGTTATTTAACGTTCTCTTGGTTTAATTTTCACCTTGGTTTGTTTTTCTTCTTTACCTATACAAGTTTTGGAAAACAAATGTAAAAAAACAACAACGAGAAAATAACAAAAACAACATGTTGACCAATTAGATTCTTAACAATACACAAAGTGTCCCAGTTTAGCAGTATAATCTTTAAGTACTTATTCCTGAAGTTCCGCTGAACAAAAAATTGTATGGAAGGGGGAGATCTATTCTCACTCCATTTCAAGTTATAGCCCATCAACCTCTAATTTGGAAGTGTAACAACTTTAAACGCTATAACTTCTAAACTAGTACACGTACATACAAAAACAGTTGTAGACATTTCAAAAAGATAATTGAGAAGGACACACAAGTCTTAAATACTTAGGGTACATCTGTGCTGCAACAAAAAAGTTATGGCTCGTTAAACTCAAAATTATGGTAATATGCGGTTCCTTTTATTTTTACTTAGAATGCATTTTTCTTAAAATTTTTACTTAATGAATTTTATGAAATTTTTATCCTTGCGAAATTTCCTAAGACTTATGTTTAGAAACTTTTTTTCGTATAATCAACAGATTTTGTAGTAAAAGCCATTTTTTTTCAAAAAAGTGTGCCTATTGAATTACTCTTAAGGTCTCTTAAATATTTGTTTGTGGTCCTGAGAGGGACCTTTTTGGAACCCCCCTGCCATAAAATTTTTTGTTCGGCGGAACTTCAGGAATATGCCCTTAAAGGATTATACTTCTAAACTGGGACACCGTGTATGTATGTTAATTTTAGAGAATGTCATAATGCGCTGAAATGTTTTTGCATGAAAACGAGTGTGAGATTCTCGTTTTTATTCACCGAAAGAAGCGACAACAAGCTGCGAAAGCACATTACCAACTACATCAAACAAATGTTGCTGACACCTGCTCAGAAAAAAGCCATTCAATCGTATTAAAAAAACAGAATTTTTTAAATTTGGGGAATCATTTATTACCGTGCCTGTATGTTACTAAATAACAATTTGGCTTATGCTAAGAGCAGGTTCGATAATAATTTCTTAGTTTTTTTTAAACTATTAAATAACTTAAAACATACAAACCTTTTGATTACATCACCTTTCTTCTACACTGAATTTTTGACGAATTTATTTACATGTAATGTGACTTACATAACATATTTTACTTATGCAATTTGACCTTGTTTTCGTAAAAGGCAGTCAAGGACAATTGTTTTATTATTATTTGAAAGATATTTTAAAAACCAAGACACTGATTACATTGCAATCGTGCTTCGATTATTGTATTGCAAGTTATTAACGATTGACTTTTAATTTTGAGAGAAAAAAATAAAAATTATCAATAACTTTTGCCGACGATTTTTATTGATTTTTATTTGAAAAAGTTAAAGATAACTATTACTTCTGATTTTTTGATCACATCTCTTTTCCAACTCTTTTTTCATAGTTTTATTTTTTTTCGAAAAATTATAGAAAACAGTTATTCAAAATCGTTTTGAATAAATACTTACTTACTTAAAGTGGCGCTACAGTCCGGGGTGGCCCTGGGCGTCAGTCAATAAGCTTCTCCAGCCAGCTCGATCCCTGGCTAGCTGCCTCCAGTTTCGCACGCTAAGTTGGCTGAAGTCCACTTCCACTTGCGTGCGCCACCTGAGCCTTGGCCTTCCTCTACTGCGCTGTCCCTCGGGAGCGGATTCGAAGACATTTTGGACCGGAGCATTGGTGTCCATACCCTCTACATGACCCAGCCATCTCAGTCTTTGGATCTTCACTCTTCTGGCTAGGTTGATGTCCGTGTAGTAGAGTCCGTAGAGTTCATTGGTGTATCTTCTCCTCCATTCACTGTCATTTTCATTTTCAATTCAGACAGGCCCACAGATCGCGCGAAGAATTTTTCTCTCGAAGGAACCAAGAACACCCTCATCCATTTTGATAATGTCCATGACTCCGCGCCATAAATCAGGATCGGGATTATTAAGGTCTTCTAAAGGGTGACTTTTGTTGTCCGAGAGAGGGCTTTGCTACTCAATTGCCTTCTTAGAAACAGCGGTTGGCAAGAGTTATTCTTCGCTTGATTTCAGCGCTGGTGTCGTTTTCTAAATTTATAGCAGAGCCTAGGGAGACAAAGTCCTTAACTACATCAAAGTTATATCTGTCGAGGGTGACGTTCTGCCCGAGACGTCGGTGTGGGTTATCCTTTTTGCTTGACAGCATATACTTGGTCTTGCCCTCAATGACCGCTAAACCCATTTTCGCCGCTTCCGTCTCAATACTTGCAAAGGCACCACTGATATCACGCTGATTTCTCCCGATTATGTCAATATCGTCGGCGTATACGAGTAGTTGGACGGACTATTGAAAGATAGTGCGTCTTGTGTTTGCTCGTGAGTTTTGCACTATTCTTTCAAGTGCGATGTTGGAAAAATCGCATGACGGCGCTTCGGTATAGATATTTTCACTTCGTCCAGGTCGGGTGGACGGAATTGTTGGTCATCATCGTTCAGGTTGAAAGGTTGATTTTGCCTGACAGCGGTATTTGGTTCGTCTTCGCCGTTATACCATACAGTCTGCAGAAATGGTCTTTCCAAATCCTCAGCATCGACTTCGATTCTACTACGATGCTTCCTTATTCATCTACACAGGTTTCGGCTGGGGTTTGTTTTCGTGGCATGTTATTTTTACCTTTTAGTAAAACTTCCGAACTTCATTCCTTGAGTAGCATCTCTCAATTTCCTCGACCGCGCGCTTCTTATGCTCTTTCTTCTTCCTCCTGAGAAGCCGGTGTTCGTCTCTCCTCTTCCGCTCATAGAGCTCATGAGCAGCTCTGGTCCTTCTAAGGAGCGCCGCTTTCGAATAAATAATCCAAGAAAACAATTTAAATTAATATTTATAGAAACAAATCAAAGTTAATACTTACTCTTTCATCATTTCTTGCAAAAAATTATTTTAAATATTATATAGGTAGAACAACTTTTTTCAAAAGCAGGCATAATTCAAGGCAAGACTAAGTATATGCTGTCAAGCAGAAAGGACACTGAACACCAACGTCTCGAACAGGACGTCACCGTCGGCAGGTATAACTTTGAGGTAGTTAAGGACTTTGTGTTCCAAGGCACCTCTATGAATTCAGACAACGACACCAGCACTGAAACCCCATTGATTTGTTACTTTCTTCAACTTTGGGAATCCCTGCTCTAAACGAAAAAATTGTACAGACCAATATCGCACCTGCCGATAGTATCTGCTTCCGATTCGGCTTCAAAACATAGCATTCCACAAATGACCAGGCTTACAGAATACTAAATAAAATAGAGAAAACCCTAAAACAGAAAAGGGTATGTTCTAGCGCTTTCCTGAACATCTCTCAAGCGTTCGACAAGGCATGGCATGAAGGCCTGAAATTTAACTTACGACAGGTTCTTCCGAATCAATTTTGTGAGATTTTAGAATCCTACCTTGCGAAAAGACATTTTTGTGTTAAAAACGGATCAGAATATTTCAAGTTTAAGGAAATCGTTAACAGAGTACCACAAGGATAAATCAGTCGAGTTAACAATCGTCGAATTAAAGTCGAGTCCAATAAGCTCTAGACTCAATTGTGGACAAACAAACTCATGCTAGCTTTACTTATAAAAAAGTATACATCCTACCTATTTTCATTAACTCGGTACAAATATCGTACGCAAGCGAGGCCAGGTATCTAGGAATGACAATAATTGCTAAACTCAAATGGAAATCACACGTTTAAGTGAAGCGTGACGAACTTGAAATGTATAAATATATTGGCTACTTGAAAGTCATTCCCAACTAAGCATATATCACAAACTGTTTTTATCAAGCAAGTGCTTAAACATTTTTGGACTTATGGTGTACAATTTTGAGGTTGTACTAAATGAAGTTATAGAGATAACCTACAATCTTTTCAAAATAAGAGTCTGAGAGTATGAAAGTCATAGTAAATGCGCCATGGTATATCAGAAACAGAGGTATTTACAGAGACATAGGAGTAACTACAGTTATATAAACATTTCAACAGCTTTAAACTCCATTATACGAGACATTCAAGCTAGCGCAATGAGGACCAGCCGCATTCAGCAGGTGCTTTTGCTGGAAAGTTACTTGGCCAAAGCGAATATTTTTTATGTGTCTCTCACCACTAACTTTTAAGTTAAGGAATGATAACTAATATTCCATTATAATAATAATTAGGTAATATTTAAGTTTATGATAATGAATAAATAAAATACAATACAATACAATACAATTTTGAAACTAAAACTACTTGAAAGGGAATCTGAGTCTTAGTTAACCAGTAGTGCGTAAAAATCTCAAACTGCTATCAGAAAGGGGACATATTGTTTACAAAGATTTTTCACCTGCCTTCGTAAAAAAACAAAGTTTCGTCGCCTAGATCGATTCCAGCAGAAGTAATTTTATCATATACTCAGCAATGACTATGAATCTTTTTTTATGATTTTAGCATATCTTTTCTCTTTTTCTTAGGCGCACTACATTTATAGATACCGGTATTCGTTGTTTCTTTTTGTTTCCATACTCCGTGCACTATCTTTCTTCCTCCTCCATTGCAGCGCCACTTAGTAAGCGAGTTACATAGCCACCGGGTGCTTCATTGAGTTTATCGAGTAAAACTTAACTCCTTAAATCTGAGATCCATGAGGCCTTGACATCGAGACAATTGATGTGCAGCACCTGATTGAAGTTTATTAAACGAAAGATTGATCAATGCTTCGTCGCCAAAGATGTTTGCGGTTTATATCAATTGGAGCCGTTTAAAAATAAATCTCTTGGTGAAACTCTAAGGCAGCATTGACTGCTTGGAATATTCAAACATCTATACTGAAGTAGTGCCTTGGACGAATTGATACATTCTTAATTTGGACCTCGATGTGGTTACTAGTAAGTAAATAGTCTGCGTGCTTTATGACAAGGAACCACAGTTCATCTTAGACAAGCGATATTCAATTATGCCTTAAGTTGTTTTAGCGTTTCTGTGAAGTTGAATCAAACAAAGCCTTTTCCTCGATGATAGTGCTTAGTAAAACTTGTATAGAAAAAAGTGTTTTTTTAGTAATGCACTATTTTTACATAAAATATACATATATTACTATAAGAGAAGAGCATAAGAGAATTACACAGGTTTCTATATCACTCATCGCGAACTCGCTATTGGTATATTCCTTCTATTAAAGTTTCGCGGTCTGTCTTCGAAATATGAATAGATGTGCTAGTGATAAGGTACCTTCAGTATCAGCACCCATCACATGAGTACAGACGGTTTGCAGCGTAAAGTCATTACCGACTACACAGGTTCATTTCCTGAGAAACCTTACTCTGAGCTTCACCTGGCACATTCATTACCGATTTCATTTCTCGTGATCCAATTATGATCTCGGATTAGATAGCTAACTCTCGCCACCGATTTTGTATAATAAAGATTATTGGTATCAGGATTATGTCTCCGCTTAGAAGACAGACCCACGTTTTTTCAACCAAAAATGAAATCTAACGTTTCCGTCCTCAAGAAAGACACCACCGTTGCATCCTGATTCAATTTCGGAGCCATTAGTAAAGACCCAACTTAACTTTTTCCCTGGCTCAGAATCTGGCCGAAAACATTCTTGGACGCAGGAAATCCAAGTAGGGTTTCTTTATGTATATTATTGTACAATTATCTGTGACGATTTCAGACTTCCTCTAAATAAGCTTTATATGATTTGATAAGAACCTTTCGGGTTTTTTACATAGACCCTAACTATCTGTGTCTGGTTTTGCTTGTGTCGAAGAGATTCGCTTTAATCGATTTCCGTTGATTGGAAAAGCAGCCTTTGTTGATTTCAGCACCAGTTTCATTCGGGTATCATACGCAGGAAAATAAATCGAAAGAGATGGTTCCAGAAATGAAAGAAATTTCCGTTCCTAGGGTTTGATCGATTTCAGTGAGTGCCCATCGGAAGTAGAAGTAAAAATGTTCACAATCGATCTGTAGACAGTACCGTTAATGCGTTCGCATCATATAAAACTCCAGCGAGTGTCTTATTAAGAACCCACACGACCACAAACAAAGCGCTCTGACAAACTACCTTTCTATTCCGATTGAGTTTAACATTACTGCAACTGTCTGGGTCTCTCTCCATCGTGCTGGCTTAGTCTACCAATTGTAGAAAATGATGCTGCAGTTAGAAAATTAGAAAGATCTAGCTTAAATCGGGGTATGTTTTCCTTTAAGATATTGTTTGGGGTCTTCGAAAACTATGCCCCGTCCGTGGTCGAGAAAACAATGTGTAGAAGATTCCTATGACCCCTGGAGCATAATTTAATGGGGTCACCAATATACTGATTAACCATTTAAAATCTAGTTAACACAGGGGCTTAGTGCTACATCTCACCTGTGTTAGTTTGAACCCCGTATAGCTCACGAAATAGTTCAATAACTACACCTTCTTTTCTTGCCGCTGGGCGTACATAAGGATGACGTCGGCGAATTCTGCTTTGAAATTGATAGTAGTTGGAACTCAAAATGATTCATCATCTTCTAGCTCTGATGGAAACTTGTCCACTCATACAAATTTATTTTTGGTTCGCGTTACGCTGACTTTCCTTAAGAGAGCAATGTTACATATAGTATATCAGATCAGCATATTCTATAATATATAAAAGGAGTATTTTAAAACACATATTTTTCAGACATTAAAAAAGCTCTAAGAAATATTTTCTTTTACCTAAATCATTGTTAAAAAGTGTGTTCCTGGAGCTACACGCATATACATAAATAACATATTTACATATGTTCGTGTATCTGTAAGTTTTTACTACCTCATGTTTGTTATTAGAAATATTAAGTTTTTTTTCTTTTCTTCTAAAACCTTTTTGCTGCATTAATGTTTCCTAACGTAGCACATATATGATATACATATATGCCGGTGTACTTTATATTTTTAAACATGCTTACAGTTTTTACCAGAAGTTAATTTTATTCATTATACGAGTACCATTCCAGCTTTTTTGTTTGTTTTCACTTTTCTAGTCTGTATAAAATTATTCAATTTTCTATTTGTATACCTTTTACATTTCTAATTCTCCTTCTCTTTGTACAATAATATTTTTTAGAGACTGAATTATTGTAATGCACTTGGCTAAAGCTCATTTCACAGTATTGGTGGCACGTGTTACTAATTGACATTATAAAAAATAACGCGACACTAAATTGGCCATGCCTTGCATCTGTAGTTGTAGTTGGTGGACGAGATAGGCGATAGTTTCGTATATTCTAAGAGTGCTGAATATAATTATCACTTGTTGCGATGTTTTTTTTCTTTATTTGTCGAACGTGTATTAGATTTGTAACCATGCACATATGTTTATTTTATCACAAAATGTACTATATATTAAAACGAATAGCAGCGAGATTAAATTATAGTCGGCTGACCGTGAAATGACTGAAAGTTTACATTCGTAACAGCAATTAAACAAAAGAAAACAAAAGTGCTATATAAAAAAAATTCCCTCTGGAAGAAAGTCTGTTATCGATTTATTTATAACAAATTTAGTCGCTTTATTGTTGAATAAGAACTTAAGTAATACTCGTATCTAAACTATCTGCTAATGAGTTTGTGCTTCTGTGATTTTTTTTTAAATTGAATTGTTTTGAATAAGGTAGAAATTGTATGGATTAGTATTTAAGTAGGTTTATGTGTATACGGTATACGATTTTTCTTTCTTTTTGTTATATTTATAAAACGAACCAATAATAAAACTATAATTGTTAACCTCAGTTGATTATATGAACGCCTTCATGTGCATTTTTACTCGTACATATAGAATACCGCAATACTCGTATGTAGTACAAATGAGATATATAGAATAGTTTAAATTCAATCATAATATCAGATTATTCAAAGTTTGAATAATTTATATACGACTTGCAAATTCGCGTCCTTATAAGGGTGTCCAGACGTCTGCTTCTTTCTGGATTGTCCTTTCAGAACTGAGCTTATGGATGAGTTATATCTAGATTTGTAATGTCGTAATTTTGAACTTTTAAACTCGATAGCAGTCAACTCAGCCAGATAGCTGCTGGCAAGTTCGGGAAGAAGACCTTGATGGATACTATTTGTTTTTCTATTTCTTTTGCATTCGGTTACTGCGAAAGAAGAGTTATCGTCCTTATATGAACCATCAGTATAATATCGGACTGCATTCGAAGAGTTAACCAATTCCTGGTGTAAAATTTGGAATTTTTTTTCAAGTGTTTTAGTGTTGATTTGTTGTGGATTTCTTTTGCACGAAAGTGGAGGATTAAAGGACGCGTATAAAAAGGAGTTTGGAGGGCTTATCGGAAGGTTCAATATTAAGGTCGCTATGTTGTTTATAGCGGCGATAGAATTGCTACGCTGCGGTTTTACACTGAGAAGTGCCTCCCTACTAATATTATGCAGTGGATGCATGATATTGGCAACAACTGCTCTTTTTCTTCGAAGACATGTTCGAAAGATATATATCCAGCTTCTGTTCGGAGTGCTGCAATTGGTGTAGTTTTCAATGCCCCTGTTGCTATGCGTAAACATTCGTTGATGGTTGCGTTGATTTTTTCAATAGTCCACATATAGGCTGTCATACCATGTTGAAGGGTGCCTTTTACTAATGTTTTCGCTATTTGGAGGGCAATTTCTAGGTGTGGCCCTTTACGCCAAGAGCAGATGATTTTCAATGCGTTGTTTCTTAATATCAACTGGTTTGAGACATGTTTTGTCTACAAGTCCCACTTGCGATTCTAGCTGATTTAAACACTCAGTATTTTTAATTGTTTTTGCATCGTAATTATGACTTCACGTAGGGTTTCGCATGGTGGAACTACTGCACCTCTTTCTTGTGCCCAGTTAAGGATGCCTGTTAAGCAATGAAACAAATTTTATTACTAACAAACAATTACTTATGACGACTTGTTCGATTTAAATAAAACGCGATGTTTATTTGGTGGCTGCTAGAACAAAAGTGATTAATGCATTTTATCAAATGATGCAGCAAACTGGAAAATAGTGATTAACCATCAAAAGAGAAAAAAAAGGGTATTTTAACTTTGAGTAATTATGCTCCCTGGAGAGAGCACCAGCGAGAAAAGTATATGAGAATTTGAAGACGCGAAAAAATCGAACCTTATCGTGTTGTACAATTATTTTGATTGATTCTATGACTTCATTTTGGAACAATTTATAATAAATTACATTATTTGAATTGAATACAATTTACGTTTTGTAACAATGGCTAAGTCAGTTTCTGCTAAGATATGTTGAACTCTGTTAAGCTCTCCTGAGGCTAAGGCATATATATTATCGGCATAAACTCCTAAATAGTCCAAGCTATATCTTGGTGCCGAAAGTTTGGTTATTAGTGAGTCGATGAAAGCATTATATATAACCACAGAAAGAGGAGAGCTTTGTGCTAATCCGTTCTCCAGCTTTACGAATTGTAGCCGTTTATGTTTACTTGAAAGGTCCTGCCTGATAGGAAAGACACAATCGTTTTTAGAACCTTTATAGGAACGCCCCATGAGTTTAGCTGCTGTATAGCTGGAAAGATCATTACCCGATCAAAGGCTTTTTCTAGGTCCGATGACATAAACACGCTACGCCTAGTTTTGGCTAGATTATTCGCTATCTTTTGTTCTAATAGGTGTAAGAGTGTCTGAACTCCCCTATTGGGTGCATCTCCATCATCCAGCCTATTCGTCTTGCAAGGATTTCTTCAAAAATTTCGGAGAAAACGGAGAGCAGTAATATTGGACGATATTCTTCGAAAGAATGGCAGTTGTGAGCTTTTTTCGGTATAGGTTTAAGTGTCGCTTTTTTCCAGTCGTGCGGAAAAATCCCAGTACTTACAATGTTATTGTGTAAGTCGCAAGATTATCAGCACTATATTTTTTCATATTATATGTAGTCTTGTCTTTTCTAGGTGGTATTCCTTTCGCAGTTTGTAGAGTTGTCTCGAGTTCTGTCTGGTGTTATAGTTTCTATTAGGCATTCAGAAAGCTCATTCGAGATCGGAAGCTCCTCTATTTTAAAATGTACCTTTTTTTGGATTGTGCTTTTGGAAAAGTAGTATCAGCACAGTACCCTTTCCATTTTTCAGTAAACGTGTTGCCTATCACCTTCGGGTCTTTTTGAAAGTCATGACCCATAAACATGAGTGGAAATTCTTGAAGCGGCCTTGAGGCACGAAGTGATCTTATTCTACTCCACATGCTTTTCAGGTCCAAAAATGGTCCCATGGTATTAACGAAATTTTCCCACGACAGCCTTTTGGCCTGGATCGATTGTCTTCGAGGTTTTGCGCATGTTTTCCTATAATGAATGCAGTTTTTGGTCGTGGGGCTCCTACATATTTAAGAACATGCTAGACTTTTTTCCTTTACCAAGACTGCAATTTCTTTCGTAAACCAGATGAGACTCGACCTGTGACTTTTCTGATTTGTTACCGGAATGCACTTGGCTGCTGCACTTCTAATGATTTTTTTGATTTTTGCAGCCTCCTGGTGAGAGTTTGAGTTGTCCACTTAAAAATGTTCCAGTTTGCCTCATTTTTCTTGAATCGCGCTCGATATTGTTTCATCGCACTTATTCTGGTTCTCTGAACCAGAAGGCACAACTCCCCAGTGAAGTAAAGGGGCTATATCTGCAGATGCAAAAATAACATTAATCGCCGTGAATGTATTCCGAGTACTGAATAGCATGGGTGACCCATAGATGAGGACGACAAGGTTGTGTTCATTTGCAAAGGCTTCAAAAATCGATCCAGTGGAATTGGTAGCACTTGATCACAATAATATGTGAGCATTTGTAGCTATTATTGCTTAGCGGGATATCCTCCAGCATTTCTGGCTTGAATCTAATACTATGCTCTCGGTATAAATTGGTAATTCTTATGGGGTTTTTTTTGTTGGGATCTCAATTCTTTGATATAACAAGTCAGAAGAAGATTTATGCCGCTACAGGAATGCTATTTTTGACAAGTATACCTATACCCGATTTTGCATACTGGTAACCTTTGTTATGCGCATAAGGTTTATCATTTTTTATGGCGAAATATTTGGTTGAGTTTTGAATAATATGCGTTTCTTGGAGTGCTACGTATTTTACTGGTTTGTACCTACGAGTACATAAGGAATAGTCTTCCAAGGACATGTTTGTTGTTAATAAAACCTTGAAGGTTCCATTGGAGAATTACAAAGTCAATTTCTAATTCGGTCATTGTTATTGTTTACTATTGTTATTAGTTTCATGTGATTTTGGTGACGTATTAATCTTGTGAGAGCGTTTATATATGTATGTACATGTGATTGATTTGTTAGAGATGTGTGAACGGAGTGCTCAGAGTCCATGTCAGTTGGTGTAGTGTTCGTTTCCATGTGTTTAATGTTTGAGCTGAGATCAGCTTGCTTTAAAATTCCTTCTTGTGGGGGAACAGAGTGATGTGAATGTTTTGGAGCATTGAGAGAGTTTGAGGATAGAGTTTCTTGAATATTGTGTTTTTCTATGTTGGCTTGCTGCGGTAGGAAGTTCATATGCTGGCTTTGGAGTGGAAAGTTCAGTGTTCGAAGTGCTGCATGATTGGGATTGAGGTTTAAGAGTTATATCATTGTCAGAGAAGAAGGAGGAGCTCTTGGAAGAAGATTGCGATTTGTTTTCATTTTCTATCTGTTTTTTTTATTATTTCTGCTACTGTTTGAATACTAGCATTTCGCTTTTTGGGTAGTTGGTGAAGTGAGGAGTTGTCGTTATAAAATGTCCAAGCTTCGCGAATATAGTATTGGCGGTCAGCTTTGATCTTATTAACCGCTTTGTACCGAAGAAAAGATAGGCAAGCCGAATAATATGACGTGTGTGTTTCTTCTTTGCAGTTGATGCAATAGATTCGAGTACATTTTTCGTGCGGTGGGGGGAGACAGCAGTCCTTGCAGATATACTCATCGACTTTAGAGTTCACCCAACCGATTTTAATTGTTTCTGGACGTCAAATTAAGTCGAAAGTGATTATGGCTGAGCCTATTGGTACGAGAACGTCCCTTTCTTTCTTCATAATTTTCCTTATCTCTATTACCTTGAACTTTTTTTACTGATCCAATAATTCGGCCTCTGATATATCTTTTATGTGCCGCGAATAAATTCTACCCTGGACCGAGGTAAGACCAACATTTTTCGTTACCTTTATCGGAATCGCGTCTATGAATTTAGCCTTCAAGAATTTATCCGCAGTTGGAACATTTAGGACTTTAAGTAATAGGTCTCCAGATCTCATTGATTTTACTTCTAAAACATCTTTGGATACATGTTCTAGTCCTCGATTTATTTGGAAAGGGTTATGCGAAGATAGTGGGCGCAAACCTTCTCCAATTTTTTCAGTTCCACAGATCACAATATACTGTGGGATGTTAGTGAATGGCACTTTACCCACTCATTGTGGGTGATTGGGGAAAGTCGTTTTCTGTAAATTTTCGTTTAATTTGTTTTTTGTATCGGCTTATGTTGACCTCCGGCATGAGGTCTTTAAACCGATTATGGAATAGAGGGGACGTCCCCCATCCATTTTTTGTCATGTCTCATGTAGTTTGTTATTTATAGTTTGTAATGTTAATGTGTATGCAATATCAATATTTCGCCTAACAAGCAACAGCGGCGAAATACAAAACAAAAAGAACACTTCCTAAGCTAAGAAAGAACACTTTCTATTTGCTCACTCACACAAAAAATACTCCTAATCAAGCACGTCCTTACACGGCGATTGCCAGCTGAGTACTATTAACGTGTTTATATTATTCAACATTTACAGGAATTGAAGTCACACGATGATCATTTGCGCCGTACATTTGGTTGGCAAATTTCATTTGCAAATTTTACTTTATTTTATTTTAAGTCACCAAACAGAATTTCCGCTGTTACAACTGTTTATGGAGAAATGATAGACTTGGTTTCCCGTGGCTTTTTTTTTTAAAGCAAATCTTAAATCTACATAATACGAGTACATTATACGGACGCAGTCGGAGTATTTTTATATCTTGTCTATGTGCACGTGCGGTGGTGTTTACAATATTCTTATCGCACACCAAGCGACGCGCACACGATCTTAGGATCCATTGACTATACTTGAGTATTTGGCTGGCTTCCTGGGAAATGCCTTGTGTTTATAGTGGAAAAAGGGCACCAAGCCTAACAAAGATAATAAATGGATGAAAAGGTGGAATTTGCCATAGCACAGTCCTGTATTCAGAACCATTACAATCAGAAACAACCATCAGTTGTTGCGCCTTATGGGCGGGTTAATTATTGGTCCATATGAATGAACGTTACAGTCAATGGTGAGCGGTTCAGAGATAACGTTTTCGCACTTCAATTGGAAGGCATTTTTGTTGCGGATAACGATTAATTTCAAGAAATGGACCTGTTAACTGGCCACTTAGTTCGCAGGATTTTATGTCATCAGATTATTTTATTCAAGGATATGTAAAGGCGCATGTCTGCGTTATTGCACAAATACAACTTGATTTACTGCGAAGAGTGTGTGAAAATTGGACTTTCATCATGGACGTAGAATCATAGCTGGGCCAAGATATATAACTTGAACCAAACGGATTAAAAAATAAACACATACGTTTAATGGCTGCAATCAACTGTATTGCACTTCACTTAGTTTTTTGTATGTATAATACTATACAATTTTAATTACTCCTAATTTTTACAATGCCGGCCATCATTTAACTTTAGTTAACTATATACTCTATTTACGTGGTTGGGTAGGCGTTGAGAGGTGTCAACCTAGCGATATCCACTGTTGCAACTGTTCGTACACATTAATTATGCTTATTTTACTTCCAAGTGGTAACCATAGGATAATGGTCGATGTCCACCAATACTCGACTTGCCATCTTACAAACGTGAGTTCTGACCGGCAGACTAAAAAAGAAGAACTATAAGCGGGACAGCGAATGAGTTTCCTGCTGTTCTCACATCTCGATGTTCATAAAGGAAATTGAAGAACACCTGATCAATCAATTGGCAACTAGCTTGATCACATTGCGATCGACGGAAGAACCAGTATATCTTCGGGCCATAACCTAGCTGTAACTAAAGTATGGTTGCAAACATCTCGAAGAGCGCCAAAACAAGCTAATACTGTGAGGAATTTTGAGGTCAGATAGCTATAATCGGAAGAGATCACCAAATCCTTTTCGATCTAGTCTCTCCTTATCTCTTAATGAATGCACTGCCGCCAGAATCAAGTATCGAAGACCAGTGGGAACATGTTACTAGAAGCCATCAAAGATGCCACTTATCATGTGCTGTGTTTAACTCAGACCAAACAACGAAATCCCTGGTTTGACGACGAGTGCTGACAGGCACATGCAGCTAAGCACGATGCATGCAAAGCGGTGCTGTATAATAGGACTAGAACTTATTACGAATTCTACGAGCAGAAGAGGAGAGTCAGATACCGGCTTTTCGGGAGAAAACAGCTCGCCTATAGAGACCAAAAATAACGAGAGAGACAAAAATAAAGGTTGGGAACCTGGTCAGTATAGACCAGAGGTTCCCAACCTTTTTTTCTCGTTGATCACTTTCAAAATTAATCTGGTTTCGGTGGATCGCCTGCTGCTAGATTTTTACCATGTGATATTCCCAAAACTCGTCAAAAAATGTGAAGATTAGATTTAACGATGGACATTTGCGTCGCGGCTGCGTTCCAACCCTAAATTCGGAGTCATAATTTTAATGGTAGGGATGTACTTGATGGATTGACAGCAATTTATCAATATTTGGCTTTAATTTTGTAAGAAATAACTTTAACAACCCCCTTCCTATTGACAGATTGATCTGAAATTTTGTACACACCTTTAGTTCTGATGACAATACAATTAAATATAATCATTGTAAATCCAATATGGCCGCCTCTACAAAATGGCGGATTACATATTTTCCCACAACCCTCTCAAAATGGGTATCAAATGAAAGGGCTTTATACGAGTATGTATAATACTGTACACTATGAAAAATAAAATAAAATTTAAGCAATTTAGTTCTTAAGGTTTTTATAAGTTTTTTGCAATTTGCCAAAGGTTTTTTGAAAGTGGAGAATGTGAGTTTCGCGGTTAGACCACTCATTTGTTAATAAGTTTGTAAGTACACTACAACGTTTTTCGAAAAGGTATGACGAGGGAAAGGCTTTTAAAAGTTTTCTCGCAATTTCTCATAGCCCAGGATATTTTTCGGGTATTTCTGCCTGCAGTCAAAATGTTTGATTGCCTTTCTTAAATTTCACCCTTAGCTCCTCATTGGTGCTATGTTCCTCTTGTAATACCACACTCGACACTTCCGTTTCATCAAATGGATGATGGTGGTATTTCCATCGTAAGAATATTTTCAAATCTATTTTTGAAGTCATCATGCAGGGTATTTAAATGCTAAACGTATGTCTGAATGTCCTCATCAAGACATTCTGCCTATGATTAGTTTGAAAACTGGAAGAATTTGCGCCGGCTAATATTTTGCTTCAAAAATTTCCATTTTCAAAGTAAAGCCGAAACTACACCCTTTGTTTTAATTAAATGTAAGATGTCCCCATGTTACTGTAAGTTAATGTCATTGAATTTTTTGCTTTCAATTTGATCAGAATTTTTTTCAAATTAGGATCTTTACTTTCCAGAAACTCTAAAACTAATTATAAAAGTGAGTAAAAACTCGTTAAACATGCACTTTTCGGCAACCAGCGTACTTCAGTATGTAAGAGCAATCGTTGGAAGTCTTTATCATTTTCGTCGCACAATTGTGCAAATAATCGGGTATTTAACGCATTGCTTCTTATTTTGTTTACTGCTATAATCACATATTGAAGCGATTGGTGCTATCTATCACTCAAATTTTTCGCTACCAGGTGTTTTTTGTGGATGACATAGTGAATTGCAGTTACTTCTGGTATAATTCTTTTAAGACGACAGGAGCTATAACTGCTGCCACCGAAATGATGTGTAAATGGAATCGATATTTTCTTTAAAAAAAATCACTCAGGACATTAAATTTTGATTCGCCCTTAGTGTCCGTCTCTAAAGTTTTCGCGAATATCAGCTATTCATGGATTTCTTCGTCCATAACAATTCGAACATACTATATGCCAATATTAATGCTTCATTACCAGGTAAAGTTGACTTGTCCAGTTGAATAGTAAAATGAGTTGTTTGCAAATAATTACACAAGAACCTTTTATTTATTTTATTTTATTTTGTTTACATGCATTCACAACAAGAATTTACTTATAAAGATGTGAAACAAAAGTTTATTTTTATCAAAATTATTATATTTCAAAAGAGAGTTACGTTAATTTGATATACTATAACTACATCAATTTTATTTATATTTCATCTTTAAATGGGAAAAAAAATTGGAATTGAAATTTCCTGTGAGGGGGGCGGGGTCGGGGGAGGAGGCTTAAGTTAGTTGCTCTGTTTAAAGAAGTGCTGAAATTCGCTTTTAAACCGTCGTGCGCTATCTAGCTCTCGTAAGTTGCGTGGGAGTGAATTCTAAAGACGGATAGCAGCAATAAAGAACTGTCTCTCAGATGTTACATATGCACATCGTGGAAGCAGTAAACAAGCAGATCTGTTGGATACCGAAAACTGAATTTTTCTTAAAGATATGTTGGTTGCCTACCTTTAAGAATGCTGAAAAGAAGAATGAGCGTGCGAATGACATATTCACTAAGTTTTAAGCAAGATGTGAAACGTGGTCATGTCTTCTGAGACAGTAAACATATCTAATTGTGGTATTGAACCTTACTTTCAGCGTCGCAATTATAAAAAATTTCGCATCCATAAATAAGTATAGGAATAGCTTAAGCCTTAGCAAGAAGCAGTCTTGTTTTGAATGGTGTTACCTTTTGGACAATTCATAGAGTTCGAATAACACCGTATGTTATACCCACTATTGAATTTAAATAGTTATTTCATGTAAGTGTTCCCTTGAAGACTACACCTAGTTTTTTTGAAGAGTCAACGAATCCAATATTTGAATCATTTAACACTATATCTGGAAAATAAGACAAATCTAATTAAGTTTTAGAAATAGTCAAACATTTACATTTACTTGGACTGATTTCCAAGCTTCATTTTAGCGACCAATCTGAAATTCGTTGAAGCTCTTCATTTAAGTCATTAACACCATTCTCAATGAGACCTAATGGACAACTTCGATAAATCTGATTGTCATCAGCGTAAATGTGTTTCGATGAGTTGAATATAATGGCAGCAATGTTATTTATGTAAACTGAAAATAAGAGAGGCCATAAAATCGACTCTTGGGGTACCCCTTTAGTTTCTTTCACTTAGATGAGATGAGACTAGTTTAATTGCACAAGGGGAAATGGAGAAGTAGTGCCTTAATTTCTTGATAAGAATAGAGTGCTCTACCATATCAAAAACCCAAGAAAAGTCTACTCTATATATAAATACGTGCTGCCCATTTTTGTCGTACGCTTTTTTTTTTGCCAAACGTAAAACATGTAAAAAATTAGGTTATTTTACATATAGATATAGATATAGATATAGATGTGATAAAATCAGGAATCCAGTGTTGCATACCTTTAGTATCATACATCATTAATAAACTCTCTCTCTTTGCAGAGTTCATTTATTACCCCAGTTTCAAGCCAGAAGATACGAGAAAGAACTAGAACCCGACAAATGTGGTATAAATACAGGATGAGAAACAGCGTGACTTAAGTTGATTTTTGGAAAGCGACAGAAAAGGAGCTTAAGTGCTAAACAGAATGTGAATCTGAAGCTTGAGTCTGTATCTGATATCGAACTTTCAAAAGTTCAATACATGTATAATCTGTATCTCGAAGTAGAATAACACCCAACTTCGAGATACAGATACAGATTCAAGCTTCAGATTCACATTCTGTTCAGCCCTTAAGTCTTAATAGTGAACAAAAAGAGATTTGAATTGTGAGATAGTAGTAAAATCTGTTGTAAACTACTAAGAAGTTATTTTAAATAAGGTACTAATAAATTAATTGTTTTGAAATAGAATAACGTTTTATCATTCCGAACCCTAGCCGAAATATTACAATATTTACAATTTTACGTAGCTTATGCTGGCCATACACGACGAATATGTTCGTGCGATTTGTTCCTTGACATTTGGCCACACCGGAACCGATTTGCGGAACATCACTTTTGCTGTAACTTTCAACAAGAAAATATGGAGAATGCACAGGAGGATGATGCAATTGCATTATTAACAAAAAACGAAAGCAAGAACAAAATAATTAACGAAAAGGGCGAGGGTGGATGAAAGAGTGGCTGTATGGTAGAAACGATTGCACTCATACTAAAGTGTTGAGAAAATTAGAAATGTCTGCACCAGCAGATTTTGAAAAATGTCTTAGAATGGATTCAGAAACTTATATTGAATTGCTGAGTTTGGTCGGTCCAGTTATTAGAAAACAAAACACAGGAATGCGAGAAGCAATTACAGCAAACGAGAGACTGTCAGCAACTTTAAGATTCCTCGCAACTGGACAAAGTTTCGAGGAACTAAAGTTTTAATATTTCTAAAAATTTCGATAAATTTCAAAAGAAACGTTTTGCTAAAACTTGCCATTTTTTATCTTCCGCTGATGTGGACGCAACAAAATTTATTTAAAAGAGAATGTTTTCAGACGCCGAACATGCTAGCGAACAAATCCACAAATTTTGAAATTTTTCATAAACATTGGATCGGTTCGCCAAGAGCACCACAAACGTCGAACAAGACTATGAACACGAACAGATCGCACGAACATGTTCATCGTATATGGCCAGCTTTACTGAGAGAAAAAAAAACATTTTCAAGTCTGTTTGCCTTTGAAAGTCAATAATAAAGAAAAGTAAAGACGCTAGGGATAAGCGTATAGTCGAATCGTTTTTGTGCATGTGGTTCTACATAAGGAATTTGTTTGACTGCTTTGTCTTATGAAATGTATTATTTCATTTTTTCATGTCAGTTTGTGACTGTGAAAGTCACTACTTCGATTGCAAAAGAGTTTCCCTACTCTAAGTGGGATAGAGACTGAACAAAATGAAAAAAAAGAAACATAGTGACGAGTGATGAGTGACGACACTTTTGTTGTGTACACAACTGTTGCTTTTGTTAATCGTCGAATTTCGCCGAAGGGCGAGCCTAGTAATATTAAAAGCATAATATAATATTATCCAGTCTATCCCTGATATCTTCAACTACATTTAACAGCGCTGTTGTACAACTATGTTTAGCACGGAATTTATATGAATTATTATCACGAATGAAAAACTCATTTAGTTGTCTCAAGTCAATACAATTCAATTCAATACATTTATTAAATGGTTTGTACATTAAGATATGATCTTTTATAGTACTTAGTAATATACATCAGTTATAATAATTCAAAAAAAAAATAACTCTAATAAAAATATCTATCTTAATCTAAGTGTGAGATAGGATAGAAACAAGGCTTAAAGAATGAATAAAGAAAGGGAGTGGATAATGAGGGAAAGAATTTAAATTGATAAGTTGGAGAAATGTTGAAAGACTGCACTTTTAAAATTAGTTGGATTTGAAATATTCTTCAATTGAGAGGGCAAAGAGTTCCAAAGCCCTACAGTATAGATAAAAAATAAACGTGACGACTTAAGGTTATTGTAACGATAGGGAATGAGGTTGATGGTTCTTGTGGAGCGAGTAAAATTGAGTCTGTTAAACAAGTAAGACGGACTTTGAGTTATAATAATTTTGTGCAAAAACATACAATTCCTGGCGTTGATATATTGTTCTAAACTACAACCAAATAAACCCCTGGCAAACACAGAAATATGGTCATATCTACGTATGCCATAGATATAACGCACTGCGTCGTTGAAGGCAATTTGG
Source organism: Volucella inflata (assembly GCA_928272305.1). Lineage (NCBI taxonomy): Eukaryota > Metazoa > Arthropoda > Insecta > Diptera > Syrphidae > Volucella > Volucella inflata. The sequence continues at coordinate 115,605,910 of OV743716.1, read as the reverse complement.
AGTTTTCGGTTGGATGAATAGAAGACTGCAATAGACCACCTGAGCATATGTTATGAGGGGTAGAACTTGAGACTGTACCAGCTTTTGTCTTGTTTCCTGAGGGGTAAAATAAGCACTGATCTACAATTCGCGAAGGCATCCATAGATACGACCCACAACCACATTTGTGTGATTGTAACCAGACAAATTTCAGTTGATAATAAAGCCTAGACTAGTGACAGAGTCCACAGCTTTAATTTTGTTATTATTAAGGTAAACATCGGGGAGGAGGCAAGGGTCGAAATTATTTTTTGAAATGGATATTATTTAAGATTTTGATGGATTAAAAAGCAGCCCATTAGCTACAGACCAGGTTGCAATATGTTTTAAGTCTTCATTGATGAGAAAAACAAGTTCATTCAGGTTACCATAAGGCTTCGCTAAATGTAGTTGGACATCGTCAGCGTAAAGGTGTACCGAAGTATGTTTACAGACTGTTTGAAGGTCATTAATAAACATGCAGAAGAGTATCGGACCTAATATTGAGCCTTGAGGAACTCCCTGCCTTATTTCTTTCAACAGTGAAAAACGTTCCCCAGAATTAACCCTTTGTGATCTGCCAGAGAGAAAACTACTGATCAATTTTACTACTCTTTCGCTGAAACCAAAGTGATTCTTCAGCTTCCAACACAGAACTTTATGATTAACTTTATCAAATGCCTTAGAAAAGTCTAGCAAACACAGCAACGAAACATAACCCCTGTCATACTCCTGCCTTAATTCTTCAAAAAGGTTCACCATAGCTGTAGCACAACTGTGGTTAGCTCTAAGGCCAGATTGCTGAGCACACAACAAATGATTCAAACCAAAACCTTTTCAAAAACCTTTGATAGATAAGGTAAGAATGCTAACCGGTCTAAAATCAACAGGAGAAGATGCATTTGTTATCTTTGCTATTGGCAAAACTGTTGCAAATTTCCAGAGCTGTGGAAAAGTTGACGTAACCCGTTGAATATATGAGCGAAATGGGAGACCATTTCAGGTAAAATAAGTTTAAGAAATCGAATATCCAAATTTCGGACACAAAAACAAAAACAAATTGGTACAGAGCCTACACAATCTAGTGTTCGATTAGCAGTTGGGCTACCAGCAGTGGGGTCATCACCCAGGAAAAAATTATTCAAGTCATCTGGATCCAGAGCACACAGAGAGTTATTCCTTCCAACAGACATACCGTTTGTCCTTAGGTTGCTCCAAAGTTTCTTAGCAGGAAGGGAAGAATTAAGTTCAGAAGCATAAAAGTTTTTCTTTGACGTACGCAGGACGGTGGTTGAGTAATTACGAGCCACTTTGTATGCGGACCAATTTACATCAGATGGCCTACGCTTCCATTTACTGTATAATTTGTTCCTCGTCTTAATAGACCAGACCACCTCCGAAGTAAACCAAGCACATACTTTATTCTAAACTTTCACTGTTTTCATAGACACACATTCATCATACAATTTTAGTAGTATTGATTGAAACAGACTTACTTTTTCATTTGGATCACCAGTCAATCGGCATCACTCCCAAGGAGCAGAAAAAGTCTCAGCTTGAAGGACGTTAGCATCAATAGAATTAAAGTCTTTAAAAGTAAAAGTATTAGGGATGGCGGTTTTCGAAAAATTGATATCATAACAACAAACAAGTAGATCATGGTCTGAAACATCAAATGAAAGTTGGTCGCGTAATTCAATTAGAATGTATCCGATACCACTTCCAGTAGACTTGGTAACAATATAACATATCATATTTGATTTGCAATAAATATCAACCCTACCATCCGTAGTATCAGTAACTCGATCGTTACGGAAAAGTTCATAGTGAGGAATCTTATAGAGCAAGTCACTAATATCTGACTTAAACCAAGTTTCACATACAAAAATAACATCAACACAGGAATCGGAAAACAAGTACTTTAATAATTCAATTTTTGATTGTTTAAGCTCCGCGTATTTAAATAACAGACTTTAAGTCCATCGCAATATTTTGAAAGAATAGTGTACGTTGATTTCTCATTCATACTGTTTTGGTGTCCCAACATCATGGTATTAGTAGTAATTTTTGAACAACAAAACGAGAAGTGCGATCAAACTAACAAAGGTATGGAGAGGATTAGAGAGAGTGGCAAAACAAAGGAAAAGACAACAGAATTATACGATAAGTAGCTTAAGCTTATGTGATGAATAGTTGGTAGCAGGTCCAAGAACAAAAATTATGATTTTTTGTGCCGCAGCAGCAGCAAGCAGATCTTCAGTGCTTTCGATGAGAAAGCTTTTTCCATTCGCCAATTTCTTTACATAAACAAGTCCGTGCATCGTGTACAGTTGTTTCTTTCGTCTGAGGCCGAGAGCACTGTTTAAGAGAAAGCGAGCCTGTTTTGTTAAGCTCTCGTTGAGATAGCAGCTTTTTTCCGATGCAATGCCCACATGTTGGAGACGTAGTTCAGTTGCATTTTTCTTTCGGCAGTTGACGGCTGATAAGAGAACTGCATTTCGCTCAAGAGTGCTGTTGAACTTTAGCATGATTGGAGATGTAGTGGTGATGACATTGCTGTTTCGTTTTTTTATGCGAAATATATTTTGTAATGAAGGCGGCTTACATTCGATAGTGTGACAGAGTTGCACAAATAAACTTTCGAGGTTCTCGTGTGGGAGTGCAGGTAGTCCGAAGAGCACTGCATCACAAGCAACTTCCCTCTTTTCCAAAGTATTGCAACGTCGTTGAAAAGCAACAATCTTAGCGTTTTGCGCCTGTAATGCTGTGTTGGTGTCATTTTTAGCACATAAATGCGATCGATGATATTTTTTTTCATTTCATCGAAACGTTGATTCCAAATTGCATTCACTTCATCTATTTTGCATAGAAATTTCTTCTGCATTTTGGAGATTTTGTTTGCGAACTCATGCTGCTGCAGCCTGTCTTTTGAGATGTTCCCCTAGAGTTTTGGCGGTAAAAGGAGCATTACAATCACTACGCTGTTTTGCTCCGGATGAAGCTGATTGTACAGGTTGAGTGGGCGTTGATGGCAGGCCTATTGAAGAGATCGGGCTTGGGCGTAGGTTAGGAGCGGACATGATTTCAGAGAATTGCGGTTAGATGACGGTGGTAGTGGTAGGACAACGAAAAGCAGAATCAACAAGTTTTCCCGAACCGATTTTCACTTAAGAGTCAACGATACCTAAGAAATGGCAGATTTAGAGCCTTACGACACAACAACCGGACGAACAACTTTAAACCAATAGTCTCAAAGCTTTGTTAGAGTTTATTTGTTAACTTTAGACACACTTTTGCTGCACGATCATAAAATTGCGTCTAGTGATTACTCATCACGGTCACTAAGGTTGTTATGCATGAGCCTTTCATCTTGGAAAGAAAAACTAGGATTGATACTGTTCTAAATTCATCCCCTAATGGGTTTTTAGGGATCGGAATTATTTTGCCAATTTCCATTGTTTCGGAAAAATTCCAGTTATTAAAACGGTATTAATGACATGCGTTATAAATCGTAGCAATGTTGGCAAAATTGCCTTAACATAAACTGGGTAAATCGTATCAACTATAGCATGTGACTTTATAGACAAAAAACGTTCTACTATATTGATATCATCGACCCTTTTAAAAGTAAAAAACGTTGCAGTTGGAGAAACAGCACCATTAAATAAACAATTAGAAACTGAGGTACTTGTAAATGAATTTAACAAGAACTTGCGGTTTAGGTCATTGCGATCAATATTGTTAGAGTAAGTTAACTTTTGTTTACCAACTACTTATTCACGAATACTATTCCATGTTCTCAGATTGTCTAAAGAGGGGCTGAAGTGGTTAGAATAAAATTGGGTCTTAGCAATTTTTATTTCACGGACGACACTTTTTCGCAAGTTCTTATAGACTTGATGAAGCTTTTCCACCCGACAACGTTTCCACCGCCGACACGACAGATCACGTTTCTTCATCAGAACTCGAATTACATTTGTAAACCATACTTTGGTTCATTCTCTAACAGTTCCTGTTTTGATCGGGACGTATGTAGAAGAATAGGAAGAAGATTTACGTTTCTATTTATGAAATTGACTGGTGAGGGCATAGAATAAACAAGATTACAATTAATATGCTGTCCAAGAGAGAGTCGGTCAATATTTTCGAAATCCCTGTTCGTATTGCTTGATGTGCCTACGATATCCCCAATATCAAAGTCATACTTTAGAAACATTAAATCATGCTTCGAAAAGGCTGGTGAAGAAAATATTCCATCACTACCATCATCACTGGACTCACTCCATTCTCATTCAAATCCATTCTTTAAAAAAAGAAAATTATGAGAACCAAACAACGTATTCAGGTTACAAACAAATACCTCTTTTTCCTAACAGCAGTAACATTTTATTAAAATGAGCATAGGGAATAATTTCAAGCAAAGACAATAAAAAGAAAAAATAAGTAAATAAAAGAAAAAATAAAATGAAAAAAGTTTAACTAATAATTGTTGATAGATGACGATTTCGAGCTTTGTTGTTGTTTGCATCTTCTTCTTAAGTCTTCTTTGTCTGGCACCCATTAACAATGACCTTCATTACTCTTTCATTCTCTACCAGTATCGTTTCTGCTTCCGAACTGTCCTTCACATAAACAGACCCGATATGTGTGTCAACCGAAAACAGCTGCCTACTGCGTTTGAGACGCATAGCTTGCGTCTTGCGTATTTTGAGACACCAAAAACAATGGCATCGGCTGCAATTTCACGTCTCTGAAAGGCTTCATATCATTTTTGAAATTCACTCACTTCCTCCTCAAGGGTCTGCGATTTAGCTATCCTTAGATTCAGCAATGATATCAGTTGCCTATCTGTAAAGATATACTTGTAATCATATATCTCTCCCTAAGTGCCGAGCTGACCTCCATCGAGTGCATATGAAACATCAGTGCACTCGTGTAATTTAGTGAAAAAAAAAACAGCAATTTAACCTTTAACGAGTTTGTTGCGCTGTCTGACTCCATACAAAGAATTGTATCTGTTCAAAAACATAAGACGGCAACACTGCATGCCAGAGCATCATGATAGATATAGATAGAGCAGCACATGCCAAGGTACCAGCGCAGTAACAAAACACACGCAACCAACGGTATCCTTGAGCGGCGCGACAAGCCATCATCAACCCTAAATGTGTGCAGAGCCAGCACACATGACACCACACACAGAGCAATCCAATCGCAATGGATACAATTAGCACAGAGACTGGCAATCCAGAATACCGCTTCACGAGGCGCAACGAAGAGACACAAAGAAGAATAGCCGATAACGTTCGACTATTATTCCACCACTCATGAATGCACATCGGACGAGACGATGACAACGGGATCTGCGACCGAAAAATGAAACAGTGCAGATATGTACGATGACTTCGACAACAATATTTCTGACGATGGAGCCATCGTCGTTCAAATAGCGGTGGTTGCGACCGAGTAATAGACCAATGCGCATACCATCCCTTTGTCAATAGGAGCAGATGTCATAATTCGAAATAGCGGTGGTTGCGACCGAGCAATGGCGCATCAGGGACTCTGTCGTCGAGGGTAATGTCGTTGCCTATATAAACAGTGCGACATCAAAGAGCAGGGTTGGGTTTTTGAGCAGACCGCTGTCAGTGCGGATCTTTCTTTCGTTGAGCAATAGTTTTATAAATACAGTCCACTTTAAACAAAATAAAATAAATTATCAGTGCGATTTGTGTTTTATTTTCTCTACCAACTGTGTATCAGAACATTTTGGTCCCATCGAGCCAGAGAACACAGTACCTGCAAAAAATAACCCTAATACAGTGCGAATAAATTCAGTGCAAGTAAGAATAAACAATTCACTCAATAGTGCCTTTCAGTGCGAAAATACAGTGCGTATTAGCAAACAAACATAGTGCTAAACAATTTCAGCAAACAAAGATAGTGCTAAACATTCTAGTGCGGAGCAAAACATAGCGCGTTTTTATTTTGAAACAGCTGCAAATTAATTCAGTGCAAACCGAGCAACCATTTTTCCTAGAATTTTCTAAAGAGCATGAAAAAAGTGCCAGTTTTTATTCGAGAACACGAACAGCCAGCTGCTTCCAAGGAGGAGAGCAATCAAGCAACGTCATAACAACCAATGCTCAAATCATCAGCCAATTATTCGGAGAGCGTCGAAGAAGTTGGTGATGGAGAGCAGGAACGAGCAGTGCTAGCGACAGCACGAACTTACTTTAGCAGCGCATCCGGACGAACACTGGAGGCGCGAGCGCTTCTCGACACTGGGAGTCAAATAAATCTGGTGACCGAACGGTTCGTGCGAAAAATGGGCATAAAAACTCGGAAACCTGACCTTTGCACATCAGGTGTTGGAGCGAGTGCATTGTGCGGCTGTCTGGGTTTGCTACTTATCATTCTCATTTTAGTGCAGATGTTATACAATGGAGCACATAGTATCTGAATTACCCGACAAGGATTTTGTACCAACCGAAATGGACGAACTCACGACGACCTAGCAGAGACTAGCTTCAACAAAGTGTCCAGCATAGACATGTTGCTGGGAGTTAAGGTCTGGGCAGATATCATCCAGAGCAGGATCCTGAAGTACGATTTCGGCCTGACAGCGCAGTATACACATCTGGGCTGGGTCATTTTGGGAAAGCTACAACCATCAACAGAGAGCGAGGAGCAAGCAATTACACTGGGCCGTGAGATCGTGGCATCACTCGAAGCGGGCGGCTTCGAACTTACCAAATTCATGTCTTCAATTGGACGAGTGCTAGCAGAACTGTGCAGCAACGAGAATAGTCAAACCGAGCTTACATTATCAAGAGAGCATGATACCGCAATACTGGGCCTGGGTTGGAACTCAGTTACTGACGAAATCTTCTTCAAGGTGCAGCATGAAAGAGCAAATCCAGACTGGTTGGAGCTGTGGTCAGCGAAGTAGCTAAGCTGTAAGATCCAAATGGATATCTCGCGCCAGTCATAATCTGTGCCAAGATTCTTATTCAGGACTTGTGGCGATCCGGCGTGCAATGGGGCGAGAGCATACCCAAAGAGCTCGTGGCTACTTGGAATAGCTTCCACGAACAACTTACACACCTAACATCTATCAGAGGGCCAAGATGGTTAGGCTGCGAGAGTGGAGCAGATGTTCAATTACATGGGTTCGCAGGCGCATCTATAAGGGATTATGCTGCAGTCTGGTACATGCGATCCACATCGAACATCAGAGCAACAAGCTGCGTTAAAGTTGCATTAAAGACGAGAGTAGCCCCACTCAAAACAATCACCATTCCAAGGCTAGAGCTGTGCGGAGCTAGTTTTTTATGCAATCTAATGGCCCAGGTGGTGACTGCATCAGAATTTCGACATGTGCCAAGGACTTACTGGACTGATTCAACGGCTGTGCTTCATTGGATCACCAAGGCACCATTCGAGCTAAAGACCTTCTTCGCAAACAGAGTGAGTTCCATACAAGAGCTAACTGGGGGTCAACCTTGGAAGCACGTCGCTTCTGAGGGCAATCCAGCGGATCCTGAATCACGAGGGATACCATTAGCGCAGCTGGTAAATTCAAGCTTGTGGTGGCATGGACCACACTGGCTGAGCCATCCAGAGCATCAGTGGCCGAACGAGCAGCCACCATTGAATACGAAAGACAGGGCAAGGGCATCTTCAGCTATGAAGCTTGTTGCTGCTGCAATCCTCACTGTGGCGGCCAAATTAACACAATTCAGGTTTTTTAATAAACTTGAATTCATATGGCTCGCCCACGTTGTTCTTCTATTTTTCTCTGCCCTTTTTTTTATCGCGCGCCTGGGCTAATTGTCAATTTGATGTGCACGTCATCACTTCTGATGGATGCATCCAGATGTTCTTAGCGCTCACACTCCCCCTCGGTATAACCAGTCTTGGTTCTACCTCCTTCTTCTGGCGCTTCAACATCTAGCACGGCCATTTTGACCGTAGGTCGCTCATATACACCATGGGATGTTCTCACAGTAGCCCAACGAACCTGTCCATCATTCGCGACACTCGTTGCTATCACCTTACCTTTAGGCCAGGAGTTACGGGGATTACCTGGGTCCACGATGACGACGACGTCTCCTACTTTGATCGGCTTCCTTGGTTCAAACCACTTAGTATATATCGTCGTTAAATGGCGCAGGTGGCTTCCACCCATTTGAAAATCCAGGGAGTATATGATTCGGAGTAATTGCTTCATAGTTGTCATCACTGACCGGGACGTAGGTTACCGGTCTACAGTTTAGCATGTATTCAACCTCCGTCAGCATATTACGGAGAACTTCATCCGCCGGATTCCTAGGTAACGAGATCTGAGCGAGGACCTTCTCCACAGATTGAACCAATCCCTCCCAGCTACCGCCCATGTGCGGAGACAGTGGTGGTATAAATGTCCATTTGGTGTCGGCACTAGTAAACTCCTTAGCGATTTTATTTTGGTCCATACTCTGACGCATTTCACTGAGTTCTTTATCCTTGATCGCTGAATATTTCAATCGGAATGCCTAGTCGGGCGATGAGGTTATGAATAGCCATTATACACGAGTCGGTGGTAAGCGTGTGGGCCACTTCGATGTGAACTGCGCGAACAGTCAGACAGATGATTAAACACCCCATCTTTTTTTAGCTCGTCTTCCAACAGCAACGGTGATTGGTCCAAAGTAATCAATACCCACGTACGAGAAGGGTCGAGAATATGCAGCGAGTCGAGCGGCCGGGAGTTCTCCCATTACTGGAGGTTGCGGTTGAATCCGTTGATTCTTGCATTGCTGGCATTTCTTATGCTCTTCCTTAAGCGCTGCTCGTAGTCGTGAAATGTGATACTTTTGTCGCAGCTCGTTGAGACCTATCTCGTGATGACAGTGATGATACCTGGTGTGTACCTCTCGGATTACAAGTGACTTGATATGATGGTTTCTTGGCAGAATGACTGGTCGTTTCACATCAGATTGGCAAAGTGCTTTGCAAGCATCGATTCTGCCTTTGACTCGCAGGACTCGGTTTTGATCAATTCATCAATATGTGATGAGAGTTTGTAAAGAGGGCTGCTCTTTTTTATGTGTTTTCGATTCGCTTCAATGGCAGCTAGTTCATCAGGGTATACGTCTTGTTGTGCTTGACGATATAAGTACTTTTGAGCCCTATCAATATCACGCTGATTTATGAATCTCATCTGAAATGGCCTGCCTGCCGCTTTAGCCTTGAGATTTTTAACATACCTCGAAATCCACGCTGTAGTCCGAACTAGCCGTATCCAATCTGAATAGAGCTCTGGATGTAGTATTTGCCTTCGACGCTTTTCCGCTTCAGAGTGGATACCTCGGTATCTGGACAGTTTCTATACTCGGAAGAACTTTCAGCCAAGTAAGCCATTTCCGAAACTCCGCATCGCCAATACCATCGTTCCAGTCTACACCTGATCGCCATACGTCCTGTAGTATAATTTTCACGTAAATGAAGATGTTCGCGAGTAGTCCCAAGGGGTCAAAAATTGTCATCACTGTACGAAGTAGTTCTCGCTTCTTTTGACGTCTACCTCCGGATAGCAAATCTTTATTTTGTGTATAAATTTGTCGGTGGATATACACTACCACATACCCAGTACCTTCTCAACCTCAGATTCTGCACCAATTAACCTCGTCCTTGGCGTTCTCTACCATATCGCTAATAACGGCTTTTGAGTTGGACATCCAGTTTCACTCTTGAGTGAATCTCTTTGACATCCTTTGCTAGTTGAATTGCTTCTTCTTCGGTTTCAACGCTGTCCAGGAAATTTTCGACGTAATGGCTTTGGATGATAGCTACCGATGCTCTAGGGAATTTTCCGGCGAATTGTTCAGATTTTTCACATACTGAGCACTACTGGAAGAACATGGCACCGGATGTCATCACAGTCATCACATATTCATCTGGTTGTCGTGATGACTCGTTGCGCCAGAGAAACCGCTGAGAGTCCTGATCGGCTTCACGGATCAAGACCTGGTGGAACATCTCACGAATATCACCGCAAATGGCAACCTTTCTTTCTCGAAATCTGGCAAGCACTGACGTAAGTGATGTCAGTTGGTCGGGTCTTTTAAGCAGGAAAGAGTTTAGAGAAACTCCGTGCGATCGCGCTGCAGCTTCCCACACTATTCTCACCTTCCCTGGTTTGTTGGAGTTTATAACGGGAAACACTGGGAGGTACCAGGTACGTGGGCTGCGTCGTCTTGCCTTATCAGCTGACAATTTTCGGATGTAGCAACTGGACAGGTAGTAGCCAATTTTCGTATCAAGTATAGACCTAAATCGCACATCATTCTTTTTACTATGCACACTAATCGTCGCATAGCCATCTCTCGGCTGTCAGGTAGTTGGATTTCATCGAACCGTCAGAGAAGGCCTGTCTCTTTTGTTTCCGCTCAGTTGTAAGATCAAGTAGATCCTGAGGACGTTGATCATCGCGGAAAACGAGGACGTTTTGCAGTTGAGCAGTACCGAGACTTTCTAAGGCAAAGAAATATTTTACCATTTGTGGTAGATCATTATCAGCTTTGCTATTACAGTCGCACATATGTATGAATGCAGTGGTGAGCTACAGGACTCATAGCAGCGACTGACGAACTTGCACATTGGGGGCCATATATGAGCCATCCTAAACGAGTCTTTTATGCAAACGGCTGGTGATTAGGTCCCTCAATAGATTTCGTGGCAAATCCGAGCCTCATGTTGTCAAGCCAAATTAGGATCCGGGGTCGGATTGCGTGATAGGACGTCGCTGGAATATTCTTCAAATGTGGATGACTGCGTCGGCAGCTCGAGAGATTCTACAGTTCGATCGTTTTTTAAACAGTACTTTTTTGCATGATTACCAATCCCAGATATGTTAACATCGAGCTGTTTGGAGTTATCTTCAAAACGGTGGGTGTTAGCTGTCCACTTCAAGCATATAGGATGTGGAAGACTGTCAAGGTTAAGCTCATCGGCAACTTCTTGGTCCATCAACGTCAACGATGATCCGTCATCGAGGAACGCGTAAGTATGCACTACTGCGTCGTTCCCGTGAAGTACGACTGGAACGTAGCGATATAGAACAGTTGGATTACTGACCTGGTTGTAGTAGTGTACGACTTCCGATACCTGCGGGTCTGGTTTCGTAAGAGGTGACGGTTTCGATGGATTCGATGGTCTATGATGCTTGAAACTACATCCATTAATCCCACAATATGTTTTTGATCGACAGCCACGATTGGAATGTGACTTGAGACATTTGTGACGAAGACGATATTCCCTTACAGTTGCCCATCTGGAGCTGTAACTTAGCTCTGAAAATGGAGGGCAGTCTGCAACTGTCCGACAATCTCGGGAACATACGCAGCACTTTTTGCCTTTGGCTTGTAAAGTGCCGTGACTTTGTTTGTGTGTGCGCATTCTATTGTCAGTGCTTGTAGCCGGGTTTTGAGGTTTCGGATCTTCTGGATATTCCTCAGTGTGTCCTCTTGAGTAGCGTGCGCTCGTGTTTGCTGACGACACTGTTGGAATCGTCACACAATTTGCTGCACCAGCGATTTGATACAGCCACTCATTGAAGTCTGACAGTGTATAGTGTTCCTGAAACAGTTTCAACGAGTTTCACCTTGTTAACATTTTGTGTTTGAACCTGATTGCCCTACAAAGAAGGTTGTAGGTTAATTTGAGTTAAAATAGCATTCGACGAACCCTGAATACATGCGGTCGAGTGTTTTCGTGTTTATTATCGGCTTCTGTGCACAATTGGCAACTTGACTTAGCGGGCTTTTGTGATGACCTAGTACTCTTTGGGGATCTTATTGCCTTTGAAGATGCAGCAAATGGGTTAAGATCCATCGTACTTGTTGTATAAAATAACTTTTTAAGTTGTCGCGGCCAAATAAACACAATTCAGGTTTTTTAATAAACTTTAATCCAAATGGGACGAATCGACTTTCGCACTCGTGTAGTACTTAAAGATCTTAATATTCACAAATCCGCTGGTCCAGATGGTATATCTCCCCTTCTTCTGAGGAGGTATTCTTCAACGCTGGCAAAACAACTGCGTAAGCTTTTCCATCAATCCTACTTTTTAGGACTCTTTCCGAGCAGATGGAAAACAGCATTTGTATAGCCCGTCCCTAAAAAAGGCGAATCTTCTTTTCTCAACAGATTCATTGCACTGACGTCCCTTCTTTCCAAGGTCATGGAAACGCTAATAAATCGTCAGCTCATGAAATATCTCGAAACACGAAAACTTCTTAATGACCGGCAGTACGGTTTTCGTAGCAACAGGTCCACTGGTGATTTGATGGCATGTCTCACCGAAAAATGGAACCAAAGTTTACGTCAATCTGGCGAAAGCAAGATAGGTGCACTTAATATTTCTAAGGCATTTAACACAGTTTGGCATCAGGTTTTTTTGTCGAAAATGTGTGCAATTCGGATCGATGACTCTCTTCTTCAATTGATTAGAAATTACCTTTCTGAACGTTCAATTTAAGATGTCTTGGGTGGTTTGAAGTTTGACATTCACAAAATAAATACTGGTGTGCCCCAGGGCTCTGTTCTGTCTCCCACATTATTTTTAATTTTTATCAATGATCTCTTGCCTGCTACTTCTAATCCAATATATTCCTTCGCTGACGACAGCACTGTTTGCTTCTCATATTCGTTTCCGAACTCACCGCCCTGCTCTTCGGCTGTAGAATGGGAACGACAACGTATGCTAAGCTCATTAAATTCCGATATTAACAACATAATCAATTGGGGAATTGTCAACAGAGTGGAATTTAATGCTTCCAAAACACCATGCTGTCTGCTGTCTCTAAAGCGAAATTTAAATATCCAGCCATTATCCACGAATGGCACTTGCATCGTCGAAACCGAAAAACTTTCCATTCTCGGTGTGTGTGTCAATGACAACCTACGTTGGATGGGTACCATCAAAGCGGCATATTCCATTCAGCATGGGGCATCATTTGCATCCCCATAATGCTTTTATATTTGAATCGATCCATTATCCCTTCAATCGGGTGAAAGGGACCAACACCATTGGCTGAAAAGCATGTTCACACCATCACACTACAACCTCCGAGTATTGGGTATCTCTCCTTTTCGACGTCTTACTGTTGACATACCATGTGAATTGATTAGATTGAACTTAGATTCGTCACTGAAAAGGACAGTTCTCCATTTGATTATGGACCTATTCAGATGCATTCTGGCGAAATTTAAACTAATTATTAATAACGAGTTATTTAGTTTAGGTTTATGCTTATAAAACAAGATATTTTGAAAAGTACCTTTTCTGCAAATACACTTTTTTAAGCATAGGCTTTTTCGCAGGCCTTTAACTTTTTAAGTCGTTTTCGATTGCTCGTCTTCGAACTGTAGCTGGATGAACGGGTAATTTAAGTGATGTCGCAATTCTTTGGGAAGTCACGAACGGGTCTTTTTTAATAAAACCGCAAATTCTTCCATCCATCTTCTTCGAAGTTTTTCGCGGTCTCCCATATGCACTGTTGTTACATATCCCGTTGATTTATATTTTTTGATTAGCCGAAAAACACTGGATCTGTTTATATTATATTTCTTGGTTATGGAAATTTGAGTCTCTCCATTAAAACACTGTTCAATTATTTGAGATTTACCAAAATTTCATCACTAAATTTATTTCGAGCCATAGTTGTAGATCCACCAACAATAAAGATATCCGTTTGCCCGGTCAACGACTCACTTGCTTATATGTAGGTAAGAATATAGCACAACACGTTAAAGTAACGCTAACTTTTTTTGTTGTTTTTGAGAAATCGAAAAATTGTTGCTTTAGTTTTGCACACTGCAATATAATGCATGTACTTGTTGTTGCTGAGATTTTCTTACAAACGAGTTGTTATTGTTTTGAAAATGGTGAAGGATTTGGCGATCTCTTAGGATTATAGCCGTCTGACTTCGAAACTCCTCGCAGCATTGGGTTGCTTTTGCGCTGTATGGGATATCCGCAACCGTACTTTGGCAGCAACGAGGTAATGGTTCGAATAGATGTTGGTTCCTTAGAAAGTTCAGACATCCATAATCTGAGAGTGTTTGCGTCGATTGCAATGTGATCAATCTGGTTGGCAGTTGATTGATCAGGATTTCTCCATGATCCTTGTGAATATCGAGATGTGGAAACCACGTGCAGGCTACGACAATGTTCCATGAATCGAAAACAAGAATCCGTTTTCGGAGGTGGTGCCTTGCAGACTATACCTTCCAACAGTACAACTAAAGATATCCTATCTTCCTTCCTTTGCACTTAAATCGCCGAGGAAAATTTTAATGTCATAGCTAAGGCATTGCTCGTTGGTCCCATTAAAGACCTTTGCAGCAGTACAAAGGCCTCCGCTACTTGTTCGGCTCCACGTGGCCTATTGAGAGACCGAACACATGTATACCTAAAGTTCGTTGTAAACCCTTTCAGGAACTTAAAGCATGCAATTAGAAATGGATACACTTACAATGTTAAAAGCTTTTAAGGTTTTTTGGCAAACAACATTGTTAAAGAAAGACATTTTGGCTTAGTGAATATTTCTTCAATAAGTGCCTCCAATATTAAATAGGAAGTCTCATTTGTTCATGTAATTGGACTTTTATTGTATGTTAAGCAACTCCCCATCCCATTTGATTTTAGTTGTTTACTATCTGAGTCGCGGCCTCCTACAGTCAAATAAATCAACATTATAGCTGATTCTAGGGTACCGAAATGCTAAAGACATTACAAATGTGAGCAAAGTTAATCGGATTACAATTGAGAAAACGTTAGTAAAATTATTACTATAGAAGATACAATCCTTAAAAGGTTTTTTGGAACAGAAAATGTGCACATTTGGTAAAGGCATGCCACTAGAAGACCTTGTTATTACAGTTAATTTTTTATTTTTTTTTAAGAACTTAACACTTAGCATGTGATAAGTTTTTTTTTTAAAATTGGACAGAGAGAGAAGAAATATGTTTGGGCTCAGGAGTTATTTTGGTATATGGGTGGCAGCCAACATTTTATAGGGAGATTGAGTTGCTAGTGAGAGCTGACTTGTAATTGCATTCTAATCAACTACATGTCTTACTTGATCTTTGCTGACTGATAAAATGCAAGTCTTTCGATCATGGCTGGGATTCAAACACCGAATCAACCGATTTGGCAGCCGACCGCCGTCGTGCTATAAGCAACAAAATGTTAAAAGAAAGATACTTTGCTTTATAACGCGTTGTGGGCAGATTGAGTTTGTACGAGTACGATTCGAGTTATGTTAATCTTCGCACGTCATCGTATTCATAACCAAAGCATATCATGATCTCCTATTCTAAAGATGTAATTTCTGAACCCTTTCATAGGGGCTTCTCTGGAGCAATTTCCTTTTGTGAGCCTTACTTGCATGATCACGTTTTAATATTCAGTCTTCGGTCACGTTTTCATCCCACTATTTCTGTCACATTTGTTTCATTTCATATCCTGATGAAATCTTTCACCTTGTTCTTAATTCACATCTACCAAGTTATCCAGAAAATAGCATACATGGGAATGAAGAAAGTGAAGTTTGGAGCTGACTCATAAGCATAACCCAATTTTTTGAAATAACTGTTAAAGATTTTTCGCCAATTTCATGCAGATTCCTATAGTCGGCATCGACTATATTATATGAAATTCCATTGAGTTCTCTGCTCTGCGAACTGCTGCTGATATGAATTCGCTGTGCCATTCAGCTAAGTCTACTTGTAGGACTTTTTCGCCCTTTTAAATTGCGTTCCATTGTCGTTGATTGAAGCTTTTGGGTGATAAATCCTCTGCTTTTATTGCCATACCGACGAAAATAACTGCGTATGTTTTCTTTGTTATACATGTTCGCTGCGCGGTAATCTGAATGTTGAAAAGCGCACAATAGTCGAGCCCTGATAACGCAGAGTGTGCGATGCTACAACATTGTGCTCGACAATGCTTTGCCACCTACTGCATAGCCATCCGCTGATAGTAGCGACGAAATTCGACGTTCTCATGTACCGTTTCCAGGTCCAGTAAATAAGTTATTATACATCTGTCAGATCAAACCGGTATTAGCAACGGGGGACTCCATAAATTTCTATTAAGTGGATTTTTTCTAACTTTGTGTGTGATCAGTATTTTATATATATTATACAAATATGGGACGAGTAAATCTGCAGATGAAATTTTCAAAAAATGGACAATAACCTTGGTGGGCGATTGGTTATCTTGGAAAAAACAATGGATTCAGCTACTAGCACATACCAACAACTTTTATTGACAATAAAGGAAGAAGATTCTAAAACTTATGGAAATTAGAAGTATTATTTGGACAGATATAAGAGTTGTATTTAACATATTGTGGTGACTTACTTGACGCGCTAGATAAAACGAAAGTGTCTCTTTATTCCAACTTATAGGAGGTTAACGACGGGTGCAAGGAGGCGTTTGTCAACAGGGTTGATGTCAGATAACCAAAAATTAATTTGCTAAATTTCAGTGGTAGCTATTATGCTTGGCGTTTATTATTTGAAGTCTAGTATATCGGGTGAAGCTGACAAACTTTTATTTCATATAAGTGCTAATAAAGTTAATTACGAGAGGGCTTGCCTGATATTGAACGATCGTTATGACCATATGAGGTTTTTAGTCAATACACATGTAAGGATATAATTTGACGAACAGTCCACGTCTCATGAAAAGGCGAATCCCATCAAGTGGATTCTAGAGATAATAACAGAAGTAATATATAGTCTTTAGAACCTATTGTTGCAGAGATTTTTTCTTAATCCGGAACATATATTGGAGAACCGGTTAGGGCTAAAAAAAAAAGATCTAAAGAATTATTAACCTTTTTAAAGTTCCTCGAAACAAGGTTCCGGACATTGAAGGCAGTAAATCATCAACAAAATAGAAGCACGTCTTCGAACAAGAATTTTCAAACGACAGCGACAGGTAGCGAAGTATGTCTGCGAATATTGCAGCCTTCAATAAAAAAATATAGAGCAGTCTTCAGATACGCCAGCCATCAATAGCTACTACTCATAATGCATATCAAATAAGGCAACACAACCTTTATTGGCCACGACTTTGGTGAAAGTGAAGGATGCTTCGGGAGAGATGATTTCATTTAGATCTTTGCTCGATTCAGATTCTCAAGCAACGTTCATCGCGGAAACATTTGTCGAATTACTTCGGTTATGGCCAACGTCTACTCATTTGAGGTCTCGGGGCTGGGTTTGGTCAGCAGTGGCGCTCGTCAGAAGTATGTAAATATCACACTTGCAACTCACAATTTATCGTTTGGTACATGCACGTAAGCATTTGTTTTCAAGTCATTTTCTGGCCATCATCCGGCCCACACGCTTCCAATATCAAAACGAAAACACTTTGACAGTTATAATTTAGTGGATTCATCTTTTCATAAGTCTGCCAGAGTTAGTAGAGCTAAACGACCCCAACATGTCAGTTCTTCAAAAAAACAAGATGAGGCTGGAAGCCTGTGCAGTGTGGTCCAATCAGAACCTGTTTTCACAAACGTTGCTAAGTTGCATAGGTTTGGAGAACTTGAGGAAGCCCGATTTGAAGAAAAGGAACATTTCGAAAAGCAAGTTTACAAACAATATTTCCTCAGCAATGTGAGTCGTTGACGGGAGATATCAAGTTGCTATTCCCTTCAAGGGCTCTACATCACTGATGCTGGGAAGATCACGCGAAGGAGCTTCGCAACGCTTTAAATATTTGGAGAAGAGACTGGCTTCCAAATACTAAGCCAGTACATCGCCTGCCTTACTTACTTATTTTAAGTGGCGCTACAGACTGGGCTGGACCTGGGCCTCAGTCAACAAGCTTTTCCAGTCAGCTCGATCCCTGGCTAGCTGCCTCCAGTTTCGCACGCTAAGTTGGCTGAGGTCCTCTTCCACCGAAGATCGCCCGAAGAATTTTTCTCTCGAATATTTCTTATTAAGGTCTTATAAAGGGTGACTTTTATTGTCCGAGAGAGGGCTTTTCTACTCAATTGCCTTCTTAACCCAAAAAAACAGCGGTTCGCAAGAGTTATTCTTCACTTGATCTCAGCGCTGGTATCGTTGTTTGTATTTATAGCAGAGCCTAGGTAGACAAAGTCCTTAACTACCTCAAAGTTATATCGGTCGAGGGTGACGTTCTGCCCGAGACGTCGGTGTTGGTTGTCCTTTTTGCTTGACAGCATATACTTGGTCTTGCCTTCATTGACCGCTAAACCCATTTTCGTCGCTTCCGTCTCAATAATAGCGAAAGTGCCACTGACATCACGCTGTTTTCTCCCGATTATGTCAATATCGTCGGCGTATGCGAGTAGTTGGACGGAATTTTGAAAAATAGTGCCTCTTGTGTTTGCCCGTGAGTTTTGCAATATTTTTTCAAGTACGATGTTGAAAAATTCGCATGACGGTGCATCGCCTTGTCTAAATTCTTTCTGGACATCAAAGGTCTCGGTGAGGTCTTTACCGACCTTAGTGGAGCAGCGTGCATTCTCCTTCGTCATCCTGCACAGACGGACGATATTCCACGTGCATATCCGAAGCTCATTGTCCATAAATCGTTTACGTGGGTTGTCAACAGTAGATCCGTCCACATCCGAGGCTTGTTGATGCTTCGGAACTTAATTTTTTTTAAATGGCCGGGCACATCCCCCAACCCGGAGGACCAGTTCCATTTTTAATGCCCCTAGGACGAGGGGTCGGTTTCGACGAAGCCAGTAACCCGTTCTGGGATGTGAGCGCTGCCATTGGCCAATATAGGGCTCGTCCGCCACCATCTCTTTACCAAGACCCTGACTATGTCCTTGAAATCCTTACCGGGCTGAGCTCCAAATATGTCGGAGTAGCCCGGATAAGGTCTTGTTTTGTTTTTCCGACACTAATCTTGATTTATGGCGCAGGAAACTCGCCATTTGTCCCCTTCACTTCGCAATCTTTCCCAGATGGCGCCACGGCGAGGCCTGCAGCAGGGCTTATAAGCAGAGCTGCAAGATGTTCGGTTGCAGAGGCTCATTCCCGTTATTTAATGAACCAGCACCTGTCGGAAGATGCTACTTCTACGTGGCATTATACTAAACGTTGCCATCGACTGCCTAAAAGATTATATAAGATGAGGTCACATGAGCGTTGTAAAAGGAGAAAACATACCTGATCCTGGTCATTACTGTTTGCCACATTACGCTGTCATCAAAAAGGTTAGTACGACAACAAATCTAAGAGTGGTTTTCGATGTTTGATGCAAGACCACTAATGGTATCTCATAAAACGACCAACTGATGACCCGACCGACCTTGCCATATCTATTAGATTTGCGTAAGTTAGTTAAGGGTTGCGGATACGTCGGTTATGATCGCATGGTACGAGATAATATTGTCATCGGTAATAACTGTAACAAACTTCGAAAAAAATTGCTTGAAGCAGAAAAACTGGATTTGGCGAAAACAATCGAAATTTCGAGAGCATCAGAATTAGTAGAAAAACATGCGAACGATATGCAACAACAACGCAAGCATGCAGCGATAGATGCATTTAATTTTAAAACGGAAAAGCACAATGACAGAGGGAATAACAACAACAGTAGTAACGAACGAGAAATCAAATCAATGAAGAACAACTTATCCATTAGCCACCAAGTAAGCGGTACAAATTTAGACAGTGGCAGCAGTGGAAAAATTCGTAACTGTAAGTTTTGCAAAGATACGCATGATAAAAGAAAGAAAGTTGCAATAATTGTGGTCTCTTAAATCACTTTAGTGTCGTCTGTTTTGCCTCTAAAGTTCGAGAAATCAGAGAGCTATATACTATCGCGCAGGATGACGATATAGTCTTGCATAGCATTGCTGATATTGATGCTAAGTGGAAGAGATGGTACGAGACTATTCACGTTAATGATTGTATGATTCGATTTAAGTTGGATACTGGCGCCGACGTAAGTGTTTTGCCATACAGATATCTGAAGTACATGAAAGACACCCAGTTAAGAAAAGGTGGCATACCTTCAAGAAGCTATTTGGGAAGTGATTTGGACTACAAGGGAATTGCGGAATGTGTTGTTATGTGCCAAAACAAAGTCAAGTCTTTGAGTTTTACAGTTATTGATACTCCATATGAACCATGACGAAAGAAGTGTTTGTGCATAAAAATAGAGACATATTCGAAGGTTTGAGGTGTTTTGTTAAAAATTTAGACATTCAATTAAAATCCAATTCCTTTCCAGTCGTGAAGCCAGCAAGAAGAATTCCTTTGTCTTTAACAAATCGTGTGAAAGAAGAACTGCAGAATATGGTTAATCGAAACATAATTGAAAGAGTGGATGGGCCAGTCAAACGTGCGTCAAATTTGGTAATTGTCGAAAAAAAATCAGGTCAACTTCGCCTGTGCATTGACCCACAAGATTTAAACGCATATATCTTATGTGAAAACATAGCAAACAAAAAGTACTTTACTGTGCTCGATTTAAAAAAAGGTTTTTGGCAAATCGGCTTGAGTACCAAAGCAAGTTAGTTATGCACATTTAATACTCCGTTTGGGTGTTTTCGGTTTAAACGTTTGCCTTACGGAATAAAAATCGGACCGGAAGTTTTCCAAAAATATAACGAACGGAATTTCGCAGACATACCAAATGTAATAATATATATTGACGACGTCTTAATTGCAGCAGACACAATTGAAGAACATGATTTGATTTTGCAACGTGTGGTTAGTAGAGCAAGAGAACGAAATATGAAATTTAATATTGAAAAGATACAGTTTAGAGTGACAGAAGTAAAATACTTATGAAAAATAATATCGCATTTGGGTATTCGATGTGACCCAGAGAGAGTGAAGGCTATTCTGCAAATAGAAAAACCGAAAGATAAAAAGGACTTACAAAAGTTGTTCGGTGTAATTACTCGTAACTACATTCGAGAGTATATACCAAATTTAGTTTCGATCTCCCAGCCACTTAGAGAACTGCTCAAGAATGGCGATGTTTATAGTTGGCAAATTGTACATGACAACATTTTGAAATCAATCAAAGAAATGATTGCCAATGCACCAATTCTGCAAACGTTTGACGAGACAAAAGAAATAACCATTGAAACGGATGCGTCTAGATATGGATAAGGTTGCTGTATTTTACAAATGGGTAAGCCTATTGCATTTGCATCACGAAGTCTCACTGATGCAGAAATTAATTATGCATGTCGTAAATTCCACTATTATATTTATGGTCGTAGTATAACAATAAAAAGTGATCATAAACCATTGGTTGAAATCATGAAAAAGGATTTCTGTAAAATTCCATCAGCGAGATTACAGCGTTTGAAATTAAGCCTTATTAAATATCAAATTAATTTAGTTCATGTTCCTGGTAAATATCTATTAATTGCAGATTTCTTGTCACGGTACTATAACAAAGAAGATCAAACAATAGAAATTGAAGACTTAAGTGAATTTGTGCACACGCTAAACTTCACAGATGAACGCCTGGAAAGCTTTAGGAAGGAATTAGAAAACGATTCAAGTCTAATGGTATAGCAAAGAACCTACTTAAAAAATCACATGAAAGCAACGAAGAAATCTGGCTCGCACTTTTAGAATACCGCAAAACACCACTAAAGGAGGTCGATGCTTTACCAGCGGAGTTGCTGATGAGCAGAAAAACAAGAACACTTTTACCAGCAAAAATGAATCTATTTCAACCAAAAACTATACCAAACATCAAAAAAAACATAGAACAGAAAAATAGGTATATGAAAAGATACTATGATCATGGCGCGAAATATAAACCATCATTTTGTCCCAGGGAGAAGGTATGCTACCAGCATAGCAAGAGAGGATGGATCGAAGCAAGAATCATAGGCACACACAACGAACCGAGATCGTATTGGATTCAACTCGAGGATGATAAAACGGTGTTACGAAGAAATTCAAAATGGCTGCGTGACAAAAAATATAAATAATTCTTCAAATACCCTTATTACTCGTATTATATTAATGAATTTATTCTTTTATTTATCTATTATTGTTATCTGATTAACTGAAGTTCTTTGATATGTTTTTTTAAGATCATTTTATAATAGTTGTATAATACTGAATTATCATTTAATTGAATTTGAATTAATGTTAATTTTAACTTTAGTGTACCTAAAGGGGAAGGTGTTATATATTATTTATATATTTTATATATGGCAACTCTGTAACCAATCATACAATGTACTCGTAAACAATAAAGAGACGTCCTAGACGTCATTAGCAAGCGGATTGTCAAACGAATAATATAGAGGCGGGACAGAAAATCACTCCAAGAATTTTCCTCTCGAAGCAGCCAAGATCACTCTCTTCTATTTTTGATAATGTCCTTGCCTCTGCGCCATAGAGCAGGACTGGGATTATTAAGGTCTTATATTGGGTTACTTCAGTTGTTCGAGAGAGGGCTTTACTAGTCAATTGTCTTTTTAGCCCACAGAAGCAGCAAGCGCATCGCCTTGTCTAAATCCTTTCTTGACATTAAAGGTCTCGGTGAGATGTTTACCGAGCTTGATGGAGCAGCGTGCAATCTCCATCGTCATCCTGCACAGATGGACGAGTTTGGCATACATTGCTCTGTATAGCTCGTCTCAATAGATACTGTCATACGCGGCCCTTCAATCAATAAATAGGTGGTGTTTATCGATCTGAAGCTGATGGGTTTCTTCCGAGATCTGCTGTAGTGTGAATATTTGGTCGATAGTGGGCTTTCTTGGCCTGAAGCCACACTGATATGGACCTATCAGGTTGTTGACGAACGGCTTCATGTGTTTACACAATATGGCAGATACGATTTTGTACGTACGTGTTAAGAAGACTGATGCCTCTGTATTTGGCGCTGTTCAGGGGGTCTCCTTTCTTGAGGATCGGACAAGCAAAGTGCGAGAAGTTTCTACTTATTTCATCATCAATTTTTGGCAGCATTCTAGATGAATTGGAAATTGAAATTAAATTTATATTTGTGTCTTTGGGTGATATATATACATTCAAATGAAGTACTACAAATAGTCCTTAAAAAAAATGACCTGAGATACTAGCTCACAGGGCTATTAAAAAGCGTTATCAATTTTCCAATAATAGGTATCTTCAAAGATACGAAATACAGTGAAACTTTAATATAACGAATCTCAATATAACGATTTTCTCGATTTAATGAATTCTTCGAAGTCCCCCAGAACTGCCCATAAGAGTTGATGCAAAATTCACTTCTACATTAAAAATTTCTCTTGTTAAAAATCTATTTATAACGAAGTTTCAATCATTTCAAAATAAAGGTGGATAGTAAAATTTACCTATGTATACAATTTTTTGTCAACTAATAACCTTCACGTAACGTATACTACCAATCTATCACACAAAATTCCATAAGAATCCATTAGGCTGTGTTTTATTTTACTAGTGGGAATCATTCGCTATACATATATACATAGTAGGGTAAGTGGAAGATATCGTAATGTTGAGGTAAGTAAAGAAGGTTGCTCACCTTGTTAAAATGAATCTTAGACCACCTTAACCTCTATATAACAAACCTCGTTGTATAAAATTACATATTATAACCCTTCAGGTTTGTTATATCGAAGTTCCAGTGTAAAATCTTATTTGCTAAATAAAACCGGTTGCATACTCATTGTTTGTAGTTTTTTGTAGAAGAGAACCAATAAGAGAGCAAGTTATTTCGACTTTTTGGTCAATTTTAGTCTAAGAAATTTGCTCGGCAAATTGTAATTTCTTTTATTTAAGACTGCCATTGACTTTGTTTTTAGTTTGTTTTACCAAAAACAAGTGATATTTAAAAGTTCAATTAGGAAAAGACCCGATGGGAGAGAATTTTATCTTCACACCTTAGGATTTGACAGTTTTTACATATTATTGACTTTGAGAAAAAATTTCATTCTAGCCAGCTTGAAAGAAGTGTATGGTAATAGTTGTTTAATATTTTTCGACAATGTTTCAATGCTCTTTGATCTCTTTGAAATTGCTAAGCCATCTGCTTCTGCACTTCTGCAATATACAATTTGCTTTTATCATTGGGTAATGCAAAGAACATCACAAACGCAATTATCATTCACCTGGTAATTTCGAAGGTTGATCCAGTTACAACGTCCAAGTGGGTAGAGCAGTCTGATTATAGCACTCTTCCCTTGTGAAGCGACTGTGAAGCGTCTCTTCATAAAAGATATCAGCACATCTCTGCTGAAGAAACATCAACATCGCGGTCTAAGCCCAATGATCGGCAGTCCGAACCGAAACATGAAATTGGTCGCCAATAGAATCAAAGCTCCTCGTTTTCGTGTGCAAGCACCCAACAACAACGCAGCAGCAAAGGCAAAGTAAGTACAAATGCTCTGCATCTTATAACCGGATGTCAATCATATGCGGCACTCCCTGTTTCTCAAAAGTTTGAGTTTGCTAAGAGTGTTCCGATCTGCATTAATTGCCTTCGAAAGGGACATACAGTTTCAAAATGCAAAGTAAGTCGTTGCAGTATTCGCAACCGCTCGCATCATACTCTGTCGCACCAATATGCTGCAACCACATTCAGTAGTGAGCTGCAACCGTCGATTTCCCAGGACACGCATACCTCTGCTTGGAACTGACCAAGTTATCCTCTCTACTGCAGTTGTGCAAATTAAAAACCACTCAGGCGAGCCCTACTTGATTCTGGTTCACAAATCAACTTCATACCTGAAGAACTTGCACAGAGGTTGAATATTCGTTGAGAAGAAATATCCTTAAATCTACTTGGCATTGGGAAAGCAAACACTAAAGTTACCAAAAAAATTGCAAACAGTAATAAAATCACGATTGAATAACTATTCATTCTCAGCATATTAGTCGGTCATGAGTTCAATATCAGCGATTCAGCCTGATTATGAGATAAATACTGCGAATTGGAAAATTCCATGCAATATCTAATTGGTCGACAAATATTTCAACAAGCCGCAAAAAATTTGTTTGTTGCTGGGAGGAGAAATATTCTTCAAATTGTTGTCCGTTGGTCAAATCAAACAAGACCCAAAATAGCTAACCATTCAAAAAACTTTTCTTGGTTGGATAGTATTTGGGAGGTATCCTAAGCATTTAGATTTAAATAATAGGATTTGTAACATGATATGCTAGTCCAATGAGTTGCCTCCCTTTGACAACAACTGTGTGAAAACCACTTTGTTTAAACTTTGTTGAAAATACGTAACTTATACCGACAGGTCGTTTTGAGGTCAAGCTGCAATTCAAAAAACCTACTAGTTCTCTCGGATCATCGTTTGAGACTGGCAAACCCCGGTTTCTCGGACTTGAGCGAAAACTCCTTAAAAATGGCGAACTAAGAAAAATGTACATGGAATTCATAAGGGAATACCTTACTTTGGGTCATATGTCACGGACATATAATGAAATACCCAATAGCCCACACTACTTCATTCCGCACATCAAATTAGGAGTCGTGTTCGATGCATCGTATCGTACTTCCACTCAAAATTCGTTGAACGACGTATTGATGGTTGGGCCAACCATTCAAGAGGAGCTGTTTTCGACGTTGCTCCGTTTTCGAACTTTTAAGTATACCATGTTGGCGAATATCACGAAAATGTACCGGCAAGTTCCTTCTTGCTAAAGAACATTCGATTTACTACTCCAACATTTTCGATTAAACACTGTGACAAACAGGACTCCACCAGCGCCCTTCTTAGCTAAACGGTGTTTGAAAATGTTGAGCGATGCACATTAAATCTCGCATCCGATAGGGTCAAAAGTAGTTCTAAGAGATTTATACATTGATGACCTTTTAAACTTTGCTGAAAAACTCGAAACCCATAAGATAGTACAAAGTGCTGTACAAACAATTTTGAGAGAGGGCGGGTTTCAGTTGACAAGATGGTATTCAAACCATCCAGAGTTACACAACACAAATTGTACTGAAAGGGAGATCAAATTTAAATACTCAATTACCACAAAAACTCTAGGAATTCATTGGCTACCTAAAGAAGATGATTTTCACTTTAACTTAGAAGAGAATTTTAACGATCTACGAGCTACGAAGAGAAATATTTTATCAGTTCCAACTCGACTATTTGATCCTCCTGGATTATTATGCCCCATAGTTACCAAATCAAAAATCTTACTACAAAAGCTTTAGGTTGCAAAACTTGATTGGGATGAGTCGATTCCGTTGCGCTTTGATACCAGTTGGCAGAATTTCAAAAGAAATCTGAGTCAACTTCACGAGGTCAAAATACTCGGGTTTATGCTGACACATTCGACTGCGAAAATTTAGATTCAAGGTTTCGCCGACACTTCGATGAGAGCCTATGGTTGTTCTATTTATATACGCAGCCAAGTCAACGCTATAAACAGCAAAGTCCAAGGTGACCCCTTTTAAAACAAATCGCTTCCGCGCATATTCTCTCCAAATTATGGACGAGAATATCAGCGATGTTGAGTCTAGACGTCTAGCAAATAGTATTTTGGACCGATTCTGAAACAACTTTGCATTGGATAAAAACACATACATCAACGGTAACAACCTTCGTTGGAAATCGAGTGTCAGAATTCCAAGAGTAGACACAAAATGCATGTCCCACCGAAACGAGATCCGGCGGATGTAGTTTCAAGGGGGTGTGGATGAATTTAACAGTTTAGTTTAGTTAATTCAGTTCTTACGAGAAGACCCGATTGCTTTGACAACAAATACACGGTTAGATTTGTTTATCCCACAACGTACGAGTATCTGCTCATCCCGGGAAACATGTAGTCAACACTATAGCGAACAGTAGACGAATTTGTGTTGCTGTACAGCCAAATGCTGCTTTAGCAAGCATATCGACCCAATGATTGCCGTTTTCGAGCAAGCCGAGTGCAATGCATGCATTTATATACGTTTGCGTGACATTAGCCCACAACAGTCGCAGATAGAAGCACTCAGTCTGCCTTGGATTGACTGTATACACCTGACCCAAAGTGTTTCATTTGCTTGGTCCCGTTCACGAAATAGGAAAGCAAAGTTATGCCAGACAGCTTCATTTGAGCTGATGTCCAATATAGTATTGCAGGACCATTCATATCGGTATTCTGAATTTGAAACACAGCCATATCGCTGCCTTTATTCACATACTTGGAAATGTATTTTAGGAAAAACAAAATTACTTGTTAATGACACCCTAATCACCTAGAGGTGTAAAATATACTTTTCGACGTATTCTCATACCTAGCCAAAAACTGCTGAATTGACTTAAAAAAGTGCCGAAAGTTCTTTTTAAACATAAAATTCGAGTTTGCCAACTCCATAAACATAGGAAATGATGTTTGGCCAAAGTCGGTCGAATTTGCCAAAAAACTTCCAAAGACTGTCTAAACATTAAATCCGGATTTTTCAAAGCCATAAACATAGTAAATCCTGTTCGGCCGAAATCGGCTGAATCGTCCAAAAAAAAACGGCCATAAATGGCCACATACCATTGCCGTGACGTCCCCTTTCTATAGCATGTTCGAAATCCAAAATCGGTTGGATACTTTGAGAGTCTATAGCGAACATACGTTTTTTGAAGTTTCTTTTATACCTATGGATATATGAATTTCTTGCGCACACAAAATATTGTATCTTATATATTTATAATTTAAGCAACGCGCATTCTTAATAAGTGGTTGAAATCAAGCACTTACAATTATAACATACAAGTGTCAAACCACTCAAACTCAAGATACACTTCATGGAAATTATCGCAATTAATAGCACTACCCCGCTGGGCACCACGCTTGCAACGCACTCGGGTGAACCCAGAGCAAGCAGAAGTGCTTGTGTCAGAGCCCGACAGGTTTCGGGGGCAGGCAAAAACATCCTTCTAGCGTGTAGGGCTAACAACTAAACCGTCTTAAATACAATGTTTTTTAAACACCAACGACATCTAATCACCTATCACCGTGGCCGCGAAACGGTAATAGATTATCACCCCCGCAAAATGTCGATGAGAAATCGGGTTAAGGACTGTAAAGTAATACTTCGAGAATCGCTAGTAATCCATCACCGTCTGCTCATTACAGAATTTTTCACAGCGGAACCACAGAAAACACGGGCATCGTTTGGAAAGCCAAAAATCCGGTGGTATAATCTATCGAAGGAACGAGGCGCAAGATTTATCGCACTGGCTAAAGAAGTACTTCAAAATATAAGTGGTATAGCAGACTCACTTAGCCAGCAAGAAATGTGGAACAGCATGCACGGAACTATCTTTTAAAAGACTGCATGCGCGAAGCAAATGTAACGCCAATTCTCTTCGCCGACGACGCAGTTATACTAAGCGATAACGTC
Organism: Volucella inflata; assembly: GCA_928272305.1. Classification (NCBI taxonomy): domain Eukaryota; kingdom Metazoa; phylum Arthropoda; class Insecta; order Diptera; family Syrphidae; genus Volucella; species Volucella inflata. Next base: position 115,577,514 of record OV743716.1, on the reverse strand, counting down.
GAAGATTTGCAGAACGCCTTAGATTCATGGAGAAATGCGCTAGAAAGAAACGGGTTAAAAATAAGTCGGAATAGTTCTTCCGAAAAGCACTTTCTTTAAGTACTTAGGATCAATCGTTAACATGGAAGCGAAATGTGACGACGACATAAGCCACAGAGTGAGTGTGGGGTGGATGAAATGGCGGAAAAATTCGGGAATCTTTTGCGACCGAAAATTTCCACTTAAATTGAAGGGGAAACTCTACACCACGGTTATTAGACCAGCTTTTATGTACGGTTCACAGTGCTGGACAATGTACGAAGCGTTTAAAAACAAAATTACGGCAGCGGAAATGAAAATGTTAAGGATGTCTAGTGGAGTCACTAAAAGCGATTGCATTGGTTCTTAGCGTATAAGAGGAAGTCTACATATAAAGAATTCGGTAACCGAACAGCTTGATCAAAGAAGATCTGCGGATTGCACTTTTTAGACGCGTTCTGCAGTCTGCGACATTATCCAACCCCATAAGCGGAGCAGCAATGCAGTAAAAATGGGAAAGTCATTACGCATAAGTTCGTATAACGAGGAAAGGGTTAATAAAAGGATAAGAAGAAGAAGCCTGATCTCCGACCCGAACCCAAAGCTAAAATGTTGAGAGCTAGAACTGAGGTTCCCGAAAAATAATAAAAACTTTGTTTCCAAGGGTGTATAGAGGATCCCGTTAACCACAACGGGATCTAAAATTATGCGTGTGACCTTGAAATGAGTAAAGAAACAGGATTTTAAATGTCTAGTATATCCAGCCTGTGCCATGGCTTTCAAACGGTGACGGGGAGAAAGAAAAGGAGCACCACATCATAAAAGGGAGAAGAAACGAGAAGGCCAACAAACAATAGATGGAAAATTGGGTGGATAATTTGTTAAGATTAATTCCCGGCAACTGCCACAGTTGCCCCGAATCAAAAACAGTCTGGAATTTTCACTTATTCCGGATGTGGGTTCGTTTAACCTCCAGGTAGCGCTTGAGGGGCTGCTAAACCTGGAAAATACCATCAAAACAAAAAGTTGAGCGCCAAGTGATTTTCGGTTAAAATCACGAAACCGAAACGAAAGGGAAATAAAAAAAAAACCGAACTGAAAAAGCGGAAGGAAAATCTTCCCCGAGAAAAAGACAACAAAACGACAAAAAGAAAAAAAAAAACAATGTAACGGGTCGCGTGTCTCGTCTAATCTCGGGATTTTTACGAGGCCTACCGGAGTCTCACGTTTCAACTTCAGAAAACGATTTCCTGAACTGCACTGCACTTTTCACTATACGTATCTTTCCTATCTCCTGGCGGTTCTGCACCTTCCCTCTCCGTCCTGCTATTCCTTTTCCTATCCAGATCCTCTTCTTCTCTCCTTATCCTCCTTTTTCCCTTCTGTTCTCAACAAAAAAACCACTTGGCGATTTTAAATATACTACTCTGTTTACTAACTTTCAAAAAGAAATATTGTTTTTTACAATTCTAAACAAGGGAAAATCGCACGAATAAAAAACCAACAACACCCTCTTCTATAGCTGGTCGTCACAAAAGTGACTTCCAGTTCTTTTTTTTTCCACAAACTCTCGCCAGACTCTCACACGCATTCTCACACTCACTCACACATACATTCATTTAGCTCTAGCGGACTCAACAACGGGGTTTCTCAGCTACACGACTATCAAACTTTACTAGTGTGTGCTCCCGTGTCCAACTAGGCCTTTCATAAATTCCAATTGTTTCCAATTGTACACTCTCATACTAAACTCCTCAGTCACTGAGTTCTCTCCTGCTTTCAGTGATAACTGGGAACTCCACTGAGCGAGTTTCTGAGAGTTTGTGGATCCTAGCTATACCTAGCTATTTCCCTAGATATTAGATTCTATTGGGAATGCGAGAAGCAATGTTTCTCTCATTGCTGATCCCCGGGTAACTTCCCCCCAACGAACTACTCAAAATTGCAAAATAAAACAAACGCGAAGGAGAAAGAAAGTCTGATTTCACGTAAATGGAGTATTGGGACGATGGAGGAAGGTTGTGTGGGTATAATCCTAACTTGATTATACCTCGGTCTAGCTATTGTTTAGACCGCCGCCCCAAACAAAGCTAAGTATATGTGCCTTTGTGCTAATCTACCCCGGGTCTACCTGGGGGGAATATGGGGACTGACCAATAGCAGGTCATTCCTTACAATTACGTATTTTATTTTTTTTCTTAGTTGGTTTCTTTGTTTGTTTATGTTGTGGGCCTTTCTGCCCGCCTGGTATGTTGTTTTATTATGTTATTGTTATTGTTCACATTATTGTTGTTGTTTGTTATTGTTGTTATTATTATTATTTGTTGTCGCTGGTTGTTGTTATTGTTTGTGGTTTCTGCTGTTGTTCTTGTTTATGTTTGTATATTCCCTCTTTGGGGCTGCCTCGTAACTTGGTCCGCCTACAGCATCTGCTGCTCCCTTGGTGCTCCATCGGTGGGGTGCTGGCTTCAAAGGGGTCGTCGTTCGGTAATCCTAGAGCCTTTGTTTTTATGGCTTTCGTTGGGATGTATGCTCCGGCGATCGTCCTCCCCCACCCGTTATCATCGTGTTGGGGTGTCTGGCTTAAAAGGACCGTCCGTCCCCACCCATCGATGACTGTAAGACGCCCTGTCTGATGCAGCCCGCTGCGAGTCTCCCGTCTAGCCTACGGGCTCCGACAACGGTGATCTTGGTGGACATCCTGCCGCACTCTGGGCTCCTGGTTCATTGTGAGTCTCCCTACCGTCCTTAGGGCTTCACCGAACCACCTCGTCCTCCTCTGAGAGTAAAACCGCCCGTAAACCTATGTGGGTCCTTTCCGAGGTCTGTGGTCGGTGGGCCACTGGCTGTTAATGGACCATGGCTGTCCTCCACCTCCGCCAGAGCTCGGTCTTCCCACTCAAAGAAAAGAGGGACAAGAACAGGAAAGAGAGTAAACCTTGTTACCGCAACAAATTTTTGAAGCGTGGTTTACATGCAACAAATCCAAAGGGGTTAAATATAGCCAGGAATGCTACTACGAAAGCCAGTCCACACTAGCTTCTGTTCACTCACATACACAATATCAAGGGTGGCCAGCTATGACACAAGCAAAGATATGGGTTAAGTCACTACAAGACATTGGGCTATGATGTGGTAGATTTAGCTCTTGTTGCACATTAAGCAGCTGCGAAAGATAAATCTCAAAAGCTGGAACCACTTTACCGGGAGCCACATATGATAACTAAGATGCTGGTCAATAACTACTAATTAACATAAAACCGCAATCATTTTTTGACTACTACGAAAAAATTATCGTAGAATAGTAAAGATTATTTCCATAAGTGAATATTTTCTTCTTAAAGAATGGTTGATTGTATGTTGTACCTAACAGTAGAAACTTTGTAGTCTTAGAGTTAAGTACGTCTTGTAGTGTAAACGTTATATACATATATGGAACAATTGTAAGACATTAGAAAGGGGATATATATGCGTGATATAAATAGCATAAGAGAAAATAGTTTGTTATAAATTCTTTTCAACAATCAAAAAGACATTGAAATGTTGGTATATAAGGTAGTTATCACTAATGCCTTTGGTTACATGCCACATATTTTACCCACATATCTACATAGCTACTGCATCCTTCGCGGTGTTGGCTTTGGTTATGGAACTAAATATGAAAACCCTTCTAGAGGCTGCTCAATTTTGAATCATATCGTCTTCGAATTTCGGTTTGAATTAAAATTTCATTGTTTTTCGAACCCGATTACTTAAACACTTGCTGAACCAGACAAAATCACCCAATGTGCCAAGCGCTTTTTTTGTGAGATCTTAGCTTCATTTATTTAAAATCCACTGGGCTCTATCAAGACCATGCTCTAGATAAACGAAAATCGAATGTAGATCTTGAGCATCATTGCTTTGATTCGCGATGTATATTTACATACCTAGCTCATAATACCTTATCTTCCGTAATATTTAATTCAAGTTATAAAAAAACCGATTATGGAAGTCTGATTTTTATTTCTTAAGAAAATATCATAATTGGCTTTTCTGTAGAAAATCGAATATCAAAACAATACTTTTTTTTTTTAGATTTTGAATTTAACAAACTGTTCTTCAATTTTTATATCTAAAAGTAATATAAGTTAATACGAAATATTTATTTATTATTTTTTAGTACATGAGAAAAAATAGTAATTACTGAAAATTCGTTCTCCAATTTTTATATCTAAAAGTAATATAAGTTAATACGAAATATTTATTTATTATTTTTTAGTACATGAGAAAAAATAGTAATTACTGAAAATTCGTTGAACATTACAAAAAAATCACATATCCATTCTACCCTCTATCATTGGTGTTGCATGATCTTTGAAGCTATGGTAATCTTTGGGATTGTTTTTTTCGTACTCTTTTTGTGTTCTTAAGACTTTCCTAAAGTTTACGTCTCAGCAATAGGTCATCTTAAATATGTTATGTTAAAGAAACTTTGTATTTTGATCTCTGATATATTTCGCCCCTCAGGTGTTTGTCTAAAGCATCGCAAGTATACTGTAACCCAACTTTGATTTAAGGTAAGTCTTTTATACTTGCTCAGTATCCTTTGTTGAATTTTTTATAGCCTATTTTAAGAAATAAAATGTTCATGGTCACAGAAATGTAGTATAGAACTGGAAAGACCTGGGAGAAATATCATCTGTTCATTAAATATTACCCAATTCCAGATTATGGTACATGATAGATTCATTGTTAATTGTTCTTCTTGTTAAATCAGCAACTTTAAAAAATACTGCAAGCAATTCAAGAAAGAGCTACGAATAACAGCCGGTAACAAACGCCACTGTAGATAGTGAAATAGTTTAAAAAGTAAAATGTATTCAAATTGCCTGTGATGTTCAAGTATCATTTATATATTTATTTCTCTTACTCGCTCTTATCATTTATATATTTATTACATAAAGATTTTCTTGGATGATCTATTTGAACTTAAGTAACTATGCTATCATGTGTACGAATTATGTTCGTCCGATGGTTCAGGCTATTTTCGTTTACTTAGATCGTAGCCACCGAGGTAGCAAGACTTGGTTTTGTTATTAGATATTAAAAGTATAATTCATATGTATTTACATATACATAATCGATATTCTAATTTTACGTTGAATACATGAATTGTAAAAATCGTCTGGCGTTCATTGTTTCTTGGTCCTGGTGCGGTATTTCATTTTATAGGACTTAAGAACAATCAGAGTGTAATTATTATTATATTTCAAGTAGAATGAATTTATTAAATAAAAAGATTGGTAATTTGAAATAGTGGCATGGTCGGTATATTTTGTGGGAAATTCGATAATAGTTTCGATATGGAATTATTAGAACTTAACTTTAGTTTGAGAGTGCATGAAGAGATCTGAAAAGCTTCAAGATAAGTTAATTGATTTTGTATAATCCGAATTACGGTGACTCAGATAAGGACTTATGTGAGTATGAATACATATTTTTGTAGCACAATTAAAATTAACTTAAATTATTCGTGCGCTGTCGGTTTCCTTAGAGGTTGAATATAAAAAAATTATTCAATTCTAGAACAGCTTGTACTTCAACAAGCATCGGTTTTAGAGACATTATCTTACACAATTGCTCTCGGTTTCGTTGCCACAAATTCAGATTCGCATGTTATCTGGTGACTTAAAAGTTTTAGGGATTTGTTTCTTAAACCACCGATCAAAAACCAAATTTCAAACAACTCAAAAATTTTAGAGTCTTAAATTGTTTTTTCTTGATGAAGCAACAAATTCGTTTCGTCATTTAACAGTTTCTGAAGCAAATCATATCGAGGTATGAAATCGACTGGAAGATTGGTACTCGTATTATCGGTCTAATTTATTCGTTAATTCACACATTAAATATTTTCTGTTCCTCACAAATATTAAATTTTGAAGTTAATTCAAATACCATGAGACGACTTTGGAAAGATTTTGACACTGCAGATGAAACTATAAGAGTTCTAGGTGCATTAAAGGCAACAACGATTCGAGCCCCCGTGGCAGAATTATATCACGGTACTTCACGTTGCCCAATGTGTATTTTTAAAGATATCTTACGTTAATGTCCAAAATTCTTTTCGCGTCCCTTTGACTCGAGAAGAAGTCTTATGAAAGACAAGGGTCCTCGTTGGGTTGTCTGCTTCTCATCGATGCGTTTATACCCAAATTATCTTCGAATTTACGGGTGGTTTGGTGCAACCTCTTACAAAAACTTTTATGATCTGGATTTACTTGACTCATCATTTTTAGCAGCACATAAGTGGAACATTTTTAGAGGAAGACACGTGTGTAAGGGGTGAAGAGGGAATTCCTATTACTCAATGCATCTCTTTCGGCTGTCTTATAATTGGTGAAATACCTCTAGACTGCTCTACTTCTAATTCGTCGTTATTCTTTTCACATTCAATATTAACCAGTTATAACGCAAATTGTGAGAGATGGAGGAGTTTACTCCAGTGGCAAGTGAAGGTCCTGCGGAATCTTATTACACTTTGCTATGTCGGCTACGTTCCGAAGTTTCAATTTCATCGTTCGGTGATACTCTGCAAGCAGCTGTGTCTCGCTTACTCTGGTAATCGAGATTTGAATTTATTTGGTGATTCCCCAGAGGACAAATTATTATCTTGATTTCCTTTCAAAGAGTTCGCTTATTTTCGGTCCTTTGGTTGTTAGCTCCATTGGTAATTTCATTCAAACAAATGTTTTTGGAGCTATGGTAACTGAAATGTACCAAGTAAAACACACGCTTAAGTTTTTACCGTTTGTTAAAGTTAATAGCTTCGAACTGTGACATGATCGGCTAGGCGGTTACCGACTGCGAGTGACTGAGAAGAGGAACTCAACTGTACCGTACGGTATGTACTGTACTTTATATACATGACGATGGGTCAAGCTTACTACAAATCCTCCCTTTAATTTGTCGTTTAGCAACTTGAGGCCTTACAAAATTATGTAAATCAACAATACAAGTTTCTGAGGGTGAAAAGAACAAAGAGAGTGAAAATACAATATTTCAATAATTCAACTTCATTTTACAACTAAAATTTAATTGGTAGGAACATTTATACTCCTTAAATTATATTTATGATAATATTTTTTTTTTCAACTTCTCGTACATTTTCTTCATTTCTATTTTCAAGATTTTCTGTCTGCAAATTTTTATCAACCGTAATTTGTTGGGTATAATCAGATAAAATACGAGTATTAGGAATATAACGTTCAGAACTATCCGTACTATTGCATAAGATAATTTGATTCCCATGTCTTTTCCATGTTTGCTTAGTATCTACCGTTTTTACTAAAAATGTTTGCTTACATAATTTTTTAATAATAGTTAATTTGCTCCGTGAGATTTTCTCTGGGTTACAATAATTCCGTACTATAACTAAATCGTTAATTTTAATGATGTTTTTGTTAGAACCATGAAAATATTTTTTCCGAATTTCCTGCTACATTTAAATGTTTTCTTTTACAAAGTCGTCACAAAATCGTATGATAGAAGTTCCTTTTTAAAGCAGTTTTAATGGCCTAAACACGTTTTCGGCTTGACCATTAGTGGCGGGATGACCCACGGGACTTGTGATCTCTTCAATTCAATTTACTCCTAAAAAATCCCTAAACTCTCGAGAAACAAACGCGGTGGTATTCTTTTCCATAGCTATGCATTCTACCCATCTCTGTTTTGGGGGATTAGGACGTGTCATTAACCATGGAGTACATCCCTTAACGATACATTCCAAATCTTTGTTTTGATTTGGCCACCAACAACAGTCAATGGATAGAAAAAAAAAAAAAAAAAACACTGTGGCGCTGGCAGCCCGGTTTGGGCCATGGCCTAGCTTCTTGACACTCATTTGTGTTGCTCATGTTGTAATTTTAGTCACATCTGAGCGGGGCCTACGGTTTATCGCCGAGTCCGAACGGCACTCGTTAGAAGCTTTTTCGTAGGCAATTTTACTTTCGGGAGTTTGCCATTGCCCGCCGAAAGGGTGATGGCGATTTGAAAAATCTTCACATCCGGTTGAAGAGTTGTTGGAATTATGATCCTATGTATATCCCCAAAACAATCACCCAAACTCTTGAGTGAACTCTAACCTCCGAATAAAATAAGGTTGCAGTTCCTTATCGCTGCATGTGTCTGGCCATTTCGTATTCACCAATTGAATCGCCTTTTGTAAGACCCGGTCTGATGTAGTTTCGTTTCGTATTGCATCCAGATTAAGGGGTAGATCATTATTCATTTCCTGAATGTAATTAATATGAATACCATCAAGTAAATCTTCGCATGAATTATTGCTATCTGATGGATGCTTGAAAAAATAGTCAGCTATGTTAGCTTCTGATTTAATGTGAATAATGTCAAAATTGTATGCGGAAAGAGTCAACGCTATATATTGTAATCAGATCGCTACTATTATCGGAATACCTTTATTAGGACTAAATATGTGGTGCAAAGGTTTGTTATCGGTTACTAACGTAAACTTTCTGCCGAATAAGCAATGGTGAAACTTTTAAAATCCAAACAAAATAGCCACCGCCTCCCTGTGGAATATTTTTGTTCAGTTTCAGTCAATTTTCGGGACACGAACTCTACCGGATTTTCATCCCCATTGGAGGATCCTGCGACAACACCGCTTTTACCGCTACTGGACTTGCATCAACTGGTTTTCCAATTAGGGTTAAAATGAGCTAAACAAGTGTCTGCCTTCAACCCCTCCTTTGATCTATCCACGGCTTCTTTACATTCATCTGACCAGCGAAATGGTCTACCTGTTTTTAACAGCTCATGTAACGGAGCACTGAGCTTGCGACATACGCCAAAAATCGTCTATAAGAATTTATTACTCCAAGAAAGGCTTGGAGCTCTTTCATATTTGTGGGATACGAAATATTGCTTATCCCTCGAACTTTTTCCTGGTTAGTGCGGAGTCCACTTTTATCAATAACATGCCCCAGGTAGTTAAGTTGCTTACTCAAAAATTTTTAACAATTTGAATCCGCCTTCTTTTAACACATGGAGGATCTTTTCAACTAAAATCAGTGCGAGATCAAAAAGAACGTATGCATCTTACAGCCTTAAATCTAATTAACTTATTTAAAAAATAATATAAAGTTTATAACTTCAACAACTTATGCAGAGCAAAATAAATTTTGTGGTTTTTCCACCTACTTCACCTCGCGGGTGAAACACGTGTGTATATGTCGGCAAGAGAGAGGAGAAAAAGAAAGCAAAGTTGTGCTCAAGCACGTACAACACTCAACTGAGTTGGCACGAGCGCACGCTTTGATACGAGTAAGCGATTGGGAAATATCGCAAAAAAAAATGCTTCGCCTCACAGGCTATGTTTACCATTCTAGGATTTGTTTTTAATACGGGGACAAATCTATGGGTATAAGAACATTTAATGTATCCAGATTTTCTATTTTGTTTTGCTTTGCTTTCCTTATAACACTCTTATATACCATCATCAGTACTTCAAATCGTCTCAAAATTTTATAGCTTATTCCCCCTGTGGCCTCTTATAAACAGTTCACACCAGCGATATCGATATTAAAATTTCGTAAGAATTCTCTACTCATTAGCGGGGGATCACAATTCTTAATAATTACGAATAAAACAATCTTACGCACGCCCTTATAATCAATGATCAAATCACAAACCCCTACTGGTCTAATTGCTATACCGTTGTAAGCTTTTAAAATCAAATTCGTTGATTTTAAAATCAAATTCGTTGATTTTAACCTGCAATCGCGAAAATGTTCTTGGAATGTATGAAAAGAGAAAACGCAATATTCCTACCCAGTATCCAATTTAGTTTATTCGGATCATCATGGTTGCTAACAATAGAATATAAACTAACATCATCATTATTTATGTTATTTAATTCCCTCTCTATTCTGCGCATTTTTTTCAAATATCCTTTTTTATGACATTTACCTATATTACATTTATAATTGTCCAGGTCGGATTTTATACCTTCCAGGAAAATTTTATCGCGAGCCGGGCCTTTTTCCAATCTCATCACAAATTCATCTCTAATTGCAGTATCCAATAACGTACCGAACTCGCAATTTATAGCTAGAGACCGCACTTGTACAGCCCATTCATTTTGGTTTCAGACGAATTTTTGTGGGTTCTGGTTCTGCAAAACCAGATGATTGTGGCTTAAAATGAGTTTGCATAGCGTTCACACACATATCGAAGGTTGTGCTGGCACTCTCTACCAATAAGGGACCAATTTTCGGACAACGATGTAAGCAAAACTGTCTTCGTTTTGGTTACTTCGGATAGATCGTTCGCTATGAAAAACTGTTCTATTCGATTTTGAAACACCTTCCAATTCTTGGATTCATGATCGCGGTTTGGCACACTGCCAATCAATTTCTTTTCTCTTGTCGTCACTGTAATGTACCGAGTAAAACACACGCTTCAGTTTTTACAGCTTATTAAAGATAATGGCTTAGAACTATAACACGATCGGCTAGGCGGTTGGTGAACGACAAATCACCGAGTTCGAGGGACTGAGAAGAGGAACTTAACTGTACAGTACGGTATGTACTGTACTTTATATGCATGACAATGGGTCAAGCTCACAACAGCTATATACCACAGGAACCTTAGCTAGAATTAAGCAGGAATAATCCGTTCCCATCGACTCTAACTGAAATGTGGACTCAATACATTAATGAACTATCGAATTTTGAAAGAATGCAGGCCACTAGGTCTGCTGTTGTCTATTCACACAGTAAACTTCAATCAGGTTCATTAAAATTAACATAATCGCTGCAAAAACGCTCCTTTCAAACCCGTACTAATCCCAGCTGTTTTTCTTTCTCGTTTAATGAGTCGCATTAAATCATCACTGGCCTTTAATATTGGAAAAGGTTCCCTTGGGCGGATTAAGAGGTAGTCTTGCACTGGCTATCTTCATCTTCCCCTTGATGTTCTGCTTTTGTGGTTTCTCGCGCCTCTTGCCATCATATCTCCTTCGAAGGGTTGCGCGGTAGCCTACTTACAGGACTTATTGTCTATTTGGTAGACGGGTACAAATTGGTTAGCTCTTGATGTAGAGCATTGATCAAAACCTTGAATCAACCTGAAAATGATTTGGAATCCAAAAATTTACACGCGAAGCAAAACTTGGCAGGTTTGTAGTCAGTGTAAGGCACATTTCATGGAAAAACAAAAACAAAATTAACAGCAGCGGCAGTTGGGGAACCCACAATTTTTGCCGCTAAAACGAAATTCAAATACCTAGCCATTACCCATGAATGGCACTTGCATCGTTGAAACTGGAAAACTTTCCATCCTCGGTATGTGTGTTAATGACAAATTACGTTGGGATGACGACATGTTCGCAATCGCCAAAAATGCTGCGAAATGTCTAGGTTTCCTCAAGCGATGTAAGGAATAATTTCACCCCCTCTGATCTGGCTTTAATATATAAGGCTTTTATCCGCGCAAAATTGGAGTACAATATTCACATCTGGTGAACATCTAAGACTTCTTGCACTTGCTAGGTAGAATTCGAAACCGTAAGATAAAAGTTATAGGTGATGCCAATATTACACTGTCGATTTACGCCCTCGACTACCGACATAGTGTCTTCTGTCTCGCCTTGTTCTATCACTATTTTCACCAACAGTGCTCCTCCGAAATTGCCATTAGCATTCCGCCCCTTCAAACCGCCAACCGTTACACCCGTTTGGCTCATCAGTACACCCTCAAGCCCACTTTCGGACATACCCTGAAAAAACGTGGTTCTTTCCTTAGCCAAACAATTCGCTCATTGAATGCCCTGCCGTGCTTTTAATTTTCTAGTCATCATGACCTCCAAATATTTAAAACCAACGTACATACCAAGTGGAGAGGTACACTATTTTCTATTCTATTCTATTCTCCCTAATTTTCCATCCCCGTGTGTTAATCATGTTAAGGGTATTAACATGCGCGAGATATGAATACACATACATACATATGTATAGGTATTGCACATGTATGTTTTCATCCATATATTGTTATTAGTAAAAATATTGTTACTTAGAGCTATTAGAATAAGCAGTTTACTTGACTATATGTATCTAAGTATTTTGGAGTCTCTCAGTTTATGAAGCCGACATAATCAATCACGGCGCATTTTTTAACCCAAAAGGGAGTCGTGTAAACTCATATTTCGCATTATTGATTGAGAAAGCTGTTTTTTCCATATCCGATTCCTTGAGAGGGATTTGGTGGAAACCACTTTTTAAATCTAGCACTGTGAAGTATTTGCTCTTTCCAAGTTGGGAGAGCACCTCATTTATCTCGGGGATAGGATAGCGGTCTGAAATTGTGACTGTATTTAATTTCCGATAATCTATTACCAGTCTGAATTGTTCTTTTCCTGTTGAATCTGCCTTTTTTGGTACGATCCACACTGGTGAATTGTACGGCGATCGAGATGGTCTTATAATGTTATCATGTAGAAGCTTTTGTATTTGGCTTTCTGTTTCGTCTTTTAATGAGGCTGGAAGGGGGTAGTGTTTCGAGTATACGGCTGAGTCCGAATTCGTTCGTATCTCGGCTACGACGTTTGTCGTGAATGTAAGTTTTTCGTTGGGTTCAGCGAAAAGAGAAGGATACTTCTGGACTAGTGCATTAATTGCGTCTTTTTACGAATTCGACATATGGGTAAATTTATCCTCTAAGAAATTGACAGATCGAGTTTTTTGCTGTTTTATTTTGACATTGACCTTATTAAAGATAGTCATATAGTTATCCTTAGTGTGGATTATAGCGGACAGTTGCTTGAGACTGTCATTCCCGAGTATTCCGTTGAATGATTTTAGGGTGGGAAGTAAAAAGAATTTAAGATTTATGTCATTTAGATTAAAAAGATTAAGAAAGGTATGGTGGGTTACTCTCACATCGCCTGCTATCGATTTAGCTAAGAAGTGATGTTCGTTTTGTATGGGTTTCTGTCCCAAATATGGTTGAAGGTAATTTTTGCTAGACCCGGTGTCTAGTAAGAATTTTAAGATTTCACCGCTCTTCGTCCTACATTCCAAGTAGGGTAACGAAGAGTCGCTTAGTCTAAAAAATGTATATCGCTATACTTTAAAATTTGTTCGGGTTGGTTCTGTTCTTTCTATTGTTCGGGTTGTTGAAGCATGCAGTTGTTGAGAATTGAATCTTGTTTCGCTCCTTCCACATTTGTTTGTTGGTAAAAAGTGTACATATCGTTCGGAGAGATATCTCCGCATTGATTCAGCTCGAAAATCTGTGAGTAATTGGTAGCATCTATATGAAAGTTCTGTTGATATGGCGCCTGCATATCTTCCGGTAGCATGTATCCTGCTTGGTTTGTTTGGAATTCTGGAGGCAAATAAGCGGCGTCTATATGGTAGTATCTTTGCAGTTTATTGGGGATATTGGCTTGAAATAATGGATTTGGGACTCGTTTTCCGGCGTACTTATGGGGTTGTGGCCTATTCTGGTAGTTGACAGCAGATGTGTTAACAGTTGATGTCTCCATGGGCTCTGGCTTTGGCTGCGGCTTGGGGGCAGTTGGGCGAGATGGGGCAACTTGTTGGGGATAATTTTGCGGTTGCGTATTCCTTGGCTGTAGGTATTGGTAGTATAGATTCTGAGGGGCATGTACTGTTTGGGGTAGATATGCTATTTGCGGGTAAAAGTGTGGTTTTTGTGCTGACAATTGTTGGGGGTAAACATTTCTTGGTGGAGGTCAAGGTATGGAATTATGCGCTGGGACAAGATTCTGTCTATTGCTTGCATAGTTCGTCCTGAATCGTTGCTTCTCTAATTTGAGACAAAGACAAAGTGCCGTTGGTAAATCAGCAGGTTCTCGTATGCCTAGGAGTCTTGGCAGGTCGCCGTTAAGGCCGCGTATGAAGGTGTCTAATTCCTTCGTCCGGTACGTGTGAGTCAATAGGGAGAGAGACTCGTGACTGATTTCCATGCAGGCAATCTTATTGAGAATATGGGAGAGGTGCGTGTAAACAGTTTGGTAGAACTGATGCACCGAAAGTTTGCCTTGGACAAGAGTGGTCATTTGGTACTCTAAGGTATCGAGATCCCTCTGGTCTGCGTAATGCAGCGTTAAGCATTTGGAAATTGATTTCCAATTTAAAGGCGTGTTGTACGATTCCAGGATGGAATCAGCATCACCCGTGATTTTGCTTCTTATCACGGTAAGAATTCCATAGTACTTAGGAGATCCTTTTTGGGATTCATATAATTGAATAACCCTATCTACGCTCTTCCTCCATGAGCTGAATTCTCCGGGTCTCCCTGAGAATTCTCGTTGATATCTTACGATGTCTGGAATTTTTTCTAGGTCCGTGAGATCACCTAGTTCGGGAAAGATCAGAATTAGGATTCATAAGAGTTTTGACTATGTTTTTAATAGTATTTACGAGGTCAGCAGAAGGAATGGTTTGTCGGGATGAGCTTTGAAGCGGTTGTTACTGGGGCTGTGGAGGTTGTTGGGGTTGTTCGGGTAAAGCAAGTACAGGGGGGCGGATGAGATTGTTATGATTCGCCATTTTTATGTAATGTACGCGTATTCGGTTTTAAGAAGGAGAGAAAAACAAAAAAAAAACCAAATAATAAAAAGACTTATTTCTTATGAACTTGATTAGAAGGGTCTTTTCTTTCGTATTACAATTTTTAGATAAAGGAGGTTAAAATTGAATAATTGAATAATTGAATTGAATAAATATTTATTTTTACTTAAATGTATTTTTTTCTTAGATGCTAGTTGGTTTACTTTATTTGCTTAATTTATTTTATACTTGTTTTTTTTTCTTTAATTAGAAACTATGTTTCTCTTTTACTGTTTTTATTCTCAAAAAAAATCAAAAAAAATAAAGAAATAGATAAAACGACGATTTGTATTTTTCTTAACTAAGTCTAGGCATTTAGACACTATGTTTCCTTTTTTATTTAAAAACTTACAATTACATACGTTATTAGATATTTCATTTCCGGAGTGGCTGGAAGCGTTTGCTGTCTCCTTTTTGCTGCTGGGCAGTTACTGGGGGGCCTCGTTTCTTCGGAAAGTTTGTTGAGTTGGATTACACGATCACACTTCACCACTACGGTACGAGTTTTTTTTTTCCTCGGGTATGGGATTTTACGACTTTCACTGTTTTAAGGTGATTTTAGTGGCGTTCTTACTATTAGCGGTGATTTGAATTTCCTTTCCGCGCACTTGCTCACTACTTATGGTGATATCTTTAAGCCACGGTACTAGTTATGGTGTTCTTTTTGCTAGTTCACGCACTTGCCACTTTAAGTCGAATTTACTCACTACTTATGGTAATTATACTATTTTTTTCTTTGGTCGCGGTATTCACTACGTATGGTGATTTATTTTCTACACGCGATTTATTTATTTGCTCGGGCGCCAGTTACGTTTGGACACGTAGGGGAAGTTAAA
The DNA here is from genome assembly GCA_928272305.1 of Volucella inflata. Classification (NCBI taxonomy): domain Eukaryota; kingdom Metazoa; phylum Arthropoda; class Insecta; order Diptera; family Syrphidae; genus Volucella; species Volucella inflata. Next base: position 115,562,027 of record OV743716.1, on the reverse strand, counting down.
AAAAAACAAAAGTTTTCTTTTAGGGTACGATTGTCCCGTTTATTAGTATCGGTAATCACAAACTGAAGCTACTTAAATGAAGCTTTCGGGTTGACTTCTTGCAATTATGTCTGGCGTGTGCAGGTGCATTCACATTTCGTGGGAATAGGTGCATGTGAACAGTTCATGCTATGGGTCATCTCGTTGGAGTGTGTTCTAAAGTATTATGCAGAATAAACGTTTTCCGTGTTAACATATATGCTGTAAAAGGCCTTAGGCAAAAAATATTTTCAAAAAAATATTGTATTAATTTCACTTTTTGGTAACGAATAGTATAAAATTTATAAAGTGCACCAAAAGAGCTATTAAATTAAAGAACTAACATAAATTACATAAACAGATCTCTTTATACCACAGTATTGAATCAATGCATAGTGGAATAACATAAACTTATCAATCCTTAAAAAATAAAATATAATATCCGAAACTCAAAGACCATATACACCTAATAATAAATAATTGTGAAAAATGCTAGCAAATAAATTTCATTTAACAGAAACTCCCACTGAAAAAAAACCAAATAGTGCATTCAGACATTTTCCATTTTTAAAAGCAAGCTTTTGTTACAGTAATTGACCAATTGACTAAATTTTCAGCAGCCTATAAAATAACCGACAGGAACTGGACTTCAAAGCAATGTTTGATAACCAAAAACAATCGTTTTGGACAATCAATTCAGAGTTGAGCAATAAGTACAGCTTTTTTCTCATAAATAAAATGTTGAAATTCACTTTACAACACCAAATAGCCACAGCGGTAACTCTGATGTTGAAAGGTTGCAGTCAACCTCTTAGAGAAACTAACAGGAATTGATGGCCCTAACAATTAAGATGGGAATACAACTTGTTATTGATAATTATAATAGAAGATATCATTCTACTATAAGATGTAATCCTAAAGAAACTAAAGAACAGTTTGTCCTTAAGTTTTGCACCATAGAATTGAGTCCTATGATATGAGCTTCTAACTATGCAGATAGTTTGTTGTTGAGTTTGAATACATTTTTTATTTATTTTTAATACAAAAGAAGAGTAATAAAAGTTAGTTTAGAGGATTTCAAATTACGTTTTTCAACGAATGTATTTTTGATTTTTGTTGATGGTATTCAAAAAAAAAAATTATTTAAGAAAAGAAATAAATACTAAACGTTGTTATAATAATATAAATGTTTTTAGCAAACACAAAATAACTAAATCAAGAAATCAGTATCATGAAAAAAAGGAGGAAAGTTAAATGATGAAACTATTAATAATAATATTTTAAAAATGCTATGTAAAAACAAAAAGCACAAAGCTGAGAAACGAATAAAGAGATCTTTATTAATAATTGAAAATTTAACACAAACGTCTAAAATTACTTAAATAGCTACTTTAATATATTTGGTAAAAATGAATACAAAAGGGTATCGTATATCTTAGCTGGTGGGAAGATATGTATGTATATACATATGTACTGTACATGTTTGTTTTTATCCCTATATTGTTAAACTAAAAATACTGTTACTCAGAGCTTTTAGAATAAGCTAGTTTACTTGACTAGGTATATGTAAATATTTTGGAGGCTCTCAGTTTGTGAAGTGACGTTAAGAAGTAAAGCCAACATAATCAATTAACGAGTTGTTTTCTTGCATTTTATATGTATATATAATATAATTCGCGCGTAATTATAAAAAAAAACTTCTTGCGCCACATTTTGGTGGGCTGTGGAGACTGGAGTTTATGAAATTCTATTTGCGACGGACATTTGAAGACCAAAGTTAAATCGAAGCTATACTTAATTCTCATTTTATGTTGCCTATCTGATTTGAGCCCACTAAAACCGGCTCATTTTCTTAATAGTGAACATATCGCAGCCATATTAGAATCTGAAAACGATTCCGCTTCGCAATTTGGTGCATTGCAAACATCTGCAAAAATACGCTACAAGGGTTCTGAATGCGGTAGCATATGGAATTCTTTACAACACTTCAAGAACGCAAAAAATGACGACTAACAAAGACAAATGTTTCGCCTTGTGACTTGATTTTAGTAAAGGTACCCAATCTTTCTACTATTCAATGCGCTCTTGGAAGAAAAATCTCTGTGACATCGGGAGCAGATGAAATAGCAATGAAAACTGCACGGGGAACATTCATTCGATCTAATAAAAAGTTAGTTCCTAATCCACTAATTGAAGGAACGCCGTGATGTTCCGGCCTTATACCATTTACTTATTTGCTTAGCTCCATTTGTACGCGTTCATTAACCTATTATTATTCATTGTTAATTTTAATATTTAAAGCATATCCATTTTTATCATTTATCTTGTTATACACCGTACACCAATTTCATATCATTCGATTTTGAATGACATTTTGAATTTCTCGGAGTACGGTTCAAAAAATTTCGAACGGCTAGTATTGAAACCTTAAAGAGAATTTACAAATTCTGCAATTTCTCAGCAACTGAAATTTTTAAGTGTTTTACATCAGAGTTACTGAAAATATAAACAAAAATAAACAAAATAAAAAATCTGCATTTTCGTCGATGTGAATTTGGAGAGTGAGATCTTTGAGGAGCTCCAAGAGGTGACTCCTGGATTGATTGAATCAGTCAGCAGATTCTCCACCTTATGATCTAAACGTGAGGGTCTTAACTGCCATCTCTTCACGGTTAGTCTACTCCCTGGACAGCTTTCCTCCGAACTAATTAAGATCAAATATATATTTAATTCTCAGGTCTCCTGGGAGAAACCTAGGGATAATAACGGTCCCGTTCAATGCAGACGTTGCCAATCCTTTGACTACCTCGCTAAAATCTGCGCTGGTGCATATAAATGCGTTAAATGTGATAATCAGCACCCTCCGGGTAGCTGTCCAGTGGTTAAATCTGATGTCTCCAAAGCTGTGTGCGTAAATTGCAAAAGTAACCATCCTGCTTACTACCGTGGATGTATTGCATATAAAAAGTAATTCCTACAAAGGAAGAAAACCCTCCAGGAGGCAAGAGACAATAAAGTCGCAATTAAAATTATCGACCATTCGCCACCCAAAATTAACAAAAGTAAGGTTCCGGCTCCTTTGACAGTGTCATTTGCCTTTTCAAAAACCAGTAAACAAACCCGGAAGCTTCATTTTCTCAAGTGCCGCCGACCCAAGGTGTATTAGGGGAAATTTTTAATCTTTCCAAAGACCTTTTCGACGTTGACTTGCAATCTCGGTTCCTTAGCCTTGGCGGAGGAGCTAAACAAAATGGAAGCCTTGGCATTGCAATTTGATGGCGTTATTGTTGGGGGGGACCTTAATGCTGAAAGTCCAACTTGGAGGGATGACTACTACAATGGCAATGGCAAAACACTGGTGAATTGGTTTTAAAACCAACAACCATCTATCATCAACCTCATACCTTCATCTCCAACGTTTCCCAGAGGGTCATCTTTTCTGGATCATTTTCTTATTTCTAGTTATTTAGTTCATTCCCTTGATCCAAACTAACTATTAAGACCCTAACGTCCTTCTCTGATCACTTTCCTCTTCTCTTGAACCTGAATCTAAGCGAATCAGTACTCCCTTCCATTTTACCCATTATAAATAAGTCCACAAAAAACACGAATTGGAATAACATCAGAGAAGATCTCGACTCGTCCTTCAATGACCCTCCTACCAGTTGTTTTTTTTTTTTTACTTCAATATTAAATTACTTCAATTCATTTATTAAATGGTTTGTACATTAAGATATGATCTTTTATAGTACTTAGTAATATACATCAGTTATAATAATTCAAAATACTTAACTCTAATAACAATATTTATCTTAATCTAAGCATGAGATAGGATAGATATATATATATATGAATATAGAAAGGGAGTGGATAATGAGGGAATGAATTTAAATTGATAAGTTGGAGAAATGTTGAAAGATTGCACTTTTAAAATTAGTTGGATTTAAAATATTCTTCAATTGAGAGGGCAAAGAGTTCCAAAGCCTTATACTATGGATGAAAAATAAACGTGATGAGTTAAGGTTATTGTAACGATAGGGAATGAGGTTGATGGTTCTTGAGGAGCGAGTAAAATTGAGTCTGTTAAAAAAGTAAGACGGACTTTGAGTTATAAAAATTTTGTGCAAAAACATACAATTCCTGGCGTTGATATACTCGTATTGTTCCAAACTACAACCAAGCAAACCCCTGGCAAACACAGAAATATGGTCATAACTACGTATGCCATAGCTATAACGCACCGCGTCGTTGAGGGCAACTTGCAGTTTTCGCTTGGATGAATAGTCAATACTGCTATAGACCACCTCAGCATATGTTATGAGGGGTAGAAATAGAGCCTGTACCAGCTTTCGTTTTATTTCCTGAGGGGTAAAATAAGCACTGATCCACAATTTACGAAGACATCCGTAGATACGACCCCCAACCATATTTGTGTGATTGTAACCTGACAAATTTCGGTTGATAATAAAGCCTAGACTAGTGACAGAGTCCACAGCTTTAATTTTGTTATTATTAAGGTAAACATCGGGAAGGAGGCAAGGGTCGGAATTATCTTTTGAAATGGGTATTATTTGAGATTTTGATGGATTAAGAAGCTACAGACCAGTTTGCAATATTTTTTAAGTCTTCATTGATGAGAAGAACAAGTTCATTCAGGTTACCATAAGGCTTCGCTAAAAGTAGTTGGACATTGTCAGCGTAAAGCTGTACTGAAGTATGTTTACAGACTGTTTGAAGGTCATTAATAAACATGGAGAAGAGTATCGGACCTAATATTGAGCCTTGAGGAACTCCCTGCCATATTTCTTTCAACAGTGAAAAACATTACCCAGAATTAACCCTTTGTGATCTGCCAGAGAGAAAACTACTGATCAATTTTACTACTCTTTCGCTGAAACCAAAGTGATGCTTGAGCTTCCAACACAGAACTTTATGATTAACTTTATCAAATGTCTTAGAAAAGGCTAGCAAACACAGCAACTAAACATAACCCCTGTCATACTCCTGCCTTAATTCTTCAAAAAGGTTCACCATAGCTGTAGCACAACTGTGATTAGCTCTAAAGCCAGATTGCTGAGCATACAACAAATGATTCAGTGACAAGTACTTCGTTATCTGCTTTGATAGAAAACTACTGATCAATTTTACTACTCTTTCGCTGAAACCAAAGTGATGCTTGAGCTTCCAACACAGAACTTTATGATTAACTTTATCAAATGTCTTAGAAAAGGCTAGCAAACACAGCAACTAAACATAACCCCTGTCATACTCCTGCCTTAATTCTTCAAAAAGGTTCACCATAGCTGTAGCACAACTGTGGTTAGCTCTAAGGCCAGATTGCTGAGCACACAACAAATGATTCAAACCAAAACCTTTTCAAAAACCTTTGATAGATAAGGTAAGAATGCTAACCGGTCTAAAATCAACAGGAGAAGATGCATTTGTTTTCTTTGCTATTGGCAAAACTCTTTCAAATTTCCAGAGCTGTCGAAAAGTTGACGTAATTATGCATCAATTGATTACATGAGTGAGATGGGAGACAATTTCAGGTAAAATAAGTTTAACAAATCGAATTGGAAAGCCATCTTGTAACGCATTGAGTAATTTTAGCTTCCGTGGCTACTTCAAAATTTTCGAACATTGGTACAGAGCCTACACAGTCTACTGTTCGATTGGAAGTTGGGCTACCAGCAGTGGGGTCATCATCCAGGAAAAAATTTTTATTCAAGTCATCTAGATCCAGAGCACACAGAGAGTTATTCCTTCCAACAGACACACCGATTGTCCTCAGGTTGCTCCAAAGTTTCTTAGCAGGAAGGGAAGAATTTTGTTTAGAAGCATAAAAGTTTTTCTTTGACGTACGCAGGACGGTGGTTAAGTAATTACGGGCCACTTTGTATGCGGACCAATTTATATCAGATGGCCTACACTTCCATTTACTGTATAATTTGTTCCTCGTCTTAATAGACCAGACCACCTCCGAAGTTAACCATACAATTTTAGTAGTATTGATTGAAGCAGTCTTACTTTTTCATTTTGATCACCAGTTAATCGACATTGCTCCCACGGCGCAGAAAAGTCTCAGTTTGAAGAACGTTAGCATCAGTAGAATTAAATTCTTTAAAAGTAAAAGTATCAGGGATGGCGGTTTTCGAAAAATTGATATCATAACAACAAACAAGTAGATCGTGGTCTGAAACATCAAATGAAAGTTGGTCAAACAAGAGAACGAGCGACGAACGTAGGTAGGGTAAGTTGTGTTTACTAGATGCACCCCTACTGAAGAAACTGAGTCTTTCAATTGAAAGGCTAGCGAATTATATTTTAGAAGATCCACATTAAAATCCCCACAAATGATTAAGTGTTCATAGAGGGCACAATATTCGGAAATAGCTGAGAAAAACGGGATGACGGAGCTACTTCTGTGATTATTATAAGCACAAGCAACTACACATTTGGTATTACAATCCCGTAATTCAACTAGAATGTATCCGATTCCAATTCCAGTAGACTTGGTAACAATATCACATTTAATATTTGATTTGCAATAAATAGCAACCCCACCACCCGTAGTATCAGTAGCTCGATCGTTACGGAAATGTTCATAGTTAGGAATCTTATAGAGCAAGTCACTTATATCTAGTTTAAACCAAGTTCGTTTCACATACACAAATAACATCAAGGAATTGTAAAACAAGTACTTTAAATAATCTAATTTTTGATTGTTAAAGCTCCGCGCATTTAAATAACAGACCATCGCAATATTTTGAAAGAATATTTACCATAGTGGACGTTGATTTTTCATTCATACTGTTTTGGTGTCCCAACATCATGGTATTAGTAATAATTTTTGAACAACAAAAAGAGAAGTGCAATCAAATTAACAAAGGTATGGAGAGGATGAGAGAGAGTGGCAAAAACAAAGGAAAGAATTATAAGATAAATAGCTTAAGCTTATGTGATGAATAGTTGGTAGCAGGTCCAAGAACAAAAATTATGATTTTTTGTGTCGCAGCAAGCAGATCTTCAGTGCCTTCGATGAGAAAGCTTTTTCCATTCGCCAATTTCTTTAAATAAACAAGTCCGTGCATTGTATAGACAGAAAAAAGTTGTTTTTTTCGTCTAAGGCCAAGAGCACTGTTTAAGAGAAAGCGAGCCTGTTCTGTTAAGCTCTCGTTGAGAGAGCAGCTTTTTTCCGATGCAATGCCCAAATGCTGGAGACGTAGTTCAGTTGCATTCTTCTTTCGGTAGTTGACAGCTGATAAGAGAACTGCATTTCGCTCAAGAGTGCTGTTGAACTTTAGCATGATTGCAGATGTAGTGGTGATGACATTGCTGTTTCGTTTTTTTATGCGAAATATATTTTGTAATGAAGGCGGCTTACATTCGATAGTGTGACAGAGTTGCACAAATAATCTTTCGAGGTTCTCGTGTAGGAGTGCAGATACTCCGAAGAGCACTGCATCACAAGCAACTTCCCTCCTTTCCAAAGTATTGCAACATCGTTGAAGAGCAACAATCTCAGCGTTTTGCGCCTGTAATGCTGTGTCGGTGTCATTTTTAAGTACATGAATGCGATCGATGATATTTTTTTTCATTTCATCGAAGCGTTGATTCCAAATTGCATTCACTTCATCTATTTTGTATAGAAATTCCTTCTGCATTTTGGAGACTTCGTTTGCGAACCCATGCTGCAATGTGTCTGCCTGTCTTTTGAGATGCTCCTCTAGAGTTTTGGCGGTGAGAGGCGCATTACAATCACTACGCTGTTTTTGGCTAGATGAAGCTGATTGTACAGGTTGAGTGGGCGTTGATGGTAGGCCTGTTGAAGAGATCGGTCTTGGGCGTAGGTTAGGAGCGGACATGTAGGGCAATGACAAAGCAGAATCAAAAAGTTTTCCCGAACCGATTTTCACCTATAAAGTCAATGATAGCTAAGAAATGGCAGATTTAGAGCCTTACGACACAAGAACCGGAAGAACAACTTTAAACCAATAGTTTCGACGCTTTGTTAGAGTTTATTTGTTAACTTTAGACACTATTTAGCAGACTTTTGTTGGACGAAATTCACGGACGAAAATTCACCCAAGTTCTTCTCTCAACGATTGAGCGACACTCACAAGTTCATATCCCCTCTTTTCGGAAATATCAAAATCGCCGCACACATATCAAACACCTTTTTACAATTAAGTATAATTGGCAAAAACAATTGAAACGGATATTTCATAGATCTTTTAATAGGATTAGTGTTGCTTATAGGGAACTCTCGTGCCGAATTAGCTTGCTGAGGACCATCATCAAGGAGAAGGTAAATATCTGGCTCAACAAAGAATTTAGGAAGAAACTACTTAAAATAGTTCCTGGGCCCTGGGCATTTAGGGAAGTCTATGAAATTATCGGAAAAAAAAAATTAATTCACAGCGGTTGAGGTGGACGATACTCTTTTGACAAATACACATAAGGTGGTGGAAGCATTTAGGAATCACTATAATAGCATCTTCGGGGTCACCCCGTCAGTTGATTCCGCACTCTTTGAGAGCATATCTAACGCCCCGCAGCAATCTAGAGGACAGAAACCTCCTACAATTTTGTGTTTCGATTGTGATAACTCGTCCCTATCACCGAACTCCCTAAGCATCTTCACGACCCAGGAAGAGATTAGTCTTATAAGATACAACGTGAAACCAAAAAGATCGTATAGTCCGGATAATATATCTAACTTCCTCCTCAAAAAAATCTCTAGATTTCGGAACGAAGTTTTTAATAATACTTTTTAATAACTGTATTAATAATGACTATTGTCCCAACGCGTGGAACGTAGCCCATATAATACCAATAGGTAAGAGCCCGAATAATCGTAACATTAATAACTTCCGACCCATCACGCTGCTCTCCAATGTTGGCAAAATATTGGAGAAAATTATTTCGCTAGACAAGACTCACCAGAAACAATTCCCATAGAACCTATCCCCGAATACCAATTCGGTTTCAAAAAGCAACATTCGACATTTCATGCTTTGTTGAAATTTAATGTTTCTCTAGATATAGAGAAGGCCTTTGACAATGTTTGGAGGGAAGGCCTCCTCTTAAAGATTTTTAGACTTGAATTCCCGCTTGAATTGTTTTATTTTTTGGACAGCTTTCTTGGTAATAGACACTTCCACATTTAAAACAACTCCGATCCGTGCGTCTCCAGGTGTGGAGTTCCGCAAGGGTCCATCTTTTGCCCAAAGTTGTTCAACCTATTCCTTCATGACTTTCCTCATACAATTTTAACGAATTACTCTGCAACATCTAGAAGTATTCTTTACGCGGATGATACGTTGGTTAACGCATCTGATGATATCCCTTTTCTGGCCCTGAGAAAGCTTAAAGGGCATACAATAACAATTCATAATTATTTCAAAAATTGGAGACTTAGAATCAATGTTCCTTATCTGATCTTATCTGTTTTCGTAATTCAAGCAGGAAGGGTAACGGACGTGTACCCTGTGAAAGCAGAAACATTTCATTTCATTCATTACAGTTTATGCTAGATCCACAATCAGTAAGGCTCACAAAATAAAAAACGTTTTGTACCCACTCCTTAATCACCCCGACTTAAAAAAGAGAACCAAGCTTCTTTTTTACAAAACTGTCCTAAGACCGGTCTTTACTTATGCGTTCCCTATCTGGTTTTGTATTTCACCTACTACTACTGCAGAGATGGAGATCTTCGAACGAAAAATTCTCAGGCGTTGTGTTAATCGGATTTTCGAATCTGAAAATAAACGTTTCTCAAATGCAACAATTTATAACGAAGCTAACATCACCCCACTCATCAGATATTCACTGATACTAATGGATAAAGCGATGAGAAAACTAATCTATTTAGATAATGATCTGATCAAGGACATTTACGAATCCCAAATTAACATTAGCTGGTCTGATTCTGCCTATCCTTCTCCGGTGGGAATAGTGCCTGAAGGTATCCAACTGATTCCGCATGGATCGCCAATCCCGTACTACTCTAAGGCCATTCCTGGTCAAAATAGAGGTTAAATCTGGAAGATAAATGAAAGTTTTTAATTTCACATTTATGAACTTGGTATATAGTACATACGTATATGCGTTGTTGAAATCAATCATAAGCCCGACATTTTTCCCATTTTATATTTAATTGTTTTTGGGAGAGCAAAACCGCACAGATTATTACTTTAACCTAGACACACTTTTATATCTCTCTTGTTTCACTATATGCCACAATGTCTTTTACCTAAAATTGTGAAGTTAAATATTGTTGCTAAATGTGATATTTATTAACTTAAGTATGTAAATAACTTTCCATATCTTTTGACCATGAATTTAAATTTTTAATCTTTTTTTTTCAAAAGTACGAGTAAAAACAGTAATTTATTTACTTCTGCATTCTTTATTCACTTTTTTAAAGATATTTTTAAGTTGTTATTAAATTTCCTTGGCATGTTCCATGTCCTCTACCTGTGGAAGAGAGAGCGATAAAATACTCAGCTATTGTTTATGTGAATGTTTGCTACACACATATGTATATTATCGGTCTCTTTTTTCTTTTAGAATTAGTTTAGTATTAGGTTATTTATATTTTGTACTGTGTACAAGTCGACAAACGTCAAAGTAAACTGTTCACATTGCTAATGACCGAGAGCAAGATAGGCACCTTTATAAATGTCGCCATGTGGCGTTCTCTATCATCAATGTCAAAGCAGGCCATACTATACACAGCTGTTATCTTTTAAGAAATCATATATTGTACTCACTTTTATGTTATAATTGTCATGAAGTCTCAAATAAATGAATTGAATTGAATTGAATTGGTTTATTTGAACTTGAAAAACTTACGCTGATGAGCCACACAAACATGGTAAATTAATGTTTTAATCTATTTCAAGGAGCCTATAATGAATTATTGCAAAATAAAGTCGACTCCAAAAATATTTTTCATTCACTCGCAAACATTGTTTTGTATTTTATTATGTATACGAGTGTACATAAAGACACAATGCATTCGTCATATAGATATTTGCGAAATTAAAAACGAAAATACATTGTCTTCAAAGAAACCATTTTTTATAGAGTTATACTTTTTGTTTGCCCTTTTGTTTTTTTCTTCTTCTTTTGTTGAATGAAATAATATATATAACAAACGTTTTTTTATTTTTTTTATTTGCTGTTTATGCGTTTAATCTTAAACCAAGTCAAGAATTCTTCTATTGAGAAAATGATTTTCTAAAGTCAAACTAAGACAGTTTTTAGTTAGTAATATACACGCAATTTGACAACATACTAAATTTTATTGTGTAATGCATTTACAAATGCTTCCCGTGATACTATATAGCGCATGCAAGCTCAACGAAACATCTTCAAATTAAATAGCGCTCTCATCCAGGCAGTAAGCAAACTCTATAACGCGTAGAAATTCGTCTGAAATAGTTTAGCTTGAAACACGTATTGCCATTAGTTCACCTTGAGTTTGAGCTGTAGATGTATTTCACGACATACTCATACTCTTACCTATACATAGAGAAAAATAAATCTTTTCGTTTATTTAAATATGTAAATATTTTATTGCAAATTTTGTTCTTTATTGCGATGCCTGAAAATTTTCTCCCGTTGCTATCTTTGCTGCTTAGAGTATTCTACTATATATATATTAGTGTGCGAAGAATTACGAGCAGTTAAAAATAAGTAGTCGAACTCGTTTACGTTCATAACACTTCATCTTAAAAGTGTGTGCGAATTCTAACATGGTATCTATGCAAGCAAAAGGCTTTGCCTTTGTAATACGTATCTAGCAGCAGTATTTAAGATTTTATGATTGCCATAAAAATTGTTTTTCCTTTAAGAAAAGAAAAAGTTGTTGGTTATTTTTTTTTAATCTTTAATGTTGAACTTACTCTTTTGTTCAGTTTTAAATTTTTTTTAAGCATTGAAAACGCGAAAGTGGATATCGCGCCATAGATTACACTTACACATTGTGATATTATGCATTGATCCTAGATTATGAGTGGGTGTTGGGAACTATTGAATAAAAACAATCAAATTATTTGATGGGTGCAAGATATTCATTAATTCGATAGTTATTGAATAATCGTCCAATTTCTTATTTTCAGAAATCATTTATTCAAATGCTTAATTGTTTCACTTTGGATAGTCCCATAGTTAACTTTTACTTTGAATAATTTTTGTGTATGCCTACTCGTACTTTGAATGATTTGTGTATATTTACTGTCTGACTCCTTCGGTGGCGGAGCCTAAATTTGTTGTTCTCTCATTCTTACATACTTTCATGTCCTGCTTCAGATTTTGCAATAGAACAATAGAAGAAATCGGTCAATTTTGCATTTTTTAAACAAGAGCAATTTTAGTGTCACTTCATCGGACGTCATGTCCATATGAGTACTGCGTGTGGTGCCAAAGACCACTTCGTTTTAAACGAAGGATGGCCTTAAGAGAGTAATCCATTAGCAATCCATCCGTGCAGCTAAGTCAGACCATCAAACAACCGACGCATAAGATATGATTGGCCTTATTATAATATATCCGTGTAGATCCACTAAAGGAACCTTCTCGGTAGCAGGGCCCATTTCTCGTCAAATGCTATTTTGTGCTACCTGAAGTCCACCTGCACCTTAAATATTTTCAACGCAACATATCTACACCATAGAAGTTTGTTCTACAGGACGAATTGGATGTCAAACCAGTCAGCTTCCTCCTTCTCGTAAAGAGAACTATCTAAGAGACAATTGACTGGAAGCCAATTACTAGGGCTCCAATCGTCGATCACTTTTATAACAACCTGTGTTTTCGAGCAGATATTTGCTACACTGGGTCGAAAAGAGAGTACAGCTTCATCACCGGTGAGAAAATTTTGCCGGTAGTGGACATTGTACGCTATGACCGTGATGAATCGATTTGGCGCAATTCTCAACAGCTTAGCGTGTCTATCTAACATCTTGGCGTATTTCTAAAATCCAATTCGTGATAGATTTGAAATTTTCCAACCTTCCACTCGTCTATTCCAATAAACCAGCGTCAATTGCAGTCTATATACTCGAAAAGTGACTCAAAACTGGGCTCTCCATGATTGACTTAGAACGTAGTCGTGGTAAACATTAACATAAAACAATCTTTAAACAATAACAATTTTATACACTCTTTCAATTTTCCTGTGTTTTTTTTTCGAGAGTTAAAAACCAAATGATTTAAATCTAATCACCCATTAGATATTGGTAACAGATATCCATTAATTTTTTCGGTGAGTATTGAGTCGAAGTGCTGTACCGACCTGATACAGAGGGGCTTTCCGGAGAAAAAATGGAACTGTGAGTCTTAAAGTTTAAATTTTAAATTAAAGTCATTGTTTAGGGAATCCCTAATAAAATAGAAGGAACCTATTCGGCTTTTATTCGAAAAATATGAATGGTGTAATAAGGTGACCAAACATGTCAAGCGTATTCTCAAAGAGTGCGAACAAAGGTAATAGATAGGGGTTAGGAAATTCTTAACACCAGCGCTCGACCAAGAGTATTTACTTACTTACTTTAGGTGGTGCTATAGTCCGGGGTGGACCTGGGCCTCGGTTAACATGCCTCTCTGGTCAAATCAATCCTTGCGCCGCTAAGTTGCCTGATGTCCCCTTTCACTTGCGTGATTCACCTAAGTCTCGGTTTTCCTCTAATACCCTACCGCCCGAGACCGGACTCGAAGACTTTTGGCACCAAAACGATGGTGTCCGTCTGCTCTACATGACCTAGTCACCTTAGTCGTTCAATCTTCTGGGTAGGTTGATGTTCCTCCTCCACTCACCGTCAATGCAGACGGGGTCGAAGATCACTCGATCTCTGAAGATTACTCTGAAAGCAACCAAGAGCATCCTCATTCATTTTTAATAATGCCTTATATTGGTTAACGTTTGTTGTTCGAGAGAGGGCTATGCTAATCAATTGCCTTTTTAGCTCAAAGAAGCGTCGATTAACAAGAGCTTTTGTTCATTTGATCACAGTGTCGATGTCTGAATTGATAGCGTAGCCTAAGCGGACAAAGTCCTTAACTATCTCAAAGTTATATCAGTCGGAGGTGATGTTCTGCCCGAGACGTCGGTGTTAAGAGCCCATTTTGCTTGAGAGCATATACTTGGTCCTGCCGTCGTTGACGGCTAAACACATTTCCAAAGCTTCCATCTAAATACTTACTCGCAAAGTGCCACTGACATTACGCTACTTTTTTTTCCACTATGTCGATGTCGATATTTGCGCGTGAGTTTTGCAGTATTCTTTCAAGTATGATGCTAAAAAAATCGCATGACAGCACATCACATTGTCTATATCCTTTTTGAGATCAAATGTCTCGTTGAGATCTTCACCGACCTTCATGAAGCATGGCGCATTCTCATCGTCATCCAGCACAGACGGACAAGTTTGGCAAAGAACTAGAGACTAGAGATTACTCTATATAGCTCGTCTCTATATATGTTGACAAACGTGCCCTTAAATTCAATGAATAGGTTGTATGTATCGTTTTCTCCAAGATCTGCCTTAGTGCGAATATTTGGTCGATGGTAGAATTTACCGGCCTGAAGACACACTGATATGGACAAACGGTTTAAGGTGTTCACACAATACGGCCGATAAGATCTTGAAGGCGTTCTGCCTGACAACGGTATTTGGTTCATCGAACCATTATACAGTGTACAGATATCTTCATCTTCAACTGCGATTCTCCTTTGATATTTTCTTGTTCGTTTCCACAGACCCCGGTTTGGGGTTTATGTCTGTGGCATGTTTTTTTTTACATTTTTACAAAACTTCCGAATCTTAAGATCAAATTCTTCAATAAATATTGTAATTCAATACCTTTAATGTGATTCACTATATTGGTTTCTGTAAGAGCAAAAATAAATGGCAAGCCTACTCTCGGTAGGCAAAAGATTTTGAAACGAAAGCGGTATGCAGAAAATTTTGGGCAAGACAAGATGCAATAACAGTTTTTTTTAAAATTTGAAATAGTTCCCTGAAGGTTTCACCAAAGCTTAAAGCTTACATGAAGCGCGGAAGTTGAGGGGTCTTTTGCGACATCTTCTATAATAAAATAAGTGTTTTTAATGAAGTGTAGTGAGACATGATCGTCGTATAAGAAATACTCGTATGTCTGCATTTTTATATAAAGTAAAAACCTAACTTCTTAATCACGACCACAAACAAGTAAAAGTTTTTTTTGTCCTGTATTATACCTATATTATGTTTATTATAATAAAACATTTGTGAAAAATATTAAATTTATAATAAATAAATGCGTTGTAATATGAAATATTATTGACCTCACACAATAAACAATATTGTTAATAATACTTTTGAAATGCTATTAACATAAGTTTTTGAATTTTAACACCAGTTATTAGTTATTGTTCAAAATAAAAACAACAACAAAATCTGCTGTTTTGTCTTAGTGGCAGTTGCCTGGCAGTTCTCAAAAAATTATTGCAGCGATTTAGTGTCGTTCAAGTTTTTTCTTGATTGTGCCATACAATGCCAGGGTCAGGATTTGAGTTTTCCGTTTCAATCACATATTTCAAACCGAACTTTCAGGCGAGACTGCATATGTTAAGTTTAATGTTTGCCATTAAATAATATGGCTTAACAGTCGCTGAACGTTTTAAAATTTACGTTTTACGCACTACGAGCAGATTATGGTCGATAACTGAGCGTTCTACAGAAAACTATCTAAAGAATCTAAGAGAAGTCTCTGTTACAGATGTCTTAGAGCATCTTCAAAATACATCCCTATGTGAACGTTAAAATCGACATGAAGGGTTTACAATTTCTTCGGGTTGGGTAATTGGTCCATACTTTTTCGAAAATATTTGTCAAGTAACGGCCGTGTTATTGACCGATAGGTTTCGAAAAGTTATCGAGAATTGCCTTGTCAGAATCAATCCTCACAAGAACTTCCGTGCAGGACATTTGAATGTTAAGGCTTCATATACCTCGCAAATTTTCTTAAAATCGATTTTTATTTTTTAACATATTCTTATTCTTTTTACTTTAAAGAATTTTTTTAAAGAAAATTCTACTCCATTACAAAGTTTTGCCAATTAATATGACCGGACAACGGGACGACTACCTGGCTAACTACCGCAACCCATTCGACGGCCGCGTTTCCTATTTCTTTTGTTCACAAAACCTATGTTTCTTACAAAACAAGGTCATTTATAAGACCATCTTTGGAGATAAGAATCAAAAGGACGGAAGTACAAGAGGAAGAAGCAGTACGAAGCTGAAATGGAACGGCTAGTACATCTACGTTTGTGGGCGGTGTCAGCATGATAACTCCGTTAATTTGAAATATTTTTCAACAATGATTTTTTTCAAATCTTGATAATTATTTTCTCTATAGTCTGACGCGAGATTTTTTTAATTTTGTGGTTGGACTATTTTTCATACAATAAATTATTAAACACTATTTTTTTTACATACATGCACTGTATTTTTGAAAAAAACCAAAAACGATTTCCTCCGTCAGACTATAACTACTACATTATTCTACCAGACTATTTTTTATTTTTACAGATTGGATAATTTTTCGTGACGTTACGATGTCCACAAGGAGGCGCCATGGTGGTTATCAGTAGTTCATTTACACCCATACAAATTAATGTTAATATTCAAAAAATAGTTTTAATAAATTTGTTCTCCTGTTGTTGAAACGTTTATAAAAAATGTTAGTTTTATCATATAACCCTTGTAATAATTTTTCAAATTGACTCGGTTTCGGGCGCGCGCAGGGGTATGTGAGGCCTTTAATCCATTCACAATGGCATATTGTTTGGATAATATATTAAAATAAATATTTGGTCGAAATCTAAATCATAAATGTGTTTTGTTTAAATTTACTTTCGGAAGCACAAAATGGATGACCGTGTCAGGTTATTTGACTGTTAAGTGATGAAGCAATTGTTTTTTTTTTATAATTAATTAGTTTTTATCGCACGGTTTTGAATGTTGTCTGGAAAGTTGAAATAGGACTTGGGGTCTTATAAATTGAGGCAAAATCAGGGGGGAATAATTATTTTTTCCATCGATTAAGGAAACCTAGACATTTCGTAGCATTTTTGAAGAAAAAAAAATGTGGTTATTCCCAATGTAATTTGTCACTATACTCTGTCCAACCTAAATTGGCAGTACAGGGAAGTTAGGGATGTTTGTCTCTCTTCGTACTCTTTTGTTTTCCAGAATGTGCTATTTTAACGACAACTCTTACAGGGTTTCCGTAATAAGCATTGCAAATTAACAAAAATCTGAAAGAAAGTATACCCTACATACAGTTTTTTTAGATTGAAATTTTCATTTACATAATTTGTTTTATTTATAAAAAATATAAAAAAAATTTTTTTTGATGTGTGAACATATGAGCCCTCGGTATGGGCTTCACGAGTTTCTTGCCGTCACGCGTAACCAAACTTAGTACGAGGGCGGGTCAATAAGTCCGTGACTTTTGGATTAAAACACAGATTTTTTGATAAAAAAATAATTTTATTTTTCAACGTAGTCTCCCTTGAGTTCTATACACTTTGTCCAACGCTTCTCCAATTTTTTTATCCCTTCCAAAAAAAATGATTTGTCGAGGTCCTCAAAATAGGCCTTTGTTTGCGAGATGACTTCATCATTGGAGTCAAATCTTTTTCCACAAAGCCATTTCTTCAGGTTTGGGAACAAGAAGTAGTCGCTCGGAGCCAAATCTGGAGAATAGGGTGGATGAGGGAGCAATTCATAGCCCAATTCATGGATTTTTGCCATGGCAACTGCACATGTGTTTGTGGTCGACTGTGAGCAAACGCGGCACCCATCTTGCGGAAAGCTTTCTCATGCCCAAGTGATCATTCAAAATTGAAACCACTGAGCCATGCGAGATCCCTACGGCTTCCACAATCTCTCGCACTTTCAATCTTCGGTCGGCCAACACCATATCGTGAATTTTTTCGATTGTTTCGGGTGTAGAGACCTCAACTGGGCGTCCAGGACGTTCGGCATCTTCAGTGCATGTACGGCCACAACGAAATTCAGTAAACCACTTTTTTACCATTGAAATCGATGGTGCAGAGTCCCCATAGTATTTATCAAGCTTTGCCTTGGTCTCGGTAATGGTTTTTTTTCGCAAGAAATAATGCTTAATAAGCACACGAAATTCACTTTTTTCCATTTTCTCCTCAAATTAGTGAGTAGTCTGATAAAAATAGCTGTCAAACACAAACTAACTGACGCAGCAAGTTTAAATTTTGACAGGAGTCAACTGACAGATGCCTGTTGACAGGAGCAGTGTTGCTGTTTCAGTAAAGAGGTCAGAAATTCAAAAAGTCACGGACTTATTGACCCGCCCTCGTATTAGTGAATTCACACAGACCCAGAGTTATAGCAATAACATTGCAAATGTCAACATACCCTGCATACGTTTGACTGAGCGAAGTCGAAATATTATATGTATGCACGCAGCGTAGTGGTTGTAATCAATGTACTCGTAGTTTAAAAATTTAATTTTACCTATTTTGTATGTGAGAAGTAAACAAACAGTGATTTTGTTTTCAGTTTTTTTTTAACTTATATAATTGAATCGCCTAAGGCTTTGCCGAGTCGAATGCGCATATGTTTACACATCAAATTCACGAGTACCTGGCACTCACGCCGCTTTTTTGAAGGGTATCCCGAGTAGGCCTTATCGCTTTTAAATAAAAAAACAAACAAAAATAAAATAAAAATTTACATAAAAACACTTAACTTCACATTAATATCACAATTCAAATTTAGAAAATTACACCTAACATCAAAAAACTGATCGCGCTCTACGAAAACCTACGCAAATAAACTTTTTCCTTAAAGAAAATAGCTTACAATTTTGCAACTGCATTTGGACGTATTTTCCACATATTAAAAGAAATAAAAAAGATCAAAATGCGTGCTTATGTGGCCGTTTGTTTATTATGGTTCTCACTCAAAACACTTACCCAGATGGGAAAGCTTTTCGCTTTCGACTATGCAATTGCTTTTTATGGATAATGGCTGGGCGTTTATACCTCGTTTTAGCGACAACAAACAGCATTGTGCTCTGGAAGTGTAAAATTCTACTCGGTTGCGTTCCCTAATTGGATAAGCTAATGAAATGCATTTTTAATTTATAACTTAGTTTTACTGATGATATAGTAACCTTAAAATGAAACAGAGAATAAACAAAAAGTATCGTAAATGTACGATACCTTCGTATATCAACGGTAATTAAATTAAATTTTAAATCTACTTCAGTAAAAGAGAACAAGATACAAAATTCTGATTGAGATTTGCTAGACTACTAGCGTAACCTACAGAGTAACCATTAAACACATATTTGCTCCCTTTAGGATGCCTTAGCTTTTTATATGTATGTAGGATATATTATTTTATTTGACAAAAGTAAACCGAAGACAAAGATTTACAAAATTGAAACTAAGACAAAATTTAATTAAATTAAATTGAACCGCCGATGCCGCCGAACTGCACTGCTGCCAAAAGTAGACTCTCCTCCGCATTCATCATTCGCTCGCTCGTCGACTCTCCTCCTCAGTCCAGCAAATTCCAAAGTCCCTCGATAGTTTGTACCACGTCCACAACTTGATCGCCGCAATCAATATAAACCATCCGCCGCCTACCCCAACAACGATTAATGTCACCCTCAGTGGAGTCATTGTATCCTAAAACAACACTGAGCAAATCGCATCGGGTTTTATGTTGCTTAATGTATGTCATGATGCAAGATAAGGGTAAACAAAACTGCGATCGCCTGGGTCGACAAACGAGCGAAAGACATCTCAGGATACTGTAAATAATTTTAAATCGAGCGCAGCTGGCGGTCGACGATCCATTACAAATGATTAATTAAAAATATGAATACATAGCTTTTCTACACTCGGCCATCCTAAACTTACTCGACTGTCCTCAGTCGAAATTGACACCATCAGAATCATCGTCACGTCCTTCGTCATCATCACTGCCGTTCGCCCAGGGCTTCATGTGATCAGCTGAAGTGGATATTATATTAGGTCCTTCATGCTCACCCACTTTTCGGACATCGTATCGTTCGTTCCCCTTGACGTTGGTTACTTCGTAGGGCCCCATAAACTTAATGGATAGTTTAAGGCCAGTGCCGAACTGCGTCCTCTTGATGGCTACCAGGTCATGTAGCTGGTAACATCTGGATGCCTTCCCCTTCCGATTGAATGTCTTCTTGTTCTCTTCCTGCACCTGCTGTATTTCTTATTTAGCTGCCTTCCTCATCTCATTGCGGCTACTCTCGAAGTATTCCAGTATGGCCTCCTCTAATAATTCTCTCAGCTGCCTGTCATCTTCACGCCTCATAATGGTTCCGAACATAAGTTGAAATGGACTTCGCTTGGTACTCCGTGATACCGTTGAATTTATCACCCGTTGAATGTGAGGAACGTGCTTAAACCACTTAGTAGGATCCTCCACTGACACCTTGGAAAGCACCTCCACTATGATGCGGTTCATTCTTTCCACCTGTCCATTTTCGCGCGGCACCCCAGTTGTTGTTAGGATGTGGTGAATACCGTTTTACTCACAGTATTCCTTGAATACGTTAGCGGTGAAAGCTGTCTCTCGGTCCGATATGATACGCGCTTGACTTCCGAAAATTTCGCTTTGCTGTTGTAACTTCTTGACCACTTCGTCGCTCTTCGTTGTTTTTACTGGGTAAATCCAAACGAATTAAGTAAAGGCATCGACCACTACAAAGAGATAATTGTAAGACTTATAAGTCGAAGGAAGCGGATACAAATGGTCCATGTGATAAGTGTGCAGAGGTATGTCGCTCTTTTCGAGCGGGTGTAAGAATCCCTCTTCTTTTCCGTTTTTTCTTGCAGCCAAAATGCACGGCACACAGTTGGACAAAACAGCATTGATACTATTTCCAATCTTGGGGATGAAGTAATCTTGCTTGCAGATCGCCTCCATTCTCTTCGCACTGAGGTGACCCACCCTGTGAATGTCTCTCAGGATCTCCTTTTGCATAGACTTTGGTACCACGAGCAAATGAGTACCTTCCACAAACTTGTACAATAGGTCGTTCCTCAGCTCACAGTCCGTATAAGTTCCTGTTGCCGAAAGGATATCCATTATTAGTTGACAAAATTCATCCTTACCTTGAATCTCTTTATTCTTTCAATGATCCCATTCTCTACTCGCAGTACAGTTGGATTTCGGCTGAGTGCATCTACATGGCGCATGGATGATCCCGATTGGTGCAAAACCTCACAAGCGTATTCTTGTAGGATGATTGCCCATCTGGCCACTCGTGGACATAGGTCTCTCTTATTCAATGTTGTTTGGAACGCCTTGCAGTCTGTATAGATTTTGAACTCCTTTCCCAGCAGATACGACCGTAGCTTCTTGATACACTTTACTATGGCCATAACTTCGTGCTCATAGCTGGTATAATTCTTTTCCGCTGGAGTTGCCTTAAAACTCATTTAAAAGACAGGGTGCATTTGCGTTTCATATTTCTGGAACAATACTCCACCGTATCCAACCATACTCGCGTCCGTATGCAACTCTGTCTTGAGCTTTGGATTGAATAGTCTAAGAATAGGTTCTTTACACAGCAAATCCTTCAGGGATTCAAACGCGACAACTTGATCCGGTCTAAAGATGAACACACTGTCTTTCTTATTCAAGTCTGAAAGTGGTTTTGCGTAAATTGAATAGTTAGGCACAAACTTCCGGAAGAACCCAGTCAGTCCAAGGAAACTCTGCACTTGCTTCACATTAGTGGGTCTCGGAAAACCTCTTACAGCGGCAATCTTTTCGGCAGACGGCTTTATGCTTCCGTTCTCCACCACGTGGCCAAGGAATTTAGTGGATCTGCTGAGAAAATTGCACTCTTCCCACTTAATCACTAAACCATTCTCCTCTGCTACTCTCAATACCACATTGAGCTTTGTTAGATTTTCTTCCTCGTTCTCCGCGGCGATGATAATGTCGTCCAAATATAACAGCAAGAATCCTTGTCTCATTAGATCTCGAAAAACTGTGTTAACAAATCGCTGAAACACTGCGTTTGAATTGCACAGTCCGATAGGAACCTTCAGGAACTCGTACTGGCCATCTGGAGTCACGAATGCGGTATAATTCCTGCTACTTTCTGCTACATCAACGCGAAAAAACCCGTTGCGGAGATCCAGTGTTGTGAATACCTTTTCTTTGTAGAGAGTCTCTAATATCTCTTCCATTACTGGCAGAGGATACCAATCCTTGACAATCTTAGTGTTGAGTTTTCTGTAATCTACACACAGTCGCACACTACCGTCCTTCTTCTTCACGAGAACGATAGGACTAGCAAAGTCCGACCGACTATGCTGGATGATTCCTTCGTCCAACCATTCTTCCATTTGCTTACAAACCGCTTTTTTCTGGCAGTGCTAACCATCTGGCCCTCTGATAAATAGGGCTTTCGTCCGATAACACGATGTTCATCTCAATGCAGGACTTTGGAAATCTCTTGGGGGAATAAGCTGAAACGATATCAGTGATTTCCTTTCTATAGCTGTCGTTGCCAACTTGCAGGTTGTTCCCATCTGCGTCTTCTTCTTCATCGTTCACCAGTCCAATGTTGAAAACATCATTCTCGTCCAGGTCGTGTGTCTTATACTGTTCTACCATTTCTGAATTTACCTTCCTCATATGCTTTATTTTCCCGTGACTTATCAGCAGCTCTACATTCTGGAGAAAATCTCTTCCCAGCAGTATCCTATCCGAAATCCATTTACCAGGAACTACTTGGAAACGAACCCAATGATTGTCTGCTCCAACTTGTATTTTTAAAAGACATGACCCCATCGTCTTTTGGGGAGCATTTCCAAATCCCTTGAGTATCATTCCTGGAGAACTCAGCTTTGCTTCTTTTATTTCGTTCACAAGCGATTTATGTACTATTGATACGTCACTGCCGTTGTCGACGAAAGCTTGATAGGGTTTCCCCGCGATGCTTATAAATACGTTATTGCCATCCGATCCAATGCGTTTGACCTTGTGCATACCTCTGGACTCTACATCTTCCTTGACCGGACAATTCGGGGATATGTGTCCGAATTGATTGCATCGGAAACACCGCGTCCCTTTTGACTTGTCTGGACAGTTTGCTGAAAAATGTGACGTAGATGCACAATTGTGACACCGTCTAGGCAAACTGGAAGGTCCTCCGGGTGTTGGATTTGATATGTTGGACACGATGGGTCTATTGGTTTCAACTCGTTGCTTAGACATCTGTCGCTGCATCCTCTTATAGGTTTCAAGTTTGAGTTTTAGTTCTTCAAACGTCGCAGCTTCATACAGAACTGTTTTGTTCTCAACAGTATCTGGTATCCCGTTAATGATGTACTGGATCAGAGATATTTCGTCCACAAAACCTTTACCAATCTGCCACATCACGTACAGATATTCCAGTCTCTGATGCACCCTTCTTCCTGGACTCCAGTCGTTTGTGCACCTCGATGCTTGAAGTCTTCTTCCCGAACTCCTTCTCTGGAAGTGCCTTTAACTTTGTCCAGTTTGTGACTCCCTCCGTTGCTTCGACGACCAATTTGGCAGCACCCTTCAGCAATCGTCGTGAGTAGAGGTATTTTTGAATGTTATTCCACTCGCAAGATGTGGAAATCGTCTCAAACTCCTGAACCCATCTGGCGTAATCCTTTCCCCCCTCTCCTGAAAGTTGTTCCAGAGATTCTTCGACGTCTCGGAATACGAAATGGGTTTGCGTGGACATCGTGGTTTCTTGAATTGGTTGATCATTGTTTTCGTCTGATGTATGGCCTTCTTCTTCGTTTATTGTGCTCAACACCTCTACATCTTTTGTTTGCGGCCCGGGTCAACCCCGGACAGATTTATTAATGCTTATTGCAAGCTAATTCTAAGAACTAACAATTTTCACTTAAAACTAAAGATAAAAACTAAAGGGTGGGAGCGGTTAAAAAAAAGTTAGGATGTGAGGCATATGTGGAAATAAGAGTGTTTTTAAGAGAGAGTTTGGTGAGATGGTAGTCGAAGAGAGGCAGAATATCGTTAACTTCACGAAGCATTCTATACATTGGCTCCAAGTGTCCGTAATTCGTTCGGTGAAGATTTAGCCGGAAAATTGGCACAGACCTAAGATTGCGAGGGTTTGTATTAAAAGAAATAAGTCGAAGTAAGGAAGGACAATCGATATTACCAACTAAAATTTGATGAATAAAGAGAATGTCGGCAATTTTTCGACGTATAGAAAGGGGTTGTAAATTTATAAGTTTCAGCCGATCAGTATAAGGTGGTAAGTTTTGGCTATCATCCCAGGGAAGACCACGTAAAGCGAATCGTAAAAACCTGCGTTGAACAGCTTCTATTCGGAGAATGTGTGTTCTGTAGTAGGGTGACCACACCTGGCTTGCATATTCAAGAAGAGGCCTAACAAAGGTTATGTAAAGAGATTTAGTAACATAAGGATTGGAAAACTCCTTAGACCAGCGCTTGATGAAGCCGAGGGCAGAGTTGGCTTTCTTTATTATATTATCAATGTGAGAACGGAAATTGAGTTCCTTATCACAGATAACACCTAAATCCCGCAACTCATTCACTAAGGGAACAGGAAGATTAAAGATTAGATAGCAGCGATGTGAAGTCGGGGGCCGCTTACGGGAATACGTTATAGCCTGACACTTATTGACGTTAAACTCAAGAAAATTCTTCTGACACCAAGTACAAAATCTGTCAAGATCTTCCTGCAGTGGTAGGCTGTCTGAGGAAGAAGGTATATACCTAAAGATTTTCATATCGTCTGCGTAAACAGATATGTATGATTTTTTTATGATGCAATCAACATCATTAATGGCCAGAATGAATAGTAAGGGGCCATGGTGGCTGCCTTGAGGGACACCAGAGGAGGCTTTAATTGGGTCAGAAATCATGGACCTGAATAAAACATAGTACTGTCTTTCATTTAAATATGATCGAACCCATGTTATAAAGTTTATTTGGAAACCAAGAGCTTTTAATTTCAGAAGGATTATATCATGTGAAATCCTATCAAAGGCTTTGCTGAAATCGGTGGTAATCACATCAACTTCATTTTCAGATTCCAGTGCACATAAAGTGCTTGATACGAATTCCGTTAAGTTGGTAGTCGTAGATCTACCTTTGAGAAATCCGTGCTGGTTTTGGGAAACAATAGGTTTACAATGAAAAAGCATCGTGTCATAAATAATGCTCTCGAAAAGCTTGGGTATGCAGGACAGCTTAGCAATTGGTCGATAGTTGGAAATATCATCTTTTCGGCCTTTTTTATGTAGGGGAATAATAAATGACCTTTTCCAGGTCGAGGGAAATAATCCCTGGGTGATAGAAAGCTGAAAGAGAGCTGTAAGAGGTTGGGCTTTAAAAATATAGGGGGAAGATCATCAGGGCCGGCAGAATAATCATCTTTGGGGTTTATTATTTTTTCTTTGACTTGCTCTAAAGTTATAGACACAGATTCTAAAGTTGTTTGTGGACAGCAATTTAAGTAGGAAAAGTAAGAGTGGTCTGGCTCTTGGAAATGGGTGGCGAACGCTTGGCTAAAAAAAATTGCGAAGAGATTTGCTATAATTTGGGGATCGCCCGATGACTTATCTAGAAAATTCAGAGATGATGGATAGTTATCCGATTTACTTTTAGTTTTGATGAACTGAAAGAACCGCTTGGGGTCGGAAATGAGTGTGCGGTTCATTTGGTTCAAATAGTTGTCATATAGAGTTTGACAAAGTACAGAGAAATTTATTTGGGCAGACTGGTAGTAAAAGAAATCGATGTCGGAACGCGATATTAAGTAAGTACGCCAGAGCTTATTTCTCTTATTACAAATAGATCGCAACTCTTTATTATACCAGGGTGGCGATGATGAGGGATTCTTTTTGGGTAAAAAAGGTACGGATTGGGAGAGACATTTGAAAATTTCGGTATAGAAGGATGCGATAGCATCGTTAACCGTGAGGTTGGGATTATCGTAAAGAAAGTCAAAATTGGCCATACTGAGAAGGTTATTCAGTTCGGCATAGTTAGCCCTATGAAAATTAAAACTGTAAGAATACTCATAAGAAGCGCGATTAAGACCATTGTCATACTCCAATGTAAGAGAAAGGGGAGGATGGTAACTATCCAACTTAGAGAGAAGATGTCTGCTTTCTAAAACGATGCAGTTATCTGTATCAGTGGCGAAGACTAGGTCGAGTTGTCTGCCAATGTTATTGGTGACACCACTTAATTGATACAGACCAGAGTCAGTAAGGCAGTCGATGAAAAGGTTTTCTTTATCAGAGGTGGGATTTGTTGCAGTAAAGTAGGACTGGTCAGTCTGAGCCCATACAAGCTTAGGTAGATTAAAATCACCCAAAAAAATATAACTACGTCGCTGGGATCAGCAGCATCAAAAATGCTGTCGATTGCATCAACAGCTAGCTGGTAACCTTGAATTGGTTGAGGGGGGCGAAAATAGCAGCAGCAAAAATATAGGTTGCGCTTGCAAATAGGAATTCTAGCGCAAACAAATTCAAAGAATGCAGTGGACGATTTTTGAAAGGGTTTAGACTCGAGACGAGAGTGTATAGCTAGAAGTACCCCACGGCCATACAAATTTTCCTCCTTATCTAGATCGTCGTGACGGTGTAAATCAAAGTCTTGGGAAAATAATTCATTATCCTTAATATCAGGGGTGAGATTGGTTTCTGTGAGTGCAAAAATGTCGTAGGGCAGAGTCTGCGAATTAAGATATATACGAGGGCGAGTCAATAAGTCCGTGACTTTTTGAATTTTTGACCTCTTTACTGAAACAGCAACACTGCTCCTGTCAACAGGCATCTGTCAGTTGACTCCAGTCAAAATTTAAACTTGCTGCGTCAGTTAGTTTGTGTTTGACAGCTATTTTTATCAGACTACTCACTAATTTGAAGAGAAAATGGAAAAAAGTGAATTTCGTGTGCTTATTAAGCATTATTTCTTGCGAAAAAAAACCATTACCGAGACCAAGGCTAAGCTTGATAAATACTATGGGGACTCCGCACCATCGATTTCAATGGTAAAAAAGTGGTTTACTGAATTTCGTTGTGGCCGTACAAGCACTGAAGATGCCGAACGTCCTGGACGCCCAGTTGAGGTCTCTACACCCGAAACAATCGAAAAAATTCACGATATGGTGTTGGCCGACCGAAGATTGAAAGTGCGAGAGATTGTGGAAGCCGTAGGGATCTCGCATGGCTCAGTGGTTTCAATTTTGAATGATCACTTGGGCATGAGAAAGCTTTCCGCAAGATGGGTGCCGCGTTTGCTCACAGTCGACCACAAACGCAATCGTGTAACAACTTCACAGGAAGGTTTGGCGTTGTTTAATCGCAATATGGAGGAGTTTTTGCGCCGTTTTGTAACCATGGACGAAACATGGATCCATCACAACACACCAGAGAACAAACAACAGTCAAAACAGTGGGTTTCTAAGGGTGAATCGGCGCCAAAGAAGGCCAAGGTGGGTTTGTCAGCCAATAAAGTTATGGCGACTGTTTTTTGGGATGCACGCGGGATAATCCACATTGACTACCTTCAAAAGGGAAGAACAATCATTGGGGAATATTATGCCAACTTATTGGACCGATTCAATGACGATTTGAAAAAAAAACGACCTCATTTGGCCAAGAAAAAAGTTCTTTTCCACCAAGACAATGCAAGGGTGCACACATGTGCAGTTGCCATGGCAAAAATCCATGAATTGGGCTATGAATTGCTCCCTCATCCACCCTATTCTCCAGATTTGGCTCCGAGCGACTACTTCTTGTTCCCAAACCTGAAGAAACGGCTTGGTGGAAAAATATTTGACTCCAATGATGAAGTCATCTCGCAAACAAAGGCCTATTTTGAGGACCTCGACAAATCATTTTTTTTGGAAGGGATAAAAAAATTGGAGAAGCGTTGGACAAAGTGTATAGAGCTCAAGGGAGACTACGTTGAAAAATAAAATTATTTTTTTATCAAAAAATCTGTGTTTTAATCCAAAAGTCACGGACTTATTGACCCGCCCTCGTAGCAGAGATCTTAGTTCGTAATCCTCTTACATTTTGATAATACAGGGACAGATATTTGGGAGGCTTCGGCAAAGAATTGAGTAGTGGGTTAGGAGCGATGGTAGTTTTTGAAACTAGACCGTGTTCGCTGGAGGTGTAGTATGCGTTTGGAGCTTACGTGAGACGCAAAAGAGGAGAGATCATTAACCACATCATCAGGAGTCATATCTAATTGCTCTTGAAAACGTATAAAAAGTTGCCGCAGTTCATTGTGATTAGTGGGAAGGCCTTCTTGCAGAATGGAAACCATTGCATTGGTTTTCGTTATACCGTCTATACAGATAGAGTCTGGCTTATCATGAAGATAAGCGAGATATAAACGAACATTATCGTATAGTCTGCGGTCTCGTAGTCGAGAGAGAACATACCAACCATTGGGTTGGACGGTGTGGAAGAACGTTTTGTGGAAACGTGATTAGCAGTATGAAGTGAAGAAGGAGTGAAGAAAGGGAATGTCCCAACTTTAAAACTCCAGTTTGGATCAGGAGCTTGTTTGTTAGGCTTTGGATTTTTTTTGTGAGGGTTGGGCTTCGGTAAAGGGTTAAAGGTAGTATCCTTGCGATGTTTGTTGTTTCCTCTATTTGGTTTTAATCTTTCCATGGTTATTCCACCCAGATTGATGACGTCGGAAGCAGGGTTGATGAAGATCCATTCATATTTTAATGGGATGCTTACCTTGAGGGTGTTGGTGGAGATCTTACGGCAGTTGATGACATCAATTTTAAATTTAGATTTGAAGAGACTAGTTAGCCTGGCTCGATCGAGATGTGTACCTCTTATTAAAAAGTCAACCGATTCGGCTTTGTTGGAATTGTTCAACTTTTTGATTCTCTTGTTCCACTCCGAAAGTGTCCACAAGGTGCCAAATCGTGAGATTGTGGGTTCAGGAATTGGTGTATTTGGATCAATTTCCGGAGCGGGTTGTGGTGGAGAAGATGATGACCCAGGAGTTATTGGTGGTTCCATTATTGCAGATTCAAGCATCTCAGTCAGAATCGAGGTGTTGTATGATGCAGTCGGTAGAGCCAGGGATTGCACCGGTATATCGTCGATTCTACTGGAAGCTATCCGGATGTGATCAGCAATTTCGTTTAAAAGCGCGCGTGATTCGTTGCTTAAATCACTCATTTGGCATATGATGTTTAAGAGCAACTGATCATTATTTGGAGGAGAGGGAACGCTCTTTCGCGACGTACTTTGGAGATGAAAATCGAGGGAAGACCGTAGAGAACTTAAAGAGTCTATTATTGTGGGGATGTACGATTTAATTATAGATTTAACACTATGGGATATACAGTTTTTTAAGTGTTCACTTATTTCGTGTTTATCGTTTCGTTTAATTAAATCACTATTTTGAGCCAACTGCATAGATAAGTTTCTAAATTGACTCTTATTATAGCTTGCAGATTGTTCGAGGGAAATTGATAAGTCTTCAACTGTTTTTAAAATGTCATCATATTTGGTGAATTGATTTTGAATCGATTTCAATGCATGGTTATTGTCCGCCGCAAAATTGTTGACCGAATCACTGAGACACTTAATAGCAAGCAAGATGTGGGACGGACTGATATCCTTGCACTCATCACAATAGAACAAAAAGTTGTTTTTAAAGTCCCTTAAATACGCGATGGATCTCTTACTCAAGCCAATACATAGGGCGTGGAACGACTTGCAACAAAGACCACTGCAGATCACCATAACAGCATTTGGATCATTTGTTAAGACGCAATTTGCAGTTCCACATAATTCAGACATGATGACGATGAAGTAAGGGTAGGTCAGTTGAAAATTTACGTAAGACGCGGTGAATGAGAATTGGGTTAAATTTAATATTATTAGGGTCTTTTACTCAATAAACAAATCGAGTCAACAAAATACAAAGGGCGGTGAATGAGAATTGGGTTATTAGGCACTTTTACTTACAACAAAGGCGATGACCGAGAAATAGCTTGTGCGAAATTATTGCAAATTAGGCAGGAAAAATAAATGAAAATAAATAAGCGGAGCGAAATTTAAGCACGTCTGATCTTAATGAATGACAAAGCGATTATGACTTTAGCACCTTCGTCTCCTTCCGTTCTTAGAGTGTTCAGCACGACCTCCACCTTCACACTTCCACCTTCCAGGTTAGTACGAATACGATCTATCAGATCGTTCTTGACGTTGTACCTATATGGCAGTCCTTTACTTTTCAGGAATGCTTGTAACTGACGAACCGTCAAGGCCTGCAGATCAACCATCAACTTTACGAAACTACCCCTTCTAAATTTTTACACTTTCTCTACTTTACCCTTCTTTTCCTCTTAGC
The DNA here is from genome assembly GCA_928272305.1 of Volucella inflata. Lineage (NCBI taxonomy): Eukaryota > Metazoa > Arthropoda > Insecta > Diptera > Syrphidae > Volucella > Volucella inflata. The sequence goes on along the minus strand of OV743716.1, from coordinate 115,531,533 downwards.
ACAACTTCACCTTCTTTCTTCTAAAATTTTTTTTTTCTTCGACTTCGTTCTTCTTAACTTCACTTCCTTAAACCGGCGCGGCACGTCTTCGTTTTTCACTTGAGATTAATAAAAAGATTTTCCAAATTTTATCCGGTGAATCCCGGTTGAGCCCCCATGTAGGAAATATTATTTTATTTGACAAAAGTAAACCGAGGACAAAGATTTACAAAATTAAAACTAAGACAAAATTTAATTAAATTGAACCGCCGATGCCGCCGAACTGCACTGCTGCCAAAAGAAGACTCTCCTCCGCATTCATCATTCGCTCGCTCGTCGACTCTCCTCCACAGTCCAACAAATTCCAAAATCCCGTCGACCTCAATAGTTTGTAACACGTCCACAACTTGATCGCCGCAATCAATATAAACCATCCGCCGCCTACCCCAACAACGATTAATGTCGCCCTCAGTGGAGCCATTGTATCCTAAAACAACACTGAGCAAATCGCATCGGGTTTTATGTTGCTTAATGTAGGTCAACTCGAATTCCATCGGCGACTAATGTAAACATACTCTCGGTGACTCAAACGATGATGCAAGATGAGGGTAAACAAAACTGCGATCGCCTGGGTCGTCAAACGAGCGAAAGACATCTCAGGTTACTGTAAATAATTTTAAATCGAGCGCAGCTGGCGGTCGACGATCCATTACAAATGAGTAATTAAAAAAATGAATACATAGCTTTTCTACATGTATATACTTGCATGTCTTGAATTTGATGACGATACATGATCATAGAAATTCTCGATTTCTAATTTTTGCGATTACTAATCTACTCGTATGTGTGTAATTTGGCGTGCTACTTGGGAACCAGAACAAATGCTTGAACATACTCGTATGTCGTTATCTTTCTTGGACTGAATAAAATAAAATTAAATATGTGCTATTCAAATCATCCATTTCTCCCAGACACGAACAAAAGGCAATACATTTACCGAAACGGAGTAGGACTGAACTCGATGCTTTTTGATTTCCGTGGGTGATATCAGGATAAAAAGATAAAATTTCAACAACGCATACAAAGTAAGTCCGTTATCTCTACTAAAAACAAAAACGAATGAATCGAAATAAACAAATGGTAAACAAAACTGTGAAATAATGACCTATAGATAGATGACATTAATTTATTAGAAAGATTAATAGTTTTAAAATCAAATCCAGTTGGGAAAGATTATTTTCGTCAAAGCTATTTTATTATTAATATTTCCCTTTTCAATAAGGAATGGCTAAAGTTTAATTAAATATTTAATTAAAACTTCCCCTGTTATCAAAAGCGCATGAAAGGTTTATGCAAACGAAAATTAAATATTATTATATTTTCATACTCAAAATATCCTATGTGTATTGATAGAAGCCTTACTGTACGGCATGAGTGATCTCTTATGAACTCCCCACTGGTAAAAGTCCTTCTAAAAGAACCAAAAGCGCATGAAAGGCTTATGCAAACGAAAATTTAATATTATTATATTTTCATACTCAAAATATCCTATCTGTATTGATAGAAGCCTTACTGTACGGAATGAGTGATCTCTTATGAATTCCCCACTGGTAAAAGTCCTTCTAAAAGAATCGCAAATAATATCATAGGACAAGCGAAAATAAACACAAACAATTTTTTAAATGTTTTCCGAAAAATTTTAATAGGCGAAAAATTAAAATCCTAACTACGTGATACTCAAAGCTGCTCTATTGTAGTTTTAATGAATTTATCTTTAGCATCAGGATATTGAAATCACTTTAACAGTAATTCTTTATTAATATAAAGGTTTTCTCCTAACGAAACAAATTCTCTTTGCGACGTAAATAACAACTTTAAATCGATATAAGGGGCAACTACAATCCGCCTTAAAAACGTGTAGATCCTTGTGAAAGTCATAAGGATATTTCGCTCTCACTCGGGTTATAATGAAGTGCACATAAACTTCCCTCCCAACGGCTCTCACGGGGATACTATAATATATTTATTTTCCTACAAGATTTTTTGAAGATAACTGTCATAGGGCTGCCTATTCTGATGATACTTATATACATATTAGTTATTTAATTATGATTTTAAAGAATTACGTGTTGCTCAGTTTTGCCCTAAGAAAATAAAGTGGAAGGAAAGTTGTTATCAGTCATCTAAGGGCATTTAACATTTTACCTAGTCAAGTCATAAATACTGGTACACAGAAAAATCAGCGCCAAATGAAAACGAATTATTATTTAAAAAAAATTTTTTGGTTTTTATTGGGTTATTCAATGGCTACAAATCTTAGGACAACTTATTCGAAATGACTTCCATTTGCCTTCCAGCACGACTTAAGATGATGTGGCCACTCATCGATTGCGAGACGCACTTCATGCATGGGGAAATCGTCCACTGCACGGACAATGGCTCACTTCAACGACTCAATATTTGAGTGTCGAGTAGAGCAAGCCATGGCCTCTAATATGGACCAAAACTTGTAATCCAACGGGTTGAGGTCCTGGCTACCAGCTGGCCAATCATCCGTTGATATGAAGGAACGATGTTTTTGAGCCACGGTTGAGTGGTTTTTGCCTTGTGGAGCTGAGTCTTGGTGGAAAGTCCATGGCTTATTGTTGAATATTGATTGGTTGAGAGACTTCACAATTGGTTCAAAGACGGTTGATTGATATACTTTCGTCGATATATTCACTCCTTTCTCGCAAAAATGGAGCTTGGTAACGCCATCGTAGCACACTCCCCACCATACCATTAAAGACGCGGGACAGTGGCCGCGATTTTCTGTTTTCACAGCGGTTTTCGGTCGATTCCTTTCTTCACGGCTTTGATCGTTTTCGGAGTTCTTACAGTGCGCGGATGGCCGGATCTTTGGGGGTCTCGTACTCCACCAGTGTCCTCAGACAACTTCACAGCGCGATACACAAAATTGCGAGTGATTCCAAGTGGTCGCAACGTCCTAAAGATACAATACGATTTTCGATATCGCCCCATTCCATGATTGTAAGCAAAAACTTTTTACGTCACAATTAAGCATAAATATCAACTGTCAAATCGCAATCAATACGAAATGGATGCGCCCAGTGTTGAATTCGTAATAAGTGAGTTCAGTTGTGTACCAGTATCTAGGCAACTAGTACCAGTTCGTAAAGGCAAAATTTGTCATAGAGACGATGTATGCTTTTGTTAAGAATTTCGAAATGTTCGCTCACGGCCGGGGTATTGTAAACTGAGTGACAGTCTAATTGAAATAGTTCATTATTAAGATTGGTCAGATCAATGCTTGTCAGGTCAAGGTTCGAATCCTACTCATGACAAGTTTTTCATTTGTGTAATTAGAACTTAGTCAGAAAAATCTCCACGTAAAGGCATAACACTGGCATGTAGATTTGGCTGTTGTAGAGTTACAAGCACAAAACAACCATTAAAATTGATAACCTGAACCATTCCGAGTGAAGAAAAAACTCTCCGTCTTATCTTATTCGGACTCCCACCCCTGGAGAGTCAATATTGAAGCCAAATATACCTGAGTTTTAAACCGCTACATCACAACAATGCTTTCCTTTCTCCTCCTTCTATCTTTCCGCCCGCGCCCGGGCAACAGTAAAAGGGTATCATAACCCCGTGCGTAAATTATAAAACAAAAAAAATCTCTCGGGAGAGCTATGTCATTTAATGACGGGGACTTGCTGGACATAAAATGTGTTGGGTTGGTTGGGTAAAAGTTGAGACCTTTCATGGAACCTTTTAGATGACTACTAGCAGTGTTCAAAAAATTTATATTGATGTCACCATACTGTAAAAACTTTAGAGACATGGCATACTTCTTCTAATGCGTCAGTAAGTGATTCAGGTGGAATACTCATATACATTGCCAGTTGTGGATCTATCGCCAGCACGTTTGATTTAGTGACAAATTACATTCTCGCTTCCAATTCGATCTGGCCGATAAAGTCTTAATCCTCGAAGCGAAGATTGACCGTTTGTTAGATTTTTGTTGAGACATGTTCGAAAATTTGGTTGATTTCATCAAACTTATTTACGATGATCTGAGCATTTGAAATGCATTAACGCAACTCAAGTTTTATGTACTCTAAATGCATATATTCATTGCCGTCTAGATCCTGTGCTTTGTTATACGGGAAAAACAAATAGAATATGTAGAAATCACGCCAAGTTCTTCACCAATACAATCTTGCTTATTTATCATAAATCATTTTTGCTTGCATTTATTGTAACATTAAGCCTTGTTAAATACCTCGTTAAGCAGAAAGGCTTGGGCACTAAATTCAAGAATTGACTCACTTCTAGCGTTGGTTTCCACACTTTTCATTTTCTTCGTAAATCTATAAATATAAGTTAAATAAAAACAATATTGTCATTGGAACTTGTGAAGTATGGAAAATAGGTGATTTTTTTTTTCAATTTACTCGAACGTTGTTATTAATTCAAATATTCTGCTTACACATTGCCATGTGTAAAATCCTTTTTTGGTATTATATTTTCTTTGATTATAAATGGCTACTGCGAATTGAAAAAAATATTTTAAATAATATCCATGCCTTAGAAATAATGTGTTAAGATTAAGTAAATTCATATATAGTATAATAAATCAAATACATCCTGACATATCGCCCAAAGGAAGATCAGTTGTAAATTTTTCTTGGTGTGGTAAATGAAAACAAAAATCCATTCTTTTAATAGACGACCGTTTCATACAACTTTTAGTTTAACTACCTTAATAACACCAAAAAGTGTTTTTTTTCGGGATTCCTACAAAAAGTTTACGAAACCTCATCAAGCGAATACAGGATTTTTTTGACATTTGTACAGTGGTAGACATTTGGTTAAACGCACTTCAATTTCTGCCATAATTTTTTGATAAAAGCGATTGGTTGGCTAATTTCGTACTCTAAGTGATGATCAAAACAAAATTTCAGGGGCGCTTTTGTAATTTTCTAATAAATAAGAAATAATAAGTCTACTATTTAAAATCATTTAATCCAACTAATTTTTTTTGTATAAAAAATAATTGCATAGATTGCTATGTGTAAAAACGAAGGCCTACCATTGTATCAGCTACGGAAGATTTATGTTTTGCAATTGTATTTTCGTCCGCTATTTTGCTGACATGATGAATGTTTGAAAAGGTTTATCTGCTTCAAAAAAAACTCACAATTGGGTTTGAGGAGATTTTTTTAAAACTAATTTTGCTAAGAGATTTTCAATACTAAAAGATGTATTGGAAAACATTTGTTATCAATTGAGATTTCGAGAGTTTTCATGGAACCTTGTTTTTTCGCCGTATAAGTCTACCTTTAATTTACTCGTATATTAAAACTCGTATTCTTTTATAAGCCTTAGGCTTGGAGGCTTACTTATTTAATTAATGTGGCCTGGGCTTCAGTAAACAAGCGTCTCCAGTCCAGATTTATGTTTTGTAATTGTATTTTCGTCCGCTATTTTGCTGACATGATGAATGTTTGAAAAGGTGTGTCTGCTTCAAAAAAACTCACAATTGGGTTTAAGGAGATTTTATTGAAACTTATTTTGTTAAGAGACATTTGTCATCAATTGAGATTTCGAGAGTTTTCATGGAACCTTGTTTTTTCGCCGTATAAGTCCACCTTTAATTTACTCGTATATTAAAACTCGTATTCTTTTATAAGCCTCAGGCTTGGAGGCTTAATTATTTAATTAATGTGGCCTAGGCTTCAGTCAACAAGCGCCTCCAGTCTTCCTCTATTGCGCTGTATCTCTGGGGAGGATTCGGCGACTTCTCGGACAGAAACAATAGTGTCAGCCCTCTACATGACCCAGACATCTCTGTCTCTTCACTCTTCCGGCTAGGTCGATGTCGCTGTACAGTCCATACAGTTAGTCGTTTTATCTCCTCCTCCACTCACCATCAAGACGAAACCGGAAATCACTCAAAAAATATAGTTCTCAAAGAAGTTAAGAGCACCCGCATCCGTTTTCCATAATATCCATGCCTCTGGGCCAGCAGCACTGGGATTATTAAAATCTTTTTGAATCGCACCGTAATTAAAATTAATTATTTATTTTCATACGAGATTGACAGTTCGCAGTCTCTAAGACGACTGACTTTTTCTATTGAAAATGTCAGAGAGAGAGTGTGTGTGTGTATGTTAAAAAGAGGAACACGAAACACAATAACTCTTTCCCCCAGAAAATTTATAATTAGAGCATAAAATTAAATTGCGATAGGGATATAATAATTATAGTGATAAAAAAAATCATATTATTCAAATGTGATGGTTAAAATTCATTAAATTTATTAAATTCATTTATAGTACCTACAACATATGAAGTATTTACGAATAAACAAAATATGAAAACTAAGGATAAGAAGGATAAGATGTTTGTTGACATCTGTTTTGTTTTACGAATTACCCTACCTACCAGGTCCATTGCGAACTCTCTCTGAACGTCGCAAAACGATCGGTTGTTGATCCACTTTCTTACCTAAATCACACATAACCAATATCGATTCTTCAGGTGGCGCAGATACACTTGGGTCATTGCTTTCATTCTCCGGTCTAATAGAAGTTGGATGTTCTTTAGTTAGTGCCATAATTGCATATTCGTCTTCCTGGGCGTTTACGCTGCTTATGTTATTGGCAATTCCAATTTAAAATTATCACCTACTTTTCTCATTTGGTCCTGATGCCTCTTCGAAGTTCGCAACAAAACGCAACATCACAAACAAAACGCAACTTATCCTCTGATGAATAGTCTCGTACAGCAACTCTATCACTTGTTTGCTTGCTAGTTTTGTATTTTCATCAAACCGGTGTTTTTTTTCTTCATGTGGCATCATCCAATCAAACCGCGATTCGATTTGACGTCCAAACATGAGCATTGATGGCGATTTTCCAGTGACGGGATGTATTGCTTGCCTATATACTAAAAAGATGTTTAATAGTTTTTGGCTTACATAATTTTTTTTCATTTTATTGGTTTAAGTTTGTTTTTGAAGCTTTGAACATAGCATTCCGCTTGTTCGTTAGTTGCTGGATGGTATGGCGCACCTTGTTTATGGTGGATGCCATTGTTTTCAAGCAGCTGTCGAAAATTCTCTGCCATAAACTGTGGTCCCCAATAACTTACGAACACCGACGGCATACCGAACGTAATAAAAATTTCGCGGCATATCTTTATTGTTGTTTCTGTTGTCAAATTTGGAACAATGTGGACTTCTGACCATTTCGTAAAAGCATCAATTAAAATAAAAAAGTAATAACCTATAAATGGTCCTGAGAAATCGGCATGTACGCGTTCAAAAGGCTTATCACGCGTTTTCCAACAGTGTTTGGATTGTGTACTTTTTGGCTCTGGTCGCACAAGTTGGCAGTTTGCACAATTCATCACCATATTTTCAATATCGTGGTCCATATTTTCCCACCGACACTACCTCTGGCAAGCGTTTTCATCCTTGTCATTCCGAAATGAGCAGTGTGAAGTTCAGCTAACACTCGGTTTTAGTTCGCTTGGGATATAGACCCGTACATTTCTCATTAAACATCCTTAGTGCAACGCGAGCTCCGTTTGCTTAATACCAAACGTTTTAACTCCAGGATCTCGCGCTGTTCGTCCTTGTGAATAGCGTTAATTTAAACTAAATCAATTTCTTCAACCACATCGCGCTTTTCTGCTTATGTAAACGAGACATAGCATCCGCATTTACGTTTACCTTAGATTTCTTATAACGAATTTCGCAACTAAAAGATTCCAGGAATATGACATAATGTTGCATTCTTGTCGCTGACAAAGTCGGTTATCCATCGTTAGATGAAAATATTTACGAGATCTACTGATTTTCTGCATCTAAGAGGAACCGCCTTGCGTAGACGTATTGGTAAAATCATTTTATTCCAAAGATAATGGCATATGCCTCCAGATCCACTTGGCTTTATCTTTGCTGCACACTAGAAAGAGTTTGTGACGCGTTCTAGATCGGACGTTCACCGTTGTCAGGATAAATTTGACTTAATACAGCACCAACTCGAGGATAATGTTGGATTAAAGTGAGCTAGTACGAAGTCTGGCTGCATGTGTGTTTTTACATCCCGGAATTACGTATCCGCAATATTCTATGCGGTCTGCCGAAAATTCAGACTTGACGAGATTGACTCGCATATTGTAGTGATATAACCACTGAAATACCATCTCCAAACGATGTAGATGTACCGCATCGTTCGCAGCCGTAATTTTAATGCTATCCAAAAATACTTTTACTACTGGAATGGAAAACATGTTACACCAAACATTGGTGCAGAGCGAGTGCACACACAATATCAGTGCACTTGTATAATCGCTAACCCCCGGAAAAAAAATATATATACAGCTTCAAATATATCCAGCTTCCCACTTCCCCTCTAAATTGAGCGCGATTGCACAAATAGTGAAACAGTGTGCTAACAAATCAAAAATTAAAACCAAAAATTAATCTGTGCAAAAAAAAAACCATCAGTGCCGTTAAATGAAAAAAAAACTAAAGTATATATATGGTGCGGGCACCCTCCATCTCCTGCCCCTGGTCTAAATACTGTTGCTTGCACTCGGTCACTGTTTTTGCTGTATATTGTTATATGGAAAAGGCAGTGTCTGAGTTTATGTAACAACCGATGGATGTCAGGTTGTGAATGGCAATTTTTTTGGTGCACTGTTTCATATTGTTGTAAGGGCATAACACCTACAACAATTTAATTCGGCGGAGTCGTTCACTGACCACGACAGTGTATAGATTGGTTTCGGCTTTCTTTGGTGAATTACGAGTAAAAAAATTATAATTACAAGTCAACAAATAATTTTTGAGAGTTCGAGTGGCGTTGTGCGACAGTGCGCGAAAGCGAATTCTGCTCTATCGGGTGGTGCGGGTTCGATCCCTGCCCGTGGTGGAAGAACATTTTCCTTTTTTTTTTTTTCATTAATTGGAAGTTAAAAATAAAATTGGTGATAGTGACACGAAAGCAATTAAACACGTGATGAGTGGCAAAGACCGTCCCGTTATCCCCAATGTGGGATTAGTGGACGGCACAACAAGTGCTATTATATCTGGTTACCTAAAAGCAGTGACCAGTGAAGGAACAGCTAAAAGGAGAAAGAAACTAAGTCTGTCAGCAAACTTAGCAAAACGCCCCTTTCTGTGCACTTCTACTTAAATGCTGCTAAGTAGAGAATTGGGGGGGGGGGGGTGCGTCAACGTCTGCGGCAGTAGTAGCAGCACAACAACAAAAACAAAAACAATAATAGCTTTGCCTCGTTAGCAGCTTCGGAGTCGGAAGACGAAGAGGATGAATTAAATGCCATTAGTAGCAGCATCTTGCAACTACAAAAAAGTTGCTTGCTTTTAGGGCTAAGCAAATCGCCCGAAGAGAAAGGGAGCAAGTAGCTAAGGCGAGCTCACAACAACAACAGCAACAACAACTGCATGAAGAAAATGTGCAGGCACAATCAGAAAAAGTGCAAAGACAAAAAAAAACATAAACCCCAGCAGCAAAAGCATCAAACGCAGCAGCAAAACAAAGCAACAAACAGCAGCAGCAGTTTCGCTAGCGAAACTAAGCTAACCGATAAGCACAATCTGGAACACAGTAAATATAATATAAGAAGAATAAACCGACCCAACACCACACAACGAGGTGGCGTCGCGATATTTATTAGAGAATAATTTAAATTTAGAAGAAAATACAAGGGTGTTTTGCATGGGTTCCAGGTGCTGGAAGCGTGTATCGTGCGCATCCCTCTCCGTAGCGGAAAGTGGTTGTACATGGTCTTTGTCTACGCGCCTGATGCTTCTCAATCCACGCTATTTATCTTAGAGCTCGATAAACTCTTTCGACTCCTTAGACTGGAATTGGAGGAGAATTATTATATAATCGGCGGGGACTTCAATGCCAAACATAGAGATTGGGGAAATCATATACCAAATACTAGAGGGAACCTACTACTCAATTGGTGGGTTCAGCACAGTGTCATGTACAGACTCGGTTTGAAAGCGACGGACAATCCGTCGTTTCCCAGATTCGGCTCCTATTTGGACCTATTGCTGTACGACGTACGGATAAAACTGACCCCGCCCCATTAGCAAGGCTTCGCCCATCAATGACTTTGTCTAATATAAATCGGGGGCAGAGTAAATACTGGACCTATCATAAACATTATCTGACCCCTTCCCCTCTGATGGTTGCTATGATTTGTCCAGTAACAAGCTGCCGGTCATAGGTCTTGTTGAGTGGCAAGACCACCGGTAGTCCATACCAGGATTTAAAACACGGTACCGTGGGATTTAGGAGCACCCCGGACTTCGGTCCGGGCCTAACTTGTTGAGGTAGGCCCCCTTGTGGGAGCGTCACGGTGGCTGTGGTTTAAACCGAAATCGCAGGGAGGGTGGCCCTGCTAGGGGTCAATACCCAGAGTGGAGTGACTATAAGTGCTAGGTGCTGAGACCCTAACATCAGTAAGAGGTTTTAGGTTGGCCTCGACTCATACCAAGCGTGGATTTGTGCCCTTAACACATTTCCGCATTGGTATTAATTGTTAATGTAGCAACTAAGCGATGGCATGGCGTACCCTTGCTCCCATGGATGTATGGGCATACCGTGAAGTTAAGTCTCAATGACAGGTATTCACGTTAAACCCTAGTGACATCTGTACGATAGTGACCATTGCGGTTTTAGTACCGAAATAACAATTCCTAATGAAATTGCGGAACTGCAGGAGTTTGTGCCTAGGCATTCTTACAATTACAGTAAGACTCGCTGGAAGCACTTTTCTAGACCGCTGACTAGAGCACTTTCCTCGAATATGCTGGAGGAGCTGGACAGATACCTGAAACAAATTGACCAAACAATTAAACAAACGATGGACATTAAAATACCTCGGTATGAACACACGCCCAACGAAGACCTATTCCGCAATGCTACCATTGACGCACTACACCGACACAAAAGTAGACTTCTGACAAGACTTAAAAACTTATACAGACAGTTTACAGACAGACAAGACCCAGAGATTAGGACATTGAAGTCATCAATTAAAAACCTCCAAATATTGATAAGAGAGAATTACAGAGCAGTTGCAAGCTTGTACTGGAACAACAGAATTCGGGGTGTAAATTTTCGCAGCCCGAGCATGTTCCCCCAAATAAACAAAATATTTCGTAGAAAAAATCAATACGACCATCAGAGTCTTAAAATTCCACGAACGATGGACAACGAACGAATACTGACTACGGCAGGCATAGATCCAAGTGAAGCGGCAGATGATGATAATTTCTTTGTGATCGAAGATCCTCAGGATAAGGTTGAGGCCATAGGAGCGACTTTTCAGGAAGTGTTTAAGTCCAATGACGTCATTGGTTCAAATCACGACCTGGAGAATCGAGTCCTTCTGCAAAATTTTTAGCTGAGAAATGACATACAGAACTGGCGATTCGAGAGCTCGAGTTTCACCCAGTTCAGTGACGAGAATATGGCAAATAATGTCATCGCCAATGAAGGGGACCTACCCCCGTTCATTTCAAAGGAGGAACTCCATGAGATCTTCGACACATTAAGAAGTAAAAAATCAGCGGGAATTGATGGAATACCGAACATTGTGCTTCGACATCTCCCTTTAGAAGTGGTAGACATTTACACCACCTTGTTAAACAATAATGAATAATGCGTATTATCCAGCGCATTGGAAAACTGCGGTGATTTATCCCATCCCTAAAAGGGGTGAAGATACAGCCAATCCGGCGAATCTCCGATCGATAAGTCTCCTTCCGAATATCAGTAAGGTGTTCCAAAAGGTAGTCAATAGAGTCCTGACTAAGTGAGTTGAGGACAAAAATATAGTTCCGGATAATCAATTCGGTTTTAAGTCGGGGCATGATGTCATACATGCCGCGTCTAAACTGGTGTCAGATATCCAATGGAATAAAAGCAAGAACCAGTGCACTTGAGCCTGTCTGGTTGACCTGGAAAAGGCCTTCGACACCGTATGGTTAGAGGGACTTTTCTATAAGCTGACCAGACTGGGCATCAGTAAGCCACTTTTGTATATTCCTCATAATATTCTTACCTACAGACAGTTCATCGTGAAAAATGGCAATGCAATTTCTGCTGGAACATTTCACATTAAAAACGGTCTGCAACAAGGTGCGGTTAACTCGCCGATCTTATTCAACATTTACACAAGTGATTTGATGGGTTCACTTCCTCATAGCATAGCGTACGCAGACAATCTGATAGCGTACAGATCAGGTCCAAAAATCGAAGTCATTAAGATGCTTTTGCAACGTGACTTCGAACAAATAAGGCGGTTTTGCGATGACTGGAAGTTGAAAATCAACTTTCAGAAGTCGGAAACCATTCTGTTTAGGACGCCGTTGTCTGGTACCTCTAGGGACACCAGAAAAAATTGGCGAAAATTCTCGATCATTGGACAACACGGCCAGCCACTTGCTTGTCGAAATGTAGTTAGATACCTTGGGATCTGGCTAGACAAATATCTATATTTTAACAAGAATGTCGATGCTGCCCTGGCCAGAGCCAAAGGTGCTTTTGCCCTTACAAAGAGACTGTTTTATAGCAGCCAACTCGATGCGAGGGTGAAAGTTATCTGCTACATGGCCCTCATCCGGCCCATGCTGGTATATGGGTGTCCTGTGTGGTTTAATGTGAGAGCAAGCTTAATGGAAAAGATTAGGGTGTTTGAGAGGGCTTGCCTTAGCGTCTGCCTTCGCCTTTACAGAACGCCAGAATCGGAGTACATAAAATTCTATCCCAATGAGGTCCTATACAACAGGGCGAATCTAAATAGAGTGGACAACTTCGCTATTAAGTTGACTCGAAGGCATATTGCAAGAGCAATGATCTCGTCCAATAACCTGATATCTGGGGCCTACTACCCCAACTACTTATATCATGAGAGTGTGCGCTTGAAGGGCTTCGTCTCACCTGAAGCGTTCATTTATCTTCACATGAAAGGGCTTATACAGGATAACTTGGCGGTGCCACTAATCTTCCACGTAGCTCGTGCAGTGGGTGAGGTGCGACTCAACTACAACAAAGACGTCGCACACGGCAGTATCGAACGTCTCAGGTTTAGTAGGGCGGTTTCAAGCCGCGATAAAAAAGATATTTTTTTGCAGCTCCAAAATATTTGGTGGTTGAGTGAAGAAGATCTGATTCCTTCGTCGTTTCCTTCAAGTCCGAGTTAGCCTAGTCAAAAGGCAAAGTGGGCCATTTTGTTTTTATTTTTATTTATTTTTTTCCTTATTTTTCCTCTTGGAATGGCCGACTTACATAGGTTAGGGTAGCTTTAAGTGTTTAAAGTTAGCAACCTTGGGTTAGCTAATGATCAGATCAGCAACTTTAAGTTTGCTAACAATTAGGCTAGGTTAGATATAGTTAGGCTAAGTAGTTTAAGGTTAAAATATAAGTTTTATATAAATACAAAAAAAATTGTTCGGGCACTAAGTTTTTTCTAAATACTTATTTTCTTAGTTTAAGTAGATATATAAGAATAGTAATTATTATTTGTAATGACGTCGAAGGACATAAAACAGTTATATACAATAGTTTAGCTTAGAGTGCCCGTTTGGAGGGCCATTAAGTTAGTATAAGCTAGTTAAATTATTTTAAGCTAATATTTAAGCATTTTTTCTGTTAGCATGTAAGTATAGTAAATGTAAGAAGAATAAAATAAAATGCATTTAAAAACAAAAAACAAAAATTTAATTCGGCAAACCAATAACAAAATTTCCACTTCGCGGTCTTGCTTAGCAATGGCTCGGGAATTAAGAGTTGACATAGCTTATATTCGCGGGCTGAAAAGTAATTACTTTTCTCCGTACATCCACGTTTGTAAATAGAGTGTTTAGTTTTCGCACTAAGTGAAACACAGTAGATCACCTCCCAGATCACTCTGATCTCAAGCTACCTGGTTACGAACTATTGCCATTATTATTTTCTAACCGCGGTCTCGCCATCTCCATGCGTAGTGATGTAGCTTACCAAACTCCACCACGATGTAGTCCCTGTTCCAATCCGGAATTCTATTTCAGTTAAAATTCCATCTCCGTAAGCAAGTTAACCACTACTTCTTTATTGTAAGAAGACCCAAACTGGACAGCAATTCAACCCTTAATGAGTTTGATGCGATGTCTGACTCCATACAAAGAATTGTATCCCTGTATCTTCATACTGAAATCATTATTACGGGCTTTTTCAATATACACAATACTGGATGGCTTCGACATTTAGGACAGACAACACCTGAAGGACGGTGTACAGCGACCACACAGTTAGAGAAAAAATTCTTTAAAAAACTGTACGGCAATTGTTGCAAAGGAAGTAAACATTTTTGGTCGTTCGTCTAAAACATTAGAAATTCTGCCTCATCCTCCATCCCAAGGACCATTTACAATGACATTCCAGCTATCAACTCTTTGGAGAAAGCCAATCTGCTTGCTGCACACTTTGCAGCCAGCTCAACGCTTCCAGATTGTGCCTATTCTCCGCCTACACTTCAGTGCGTCAAATCTTCAATGGGACGAATCCACTTTCGCACTCGTGCAGTAGTAAGAGTACTTAAAAATCTTAACATTCACAAATCCGCTGGTCCAGATGGTATATTTCCCCTTCTTCTGAAGTGTATTCTTCAACGCTGGCAAAACAACTGCGTAAGCTTTTCCATCAATCCTACTCTTTAGGACTCTTTCCGAGCAGATGGAATACAGCATTTGCCCCGCTCATCCCTAAAAAAGGCGAATCTTCTTTTCTCAACAGACCCGTTGCACCTACGTTCCCCCTTTCCAAGGTCATGGAAACGTTGATAAATCGTCAGCTCATGCAATATCTTGTAACACGAAGGCTTCTTAACTAACGGCAGTACGATTTTCTTAGCAACAGGTCCACTGGTGATTTAATGACATGTCTCACCGAAAATTGGAACGAAAGTTTACGTCAATCTGGCGAAAGCAAGATAGATGCACTTAATATTTCTAAGGCATTTAACAGAGTTTGGCATCAGGCTCTTTTGTCGAAAATGCGTGCAATCCGGATCGGTGACTCTCTTCTTTAATGGATTAGAAATTATCTATCGGAATGTTCAATTCAAGTTGTCTTGATGGTTTCAAGTTTGACATTCACAAAATAGATACTGGTGTGCCCCGCTGCTACTTCTAATCCAATATATTCCTTCGCTGACGACAGTACTCCTTGCTTCTCATACTCGTTTTTGAACTTACGGCGCTGCTCTTCGGCCAGTGGAATGGGAACGGCAGCGTATGTTATGCTCATTAAATTCCGATACTAACAACATAATCAATTTGGGAGCTATCAACAGAGTGGGATTTTATTCTTTCAAAACACAATGCTGTCTGCTGTCTGCATCGTCGAAACCGAAAAACTTTCCATTCTCGGTATATGTGTCAGTGACAACCTAAGTTGGAATGACCACATTTTCGAAGTCGCCAAAAGTGCAGCGAAATGTCTAGGATTCCTTAAGCGATGTAAGAAATTTTTCACCCCCCTGATCTGGCTTCAATATACAAAGTTTTCATCTGCCCAAAACTGAAGAATAATGCTCACATCTGGTTAGGTGCTCCTAAGACTTCTTCGAACCTGCTAATCCTAAACCGTGCGTTAAAACTTATAGGTAATGCCAATATTACACAGTCGATTGATACCCTCGACCAACGAGGGTGGTGCCACACCTTGTTCTATAGCTATTTTCACCGCTAGTGCTCCACAGAAGTTGTCAGTAGCATTCCGCCCCTCCAAACCTCCAACCGTAATACCAGTCTCGCTATGAATGCTCACCAGTACACATATCTTGAATCATCGTGATTCTTTCCTAATCCGAATAACTCGCTTATGGAATGCCCTGCCCAGCGGCGACGCGTCGTATTGTTCATTTCGTTCATGAACGCCTTACTCTCAGAGAACAATATTTTCGCTTCCAAATTTTCTTAACTGACATCAACCAATCACAAAATGAGTTTCCACTTGTCCCCTTAGTCCTTACTTCACTCAAATTCTCAGTGTATTTCCCAACTCGTGCCAGCTTCTGGTCCACTTGAGCCAAATTATAATTCTTAACAAAACAAAAAAAACTAACCTGCGACAGTTTTCCATACTTTTGACTCGTTCAATTGAGTTGGAAACGAAATGTGTCCATAAGAAATAGATGCAAAAAATAAAATGTAACGCCCGTGTCGCATCAACAAATTCGTTCATCTTAGCTGTGAACGAACTCAAGCAAAAGGGTGAGTTTTGCTCAGGTCAACTGCCTGTAGGCTAGGTAGGAGTATGTGGTGTCGTGTGTGTTGAGTGTAGTAAAAACAAAACCATGAGTAATTATGTTGCCTTACGTTCTATTCGTGCTAGAAAAATACTCGTATGAACGAGATGGCAAAATTTATATAGGATGTCGGATGCATTGAGTTAACTTTGAGTTTTTATTTTGAGTGGAGGTGTTAAAAGGAAAATCACTTCAAAGTTGATTACAATTTTAGTGGAAAA
Source organism: Volucella inflata (assembly GCA_928272305.1). Classification (NCBI taxonomy): domain Eukaryota; kingdom Metazoa; phylum Arthropoda; class Insecta; order Diptera; family Syrphidae; genus Volucella; species Volucella inflata. The sequence continues at coordinate 115,514,989 of OV743716.1, read as the reverse complement.
GCTGTTTTCTGTACTTTGCGGCTATTGTTACTTAAAATATGGCATCTGGTAGTGAAAAGGTTGTAAATAAGAAAATTGTGAACAATGCCGATGAAAACGACAATGACGCATCTTGGGATTGCAATACAGTCACCTCCTCACAAGGTTTCTTGCAATTTTTCTTTGATTTTGAATCACAACTGCTAATTAAAATATTTAGTTACAATTTTAACTGATTTTTTGTTTAATGTTTTAGAAACAAAAACTCTTGACATACTCGTAACATATTGTTTAAAACTTATTGACAACACAAAAGAAAATATTGTCAATCTCAGAGATAATTTTAACGAATATTTTTGTTTTGTTTTGTATCAGTTAAATAGTATTGTGGCATCACATCGAGTTCGATATGAAATTGATGAAGAAACATAATATAGAAGACTGTTTTCTTAAATCATTGACACAATAATTGAACAATTAGTGACCAGGTTTTTATATTTAAAAGAACTTAAATTTGTTGGTTTGCTTGTTTAAGGAATACGCAAACTAAATGAGCTTAATAGTTCATATGGTCAATTCTTTGATGTATTTGCTCTAAAAAATGAATTTTTTGTTATTTATAAACAACAAGAATTTAGCAATTTAACTCTTAAGCAATTTTTTGAAAATCTTGTAACAGAAGACCTGATATCAGTTTTTCCAGAAATATCTAAATTTTGTAAACTGGTACTTACTTTTCCTTTGACAACATCATCAGTTGAAAGATCTTTTTCGACACTTAACAGAATTAAAATATATTCAAGAACAACAATAGGGCAAAATAGACTGACGGATCTTTCAACGCTTACGAGTACCATTGAAAAAAACTTTTGAAAAACAGTTGGAAGATTCTTTCTACGAAAATATCATTAAAATATTTTTGTAAAAATCTAAAAGGTTGGACTTAGAATATAGGTAATATTTACATGTACATAGTGATATATAGATATATATATCACAAAAAAATTTGTCCTTGTAAAAATATTTTCTTAGTTCCACTGTTTTAAGCCTAGATTTATTGTCGAAAGACATGCATAGTTAAATAAGTAAGTTAGTACATTAGTCGGTTAAAGTTTAAGCATTTTTTCTCTAACTTTAAGAAATCGTGAATTACATAATAAAAATACGAGTACATTAAAAAACAAATAATTTAAGAAAAATATTAAATTTTATGATTTGAACGCCTATACTTTTTACTCACGCGTCGCCACTGGACCTGCCGAACTCTTTATTTCCTAGCCATTACAATATACAATACGTACATCGGTACCTTTGTTTCCTCCCTCCCTAAATTTCCATAGCAAGTCTCTTTTTCCCGTTGCTTTTTTAAATGGAGACGGTAGTTTTCCAAGATCTCGGTTGGTGCTGGACTGTAAAAAGCAGTTAATGTTTGGATTATTTCGACACATGATTTAGCGGACGGCTTTTTCGGTGCCATTTTGTCACACAGTACATTATAAACTTCATTTCCCATGTAATGTAAAAGCAAGTGCACTTTTTTGTCTGCTGGATGTTAGAATAATGTAATAGCTGTTTCAAATCTGTCTACCCATCAATCCCATTTAATATTTTTGTCGTATTGTTCAATAGAAAATGGTATCTCAAGGGATTGTACCACAATTTGTTGCTGTGATGGCGTGGCCATTGTTCTTGGTATTACCTTTCTTTTAACGCTTGCGTAATAATGTATTCAGTTTATGTTTATCCTTGTCGCCACTTTTGTTATTTATTATCATTCGAAGTTGACAGTTTGCAGTCTCTAAGGCGACTGTCTTTTTCTATTGCCGGTGTCACAGAGAGAGTGTGTGTGTGTGTTAAAAAAGGGATACGAAACACAACAGATCTCATATAGGGTAACTTTTATTGTTCGAGAGTGGGTATTACTTGAAAAAAACGCTTTTAGACAAAGAAGCGGCGATTGGCAAGAGTTATTCGTTGTTTGATATCAATGCTGGTGTCGCTGTCTAAATTGATAGCGGAGCCTAGTTACAAAAAATCCTTAACTTCATTAAAATTATATCCGTCGAGAGTGACGATGGTGTTGAGCGTTCTTTCTGCATGACAGCACATACTTGGTCTTACTCTCGTTGACCACCAAACCTATTGTTGCTGCTTTCGTCACAAATCTCGTGGAAGCGCCACCGATGTTATTGGACGGACTTTTGAAAGATTGTGCCTCGTGTGTTTTGCACTATTCTTTCAAGAATGATGTAAAAGCAATCGCATAACAGCGCATCACCTAAAACCTTTTTTGTCATCAAAGGTCTTTGTAAGATGTTTTCTTACTTTGATGGAGCAGTGTGTACTCTCCATCCTCATCCTGCAAAGAAAGAGCACATAATGGACAATTCCTTTTTCCATGCCCCTTCCCACAGAATATTCAATTTGTAGAATTAACAACGGTTGGCAACGATTAGTATAAGGCCTCGTAGAAATAGCATCTTCCGACAGGTGCTGGTTCCTTAAATGACGAGAATGAGCCTCTGCAGCCGAACATCTTGCAGCTCTGCTAATAAGTCCTACTTCACGCCTCCCCGTGGCGCCATCTGGGAATCTCACTAGAGGTTGCGAAGTCCTGCGCCATTAACCAGGATTAGTGTCGGAAAAACAAAACAAGACCTTATCCGGGCTACTCCGGCATATTTGGAGCTCAGGCCGGAAAGGATTTCCAGGACTTAGTCAGGGTCTTGGAAAAGAGATGGTGGCGGACGAGCCCTATAAGTGCCAACGGCAGCGCTCACATCCCGGAACGGGTTACTGGCTTCGGTGTAACCGACCCCTCGTCCTAGGGGCACTCAAAATGGAACTGGTCCTCCAGGTTGGGGGTTGTGCCGCCGGGATAACTGCCCGGCCATTTAAAAAAAAAATAAGTTACGAAGCATCAACAAGACTCAGATAGGGACGGATCTACTGTTGACAACCCACGCAAACGATTTAAGGACAATGAGCTTCGGATATGCACGTGGAATGTTAGATCCCTTAATAGACCACGTGCAGCCGAGCATCTAGTGGAGGCCCTAGACTGCTACAAAGCAGACATAACCGCAATCCAAGAAATGCGATGGGATGGGTCGGACAAAAAGAAGATGAAAAACTGCGACATCTACTATGGCAATTGCTATCGACAGCAAAAGCAGCGCTTATTTGGATGCGGATTTGTTGTCGGAGGCAGACTAAGACAAGAAGTCCTCAGCTTCCGGCATGTGAGCGAGCGCCTCGTAGCAATCCGCATCAAAGCTAAATTCGCCTACATAAGCCTCATATGCTTCTATCCTTCTACGAGCTCTTTAACAAGACCTATGAGCAATGCCCTAGCTATCTTTGGTGGAACAATAGGAAAATATAGCCTGCACAACACCACCTCCGATAACGGATTCAGGCTAATCGACTTTGCGACGGGGCGAAACATTGTCGTGGCTGGCACGCGGTTCCTACATCTCGACATACACAAGGGGACTTGGAGAACTCCTGATCACAGTCAACCAGATTGATCACATTGCAATCGACGCAAGACACTCCTCCAGCATTATGGATGTTCGTACGTTCCGAGGAGCCAACATCGACTCGGACCATTACCTTGTTGTAGCCAAGGTACGGCTGCGGATATCCCAAACTACGCCAAGACGAACTAATGCTGTGAGAAAATTCGACGTCAGACGGCTACAATCGCAGGGGATCGACAAGTCCTTTTCCGATCGAGTGTCTCTTAATCTCTTAAAGGGTCCAATGCCGCCAGGATCAAGCATCGAAGACCATTGGAAACACTGCCAAAACGCCATCAGAGATGCCGCTTCTGATGTGCTGGGTTTCACTCGTCCACCACAACGAAACCCCTGGTTCGATAATGAAGGCCGGCAAGCACATGCAGCTAAGCAAGATGCATATAACGCGGCCCTGCTTAGAAAGACCAGAGCTGCTCATGAGCGCTATGAGCGGAACAGGAGAGACGAGCACCGGCTTCTCAGGAGGAAGAAGAAAGAGCATGAGAAGCGCGCGATCGAGGAAATTGAGAGATGCTACTCCAGGAATGAGGTTCGGAAGTTTTACCAAAAAGGTAAAAATAACATGCCGCAGAAACAAACCCCGAACCGAAGCCTGTAGAGATGAACAAGGGAACATCATAGTAGAATCGCAGGCGATGCTGAGGATTTGGAAAGATCATTTCTGCAGACGGTATAACGGCGATGACGGACCAAATGCCGCTGTCAGGCAGAATCAACCTTTCAACCTGGACGATGATTACCAACAATTCCGTCCACCCGACCTGTATGAAGTGAAGAAAGTCATATCGAAGCCCAAGTCCAACAAAGCTGCTGGAGCGGATGGCCTGACTGCCGAACTCTTCAAAGCGGCAGGCGATGACTTGGTAAGGAGAATACACCAACTCATCTGTAAAATATGGTCGGACGAAAGTATGCCCGATGAATGGAACCTCAGCTTTGTTTGTCCAATTCTCAAGAAAGGAGACCCTCTGAACTGCGCCAACTACAGAGGCATCAGTCTCCTTAACATCGCATATAAGATCTTATCCGCCGTATTGTTTGAACGCCTGAAGCCGTTCGTCAACAACCTGATAGGTCCATATCAGTGTGGCTTCAGGCCAGGAAAGTCCACTATCGACCAGACATTCACACTACCAGATCTTGGAGAAGACCCATGAGCTTCAGATCGATACCCACCACCTATTCATCGATTTTAAGGCCGCGTATGACAGCATCTATAGAGATGAGCTATATAGAGCAATGTCTAGTTTTGGCATCCCTGCCAAACTCGTCCGTCTATGCAGGATGACGATGGAGAATGCACGCTGCTCCATCAAGGTCGGTAAAGATCTCACCGAGACCTTTGATGTCCAGAAAGGATTTAGACAAGGCCATGCGCTGTCATGCGATTTTTTCAACATCGTACTTAAAAGAATAGTGCAAAACTCACGAGCCAACACAAGAGGCACTATCTTTCAAAAGTCCGTCCAACTACTCGCATACGCCGACGATATTGACATAATCGGGAGAAAACAGCGTGATGTCAGTGGCGCTTTCGCGAGTATTAAGACGGAAGCGGCGAAAATGGGTTTAGCGGTCAATGAGGGCAAGGCCAAGTATATGCTGTCAAACAAAAAGGACAACCAACACCGACGTCTCGGACAGAACGTCACCCTCGACAGATATAACTTTGGGGTAGTTAAGGACTCTGTCTACCTAGGCTCCGCTATAAATACAGACAACGACACCAGCGCTGAGATCAAGCAAAGTATAACTCTTGCCAACCGTTGTTTCTTTGGGTTAAGAAGGCAATTGAGTAGCAACGCCCTCTCTCGGACAACAAAAGTCACCCTTTATAAGACTTTAATAATCCCGGTCCTGCTCTATGGCGCAGAGGCATAGACCTTATCAAAAATTGATGAGGGTGTTCTTGGTTGCCTTGAGAGAAAAACCCTTCGGGCGATCTTCGGTCCCGCCTGCATTGACGGTGAGTGGAGGAAGAGATACAACGACGAACTGTACGGACTGTACAGCGACATGGACCTAGCCAGAAGAGTGTGGATCCAAAGACTGAGATGGCTGGGTCATGTAGAGCGTATGGACCCCAATGCTCTGGTCCGAAAATCTTCGAATCCGCCCCGAGGGACAGCGTAGTAAGAGAAAACCGAGACTCAGGTGGCGCACGCAAGCGGAAGAGGACCTTAGCCAACGTAGCGTGCGAAACTGGAGGCAGTTGGCAAAAGATTGAGCTAGCTGGAGACGCTTGTTGATTGAGGCTCAGGTCTACCCCGGACTGCTGCACCACCTAAAGTCAGGTGTATTGCAGAGAATATTCTTTAACTGAAGACTGCCAACATCCAATAGCAGACTAGTCAAAGGATGGTTTCTGATTCAAATATCGATCAGATTATTGAAAATGCATTTGTCCACATAATTTTCCTTTATTTTGTATATTTTCTTGCACTTCAATATTCAGATTTCAATCGCAAGTTCTTCCTATTCCATCCTTTTATTTTACCTTTGCAGATGGCGATTTTTACAGAATAAACTGTCATGCTAGTTGACTAAATGCACAATTTAGTTTAACTCAACTGTGTAAACTCTAGGTTAGCCTAAGTGTTAAATTGAATCTGTATTTGGAAAAAGCTTTGAACAGGTTTTGTTTATCTCTCTTCCCAGCTATTTTAATTATGATTCAGGAATGTTATCGGTGTGGGCTGATCGAACGCAGAAAATGTTCTAAATTGGAGGTGGTGGAAAATTGATAGAAGTACATCGTTTGCAGAAAATCTAATTTTGATTTTTCTGTTCTGTTCTGGCAAGCGACGTGTCAACACGTATTGCGGAGCTTGGTGTAATCTTAAAGTTTCTCGCTCTTAAACCTTTTCTAATTTAATTGTTTACTCTTTGTGTTAAGTGGAATTCTTTTTTTCAAACCTATACAAATAAAAGAACAAGTACACAGATCCCCCTCAAAAAGTGGTTCAAATGCTTATGGCCAACTGCTAGCCTTAATGAGAACCAAACTAAAGAAACTAAACGCAAGTATTCAGGCGAAGAATATCCAGAGCTACCTGTCATACCTGACAATAATATCCTACGATACATAGTTGTCACGGGAATGTGAAAAATAGGCGAAAATGTGAGTCATATTCCAAAGATATCCTACAAGTAAAAGTCATGAGCTCAGGAAGCTCTCAAAGTTCTGAACGTGGAGAAGCTAACAAATTCTGAAAAGCTAAATTCGTTGATTCAATTCCTGTCAAGCTTTAAAATCATCTGGGCCTTAATTCTATACAAGGAAGAATTTTGTCAAAGCACATTGTTGAAATCACGGAAGAAGAACTTTTACAGCAATTGAAAAAATTCAAAGTTATCAATGTCAAAAAATAATGAAAAAGGAAAAGGATTTGTTGGTGCCCACAGGTGCGGCTATATTAACTTTCAATTTAATTCGACGACAAAACAAGGTTAAAATTGGATAGTGTCTGCAAGGGAGATGAGTACATACCCCATTCGGTGTATATTTTGCCAGAAACCTGGACACATTTAAAATCGATGCACTGGTACTCCTCTGTGCAAAATCTGTTGTCTCCCTCCCCTGGTTGCACGCGTTTTTTCTGTATCAAATGCAATACCGAAAACCAAACATCAAGCGATTCCGCTCGCTACGCCTTCCTCCAATACAAAGCGGTCAAAATTAAAATTGACCGTCAGTGTACCGGCAGGCGTGTTTTGCTGATATTTAATGGCAGAAACTATTAAAACCCGCATAGAGAAACAAAATTGTACGCTTATCAAATTAATCTAAAGAGACCATGGACACAGAACACAGCAATGAACATGAGAAGTCACAACAACACAGCCCGTTCATTCCAGAAACATACAAGTCCGATAGTTGAAAAATATATCAAAAATTATATCAAATCATGCACAACAGATAATCAAAATAGCAACCGATTATCAAATAACAACTTGACATTCAACCATCTACATCGTCCTCCACACCATCTTATTCTAGCATCGACAACAAAATAACTAAAGGCAAATCAGAGCTGTCATCAGATCAAATAGCGCAGATCTATTGCTTTGTTTCAAATTCCAAATCTCATTTAATTTTGCCTGAGTAAGAATGCATACGATAGTCTTCCCCGTCACACCCTGAAACACTTTTGTGGGTAGTTATTTTCCCTGTGCTGTGTAATGCATACGGACAAAGTGGAAACCACAGTATATAGATCAGACAGTAGGTTCACTGCGCAATATTTTCCTTACCTTTTTATGACGTTGGTACTGTTATCCTTTGTGTTCACTGGTATTATTTTAGAAGTTGATAGCAACACACGACAATAAGTGAGAAAAGGATACAAAACAGGGGAAAACACATGTTGGAATCTGAAACATTGCAACAGGGTGTTTGTGAACTAAAATTAAAAAATAAAACATTTTTTTCATAAATGCGCAACGCTAAAAAGGTTTTTTTTCGTTATTAAATATTTTAACATCTTTGTAGTACTCCTTAATTAAAAAGTATATTCTCACCCTTATAAATAAAGAAATTAAATATTTTTTACACAACATTCATAAACAAATTCTGATTTCAATCATTCGTACAATTTTGCTTCGATGCTACAGCTTGTTATGAAATTGTTAAAAATAGGCAAAAAATTTATTTTCCAATTACTCAAGAGCCTCCAAAAATAACCTTGGTGGTCTGACTAAATGTGCATTATCATATTGCTTAAAGTCGATGAAAGTTAGAGAAGCGCCTTCTTCGTCAGCTAATTATAATTCACAGCCATGGTTGAATAACGTGACTAAAAAAAATTGTCAAAATACTCGTATATACTCGTATATATATCTTTTATATCTTCAAATCTTAAAGCAATAACAAATGAAATGAAATAGAATTGTTTAAATATATATTCTTTATTGTTATTTAAACATTCTTTCTGAGCGATGTCATTTTATTTAATAAAACGCATTTGTTAATAACCGTTTCGGATAAATAAATGCCGAGCTTAACTTTAAAATATATGAAAAGATGAATTAAGAATAAATTCATTATACTTAATATTTTCCCAGCATTTTTCTGTATAAAAAACTTTTCGAAAATTAAATTAGTCTTCTCGGAACACCCAGTAATCAAATACAATACGATGTCAATCATTTACACGCATTTACTCATAGTAAAAAGTTTTGGGGTTAGCCAATCACGAACGCATAAACAAAAAAAAAACGCATAACAAAATTTGCATTGCACAGCGTTTTGCAGTCTGGGGAGGGAGAAAAATTACTCACAAAAATGTTTCAGGGTGTATTTAAATTTACATGAGGGAAAAATGACGGGAAGACTATCGTATGCATTCAAAATTAAACTCACTTCTAAACACAAAACCAGCTGTCTTAAATACTACTTTAAATTCAACTCTCCTAAACCAACTTAATAATGACACTCTAAGTACTCGTACAATATCCACTCCCAAAATCCAAAATCCACCACAATGGAGCCTGCAAGGTTTTTGCAACAACAAACACTCTCTTGAACGACTAATAGCCATATATAATCCACACATAATCGTACTGCAAGGAGCTCATATTACCTCAAAAAACTTACATTTATTCAAAATGAAAAATTATGAACCACTCCATTTTAATAAGAACTACGACTACTGCAAAGCTGATATAGAGTTCCTTGTAGGGAACAACATTCCAATAACCCCACACATTACGTTCTCTTCAAATTTGCTTCGTCAAACGATCCAAATAATAGCTCCAATACCCATCAGAATAACTAACATAAGATAGAATCGTTTCTTTGTATAATTCCATTTTGTTGACTGGCTTTTTTCCATATGTCTGGAGGAGGGCACAGTTGAAACCTATACTTAACAAATCTCGTAATTGCCACAATGTCGAGGATAATCGCTCAATCTCACTGCTTCTGACAAGTTGGTTGGCAGAAAAAAAGGCAAGCTGGAGACAACACGTTTTTGGCCAGAACAGAGGCGTTCATACAATACAGTCATGTCATCTGACTTTGAGAAACTATTTGACCACGTGACAAAGATTTCAGTTCTCAAACAGTTTTCTTAATGGAGAGTTCCTCACCAAACCCTTACACTCATAAAATCTTGTATGAATGGAAGAACATTTCAAGTTAATATTTCCGGGTATAACTCTTCATTGTTTAAACTCGATGACGGTACACCTCAAGGATCTCCTCTCTTGGTGGTGATCTATAACTCATACATAGAATTACTATTAGGTAAAATCACGCAGCCAATACTTAATCTAGATTTCATTGGAGTATATGCTTATAATATACGTACATACGTAATAGCCTCTGGAGAGCCAACAAAAGTTAAATCTATTTTAGAAACGACAGATAGAGCAATCTATACATGGTCCTAAAAGACAGGTGCCATTATTCCTCCCTCTAAAGTAGATTTACTCCATCCTTGCAGGAAAAGAAATTGTAATCCTTCTTCTTTGAACCTCCGAGGTACAACAGTCAAGCTTTCAAAAGAACTAAAAATTCGAGGCATTACCTTCAGTGGAAATATGAAATGGAATATTCTAGCTAAAAAAAGTGGTTAATCAATTAAAACAACGGAATCATGCACTTAAAATAATTTTTTCTAAGAAAAAGGACTACATCTTGAACCAGCGCTGAGAATAGCAAAAACTCTGGTCGAAGGTACTTTGCGACATGGTGTTACAAACTACTCGTATATGTGGACCACAGTTAAAAACAGCAACGACATCGATCCCACCGTTACCAACTGCTTTCGAACAGCTTCATGGGCACTAAAATTAACAAGAATTGAAGCTTTATGACTAGAAACTGGATATCAATAGAATTTTGGGAAGAGCCGTGAATCTGATTAGCAAGGCCTTAGCCGTCAAAACACACCCCCTATACTTCTTCACAAAACAAACGAAAGAATTCTATATCTGCAATATTTGGAATGGAATCAAACCAAATGTCAACAACATACAGTCCTCCTCCCAGTAAACGAGACTTATTGCAAATAAACGCAAGTCTGGCCAAATACAAAAAGGAGAATACATCTGATGAACGGTTTCAAATGTAACACAAGAAAAAGAATTAATAAAAGCGACTTTGATACGTTTTTTTTATACCTATGGGTCCCATAAAGAAAGTGGTTGAATTGGACCAAAATGAAAGTTCATCAACGGTCTGATAAGAACATCTTCCAAATGAGGCAGGACGTTACATCACAGAGTTAGCAGCAATGAACAAGGCTATATCCTTCCCTCAAAACTACCATAAAATAAGATAAATGAGAGAATAATGTTAGCTGGATACCGGGACACACTGGTGTCAATGGGACCGAAAGCTGCAGACCCCTTGATTTTTGAAACACCGAACTTCTATCAGATGTCACGTAGAATATTTTTCGCCAAGCAGGAACTCGAGCTTGTTGATATGTGGAATAATTGCCGAACTTTCCTTCAGACTCATAACTCCCAATACTCTCGCATTCCGTACAATCACTTTATTACAAGAGAAGATTGCATAAAATTATTGCAGATCAAGCCAGGAAAAAACGATTTTTACTACTGGACATCTATACAATAACGTAACTTCGGATGTATGTAGTAAGACGCATCTTTATGGAATGTCCTTTATCAAAACAAATCGATGTACCCAGCGACAGTACAGCAAGTATATTGAGTCCAGCAGACATTAGGTCAATTAAACGAATAAAATATGCTACATTAGCACACAACAAATTTAATGAAATATAATCTTTCCTATCTTACTCTCTCCTTTGTAAACATAATACTTTTTGTGCAAATTACATTTATTATTTCCACTAAAACTCAATGACAATAAGTAATTTGAATTCTTTTTCATTATTAAAATTAACTTTTGTATTTTATAATATATATATTATTCTTTCTAAAATACGGCATCCTTTATGGCCTAGATGCCCAGATGCCTTTTGTAAATTTGCTGCTGTACTCCTGTAGTATTGCATCCGAGCTTCATTTTCTGTTCAAGCTCCAGTCAAATTTTGGGTATTTTTGCGTTGAAATTCACCTCGATTATGGTCAATTTGTCGTTCAGTATTTTAGAGAGTTCCCATTTAAAATCAATTTCTCTCGCCTGTAGTTTGTTTTCCATCCGGTCCCAAAGCCTGTCAGAAGTTGCGTTACTGCTTCTCTCGGAGAGTTCGAAACATTTGTTTGTGTCGCAGGTATATTGTAATAAGAACAATTTTGATCTTATTTACATACTTTTTTTAGGTGGCGATACATTTCGGGAAGGATCTCGGCCTCGGCCAGTTTCAAACGCCACCTGAGTCTCTTCCTCTACTGCGCTATCCCCGAGGGTCGGATGCGAAGAGTTTTCGGACCGGAGCGTTGGTGTCTATCTGCTCTACATGACCCAGGTATCTCAGTCATTGCATATTTAACCTTTTGACTAGGTCGATGTCGCTGTATAGTCAATACAGTTCGTCGTTGTCAACAAAATATTTTCAATGCAATGTTACACTTTTACACTCTCCGTAACAATGGGGTTGTTTCATTGTAAAAGTGTATCATTTTCTTACAATGCAAGACCAAAATATACTGGCTGTTACTTTGTTACACTTTTACACTTTAGCAATGCTACAACCCCATTGTTACGGAGAGTGTAAAAGTGTAACATTGCATTGAAAATATTTTGTTCACTTCGGTTGTTGTCGTTTAGTTGTCTCAATTTATAAAAATATGGAAAATGTGGTCGTAAATAAAAAGCTCCGAAGGGAAAAGCCTGTTAAAGAATGGAATGTTAAAGAAATAAGGCACAATTATTTTATAAAAGAAATCAGCTGATTTTGACTTAAGACTCAATGTTGCTAGAAATATGCCAGAGTGCGTTCACTCTTTGTTGTAAAAAAATACAGTTTTACACTTTTACAAGACCAAATACAACCAAGCGTGAATATCCCTTATGTTTTATGCATGTCACACAAAAAAAGTTGATTTTGTTGAACAGTGAATCGGTGGAACTGTGAAATTGGCAACAGGAAAGGCATTTTCTTAGCAACATATGTTACGCCTACCATTCTAATGTTCACAAAATACAAACTGATGACAACACCAATAAACATCTACCACCATTTTTTTTAGTTGCAAGGCACACGCACATTATTTACCAACCACACCAGATTGAATGAAATTCAGCAAAGCCTGCGTGGCGTGGGATCGAATGATTAATTTTCAACTTTTTTTACAAGCTTTTATTTTAGGTGCAATGTATGTTAGTTTGATTAGGTTATATCTTACACGCTGAATTAGAACCAATTCTTGCCAGCCGATTTAGCTGAAATTTTGCATACACTTTTAGTTCTGGTAACAATATAATACGCAATACTCAATATTGTAATATTTTCAAATGATGTATTTTTTATCAACCCTCTTAATATGGGTATCAAATGAAAGGGCTTGAAGAGTAGCGGATTCATTTTCTTTCAACCAAACACTGTGGCGTTAGTAGCCCGGTATTGGCCATGTTGTCATTTTTGTCACATCTGAGCGGGGCCTACGGTTTATCGCCAAGTTCGAATGGCACTCCTTAGAAGCTTTTTCGTTGGCAATTTTACTTTCGGGAGTTTGCCATTGCCGACCGAAAGGGTGATGGCGATTTGAAAAATTGTTGGTGACCCAGCCAGGAATCGAACCCAGACTCTCTATGTGATAGTCCAATGAACTAACTATCGCGCCATCGCCATCGTTAAAAACCGATACAATAAAAAAATACAATTGGGTGATCTTGATCATACGAAAATACAAGAATAGCATGATTTGAATAGAAATTTTGGACATTTACAATAAATTTGAACATAGGTTTTTTTTATGCATTAATGCGCAAACTTATTCGTACCATATTCTATTTATAAATTAATGAATTTGATGACTGAGTTCTAAAAATCCACCCCATGTTGAAGGCTTGGCGTTCAAGACAATGTTTTCCCGTTTTCAAGAGAAAGCTTGCAGATTTTTGTTATGGCTCTTTTAACCACGCCATTTAACGTTTTGAGGGTTCCAAAACGCAGCAGAAGGAGGATCAGTCGCCAGCTTCAAGTTGACAGCCTTTACCCCAAAACAAACGAACAAAAATATATAAGTCTTCGTAGGTGGTCGACCACGTTTTCCAGAGTGAACATAAAACGGTCCACAAAAGTCAACAGTAGTCGTAAAGAAAGGTCGTGATTATTGAACGCGCAGAGGTGGTAAATTTCCTTGCAGCTGTAGCATAACCAATAGGCGATCCTTCTTACAACGGGGCATAATTATCTCAGTTATTCAAGAAATAACAACAATTTTAGAGCGGCCAATGCAGTACTAACTATGATTTTGTACAAATAGTAGGCTTAGGATCTGATTGATCACGTTTAGGGGTGATAGGCTTTTGTGAGATAAAAAAAAAAGTTGCACGAAACGAGTCTACTTTACGCTGAGTAAGTGTTTTTTGACTTATTAAATTACAACTAATCTTCTTTTTTTTTCAATAGAACATTCTTTCGAAATCACTACTAATCCAAATCTATTTACATACAGTACATAGAATACATTTAGCGAAAATTGGAGAAAAATTTTGTCAGAATTATCTAATTTATTTGAGGAATAGCAAATATTTTAGAGTCGTCAATGTACGATTTCCAGAGTGAACATAAAACGGTCCACAAAAGTCAACAGTAGTCGTAAGGAAAGGTCGTGATTATTGAACACGCAGAGGTGGTAAATTTCCTTACAGCTGTAACATAACCAATAGGAGATCCATCTTACAACGAATGCTTTTGTTGATAATCTTCCTGTATACCTCCAATCGTCCAAAACTCCATTCTGAGTTCAGCCAATAAAGCATGTCTTACGGCATACATATTCTAAATATGAAAATGATTAACAACACTTATGGTAAACGGATGAGTCCTCGGAAGAATAATGAGATGTTTCAAATGATAAGAAAGAATATTAAAGACGTCCACGAACTCGCATGACTCCAAATTCATACAAGAAATGTGTTAATGACTTCAGATTGCTTGTTATTGTTACTTCTTGATTAGATCATAACCGCCTGTATTCCTGAGAAAATTAATTTTTTCGTATTATCTGAATCATGTACATACTTCAACCCGAAATCCAATTCCTTATTGGTTAATTGACTTTGCTTACATTGCCAGAGCTAGCATTGTAATAAAACGAAGTATGCTCACGAATACTCCTTTCTTTCGGAGAATGTAAGAACCTTATAACAGCCTGTTAACAAATTTCCTAGAGGATTTTTATAAAATTTATTCAATATTGGCAATATCGTTTTCTAGCATTCGTTTTCGGGCCTGAGACCTAAAAGGAAAGCTGTAGCAAATTTTTAAGAGAGACACCACGCGAAATTCAGTCATCTGGGTTCAAATTCGTAGGGACATGTCGCTAAACAGTGTGTGCTGATTGGTTTTGCATCTTAGCTACTCTGTTCGAAATAAATGTATTCCATTTACGAGCATTGGACTGTAGCCATGACAAACCTATAGTACAATCAGTCCAGCGAAATGCCCTACAATTTTCAAGTTTAAGGATTACGCGAATCCTGCATGAGGGCAATACATAGTTCCAGTCGGAAAATAGAGACAGTTTTCACTGGTGTAACTCAAGATTTTAAACAAAGTAGTTGTACGCTTACCTAATGGATCTTCACTTTGTATATATATACATTCCACTTTGTAGAATGCAAATGTTGTGGAAGTGATTCATCCCAATGTAATCTTTCTTTCTAGAGTGAATGCATTAAAACTAGCATTTTTATTTTTATTATGATTGGGCTTATAAGGCCAAGAGGATCATAGAGATTTGCTATTCGAGAAAGCATTGATCTTTTGGTTAAGGTTTTCTGTGAAGGTGAAAAAGAGATTCAACCATATCGGGCTGCTAAATTAGTCCAAGGGTTTTAGTTGGTTGGCGATGGCGATAGTTAGCTCATTGGACTATCACGCAGAGAGTCTGGGTTCGATTCCTGGCTGGGTCACCAACAATTTTTCAAATCGCCATCATCCTTTCGGCGGGTAATGGCAAACTCCCGAAAGTAAAATTGCCTACGAAGGAGTGCCGTTCCTTGCGATAAACCGTAGGCCCCGCTCAGATTTGACGAAAATGACAACATGAACAACGCAAATGAGTGTCAAGAAGCTAGGCCATGGACCATATCGGGCTGCCAGCGCCACAGTGTTTTTTTTTTTGTTTTTTGTTGTTTTAGTTAGTTGACTGTCATCGGCATAAAGATCCGTTTTTATTATTTAGAGCCATCGGGAAAGGTAAACGTTCGTAATTCTTATTTTCCCTACAGAGGATTAGTTGCAGGTTATCATCAGGTGGATGAATTCGTAGACAGGGGTACATTTTCGACACTTCAGCAGTGATAGCAAAACGATGCATGCGAAAGCAGAAGAAGAATAGCAAATCGATCATCTTGAATAGTCAGGTCTACCATGAAGATGTCGTTTAATAAAAATCCTGTCGAAAATTTTGCAGACCCCCGAAGACCATGTTAAGTTTTGTGGTGGAACCATCGGTCTTGGTAACGCAATGATACGGAAAAAAACAGATTTTTATTAAGCCCATCAGAGTCTGCTTGTGACATGTGATCAAGCTGAATATATTAACTTATATATTCACAGTACTGTGTTCCCGAATAGGAATTTTTTCCAGATTGTAAAAATGCATTTGTGCAAGCTTAAAAGAGTTTCCCAACACATGCGGGGTCCTCTTCAAAGGCAAACGAACAGAAAATTGTCCAGTTTAAAGGCACGACAAAAAAAAGTTTTCCCATTCGATTTCTTCAACTGTTAGAAACTTCGAACGGATTTTATGAGTTTCAATATCCCAAAAGCACCTAAAAAGTTCATCGATAGTATGAAAAGATTCCAAATCAGGAACCTCCTGAGTTTCTGTCTTGGAGTTAAATTGAGTTGGTTTATATGGTTTCCCGCAACAATCTAATCCAGAAGCGTTTTCTGGAGAGGCGGTTAATTTTCACCCAAACGAATTCGTCCCACTGACAACAAATCAAACAAACAAATAATCCTGCCCCGATCAATAAATCAATTCTATGGGATTGGTTATAATAAGCATCTGCTAGCTCTATATTTGTTGGTAAATTGGAATGGTCAATATCGAGATCCTGGTCAGGTTGATTTAATGTAATAGAAGGTAGAATTTGGACGTCTAGACTAGAGGAGTATTTAATAAGACGTGACTTCATAAAAATATTGGACGTGAATCTGGATACTACGCTGACTTCTCTAAAACCACCAATAGAGTTCATAGCTTTCTTGCCCTTTAAATTGAGCTGCTGGACAAGGCGACTTGTCTAATAAGTCTCTACAAGGATCATCGGAATAGCAGCGATCCCGCACAAGAACTAAGGCTGTTGCTAGAAAAACGAACAATTTGTATTCTAGTTGATTTTTATTAGTAAGTAATTCTTCCTGGTAGGACATATATACAAGAACAGTATTACTGGACTGAGAGTTCAAATCAGTATGATATTTCGGCAAGTTTCTGGAATCTAAGTAAAGACGTTTGTTTAGGAATTCTCATTAATAGTGGAACCCATATGAAGCAACGTACCATGCCATTGGGGTCAATGTTTACAATTATTTGAATTACAATTGCATACTTTGTATCCAACTCGAAGGCAATTGATGCAAAGTTTTTTAGTCTGCCTCACGATAACGATTAACGATTTTCAGATGAATGTTTAGCGAACATTTCACAAATGTAAATAATATGTATTAAAATCTCATTGATTCGCTCAGTGTATGCTCACAAACACGTCTAGAGATGCGTTTTTGATTGTTCGGTCAACTGGGAAATAACTGGGTTAGTGAGGTCTTAGAGGTGGCTTAAGATACATAATATGTGTCAATAAAGAAATATTTAATAAGTGTTCACGTATTAAATAAATAAGTATATATATACTTATATATATCAGTAAATAGCATGGTAATTAGACCCGCAATGACATTCTCCCAGGAATGATATAAAATTGATAGAGTGCAGCTTGGAATGAAAAATGATGACGAAAATAGTAAGAGTTTAAATTAGTCTTGTATTTTTTTGGAATGACGGAGTATGATGCAATACATAGGGTTTTTATAAGCTAGTTAATAATAGAGTTTTATCATGGTGTTAGTTTTCTTTAACACGTGTTCTTCTTAATTTTCTGCGTTTTGTCAACTAGCAGCCAGTTCATCTTATAAATTTCGTCATCTCAAACGCAACAAGATTGTCTGTGCAACATACCCATAATTTGATAAAATTGAAAACAAAACCCAAAATGCACGAGATCAATTTCTTTCTCATTCATTTTGCATCCGCACCCAAAGAAGATATGTAAACTTTTCAAGAAAATGTAATTCCTGGAATGATAGTGATATAGGCTGAAATGATAAGAAATGACAGTCTGAGTATGCCATTTCAAAGTGAAAGTGTGTAGGCTATTTAGGCATTTGATGTAATAAAAATTATATGACTTATTATTTTCGTTGTGTTTTTAAAAGTTCGATTTGACAATAAACATTGAACGTGCATATCAACGGTTATCTACAAGATAACCCAATGCCTATGTATATAAACACCAGCTCGGCGTCGTTTGGGATTTCAATAAGGCTTTAGCATTAAAGAATTTTTTAATGTATGTTTCCCAAAGTCCCAGTTTTAGTTTCCATTCATTTTAAAAAAACAGTCCTACCAGTAGAATCCACAAACATTTTTAGCTGTTAGCTGCCCAGTAACTGAGTCCCTTTTCGTCTTGTAGGCAGACAGCGACGCAACACCCGAATCATCGTGCTGATCCGAAGTCATTTTGAGGAGAAGATATTTAGTCAATTCGTAAACGAATTTATTAGTTAATTAATTTATTTTTTTGTGTGCTTTCAAACGACGAGAACAAATTAAACTGAAATTGCACGATTGCATAATAATAATTAATAAAGAAATAAAAACGAATTTTAATCAAATTTCGTATCCAATGTTTAACAATCCAAGATTTTGTGAATTATATTATATAGACAAAATCAAAAAGAAGTAAACCGAAATGAATTTTATTTCCGAGAAAATCAGATATTATTTACTTGACTTCCAACAAACAAGTGAGAGCTGTTGGAATTAAAAAAACCAACAAGCGGTCAAAAACCGATACAATAAAATAAAACTATCAAGTGATCTTGATCACACGAGAATACAGGTATAACATGATTTCAATGGAAATTTTTGAGATTTAGGGTAAATTTGAAGATACGTTTTCTTTTATGCATTAATGCGCAAATTTATTCGTACCATAATCAATTTATAAATTAATTAATTTCATTAATATTCTTAATTCTTGTTCTAATTATATACACATTGTTGCAAAATTTTCCCGAATGGATGTTAATTCTATCGGCAGTTATCAATATTTACGATGGCCGGGTTGCTGGCAGAACAAAAAAACTACTAAAAAAAGAACCAAACACCAGAATCTTATAAAAAAAAAAAACCGAACCACGCGGTTGGTGGTTAAAGCTCCAAGTGGCGATCTGTCACTTGAGATTTAGGGGAAACATAAAATGCCCTTGGGAAATTTGCAATGGCAGCAAATTGTTTGCTGAACCTGATGGCTGCTCAGCTGGGCTGGGTTCAGGACAAGATTCGCGAAAATTTAAAATTTCAATTCAAATGAATTTTCGCGGTTTAAAGTAGGCGCCATGCACTTTTTCCGATCGGAAGTGCAAAACCGTATGCTGCAAAGAAATAAGCCGAAAACCACACCAGAAAGAAAAAGAATCGTTTTGGTATACGTTATAAAATTGATCTTTTTATCAATCGAGGATTGGTTGATAAGCTAACAGCCGAAAGGCGGCGACAACAAAATGTTTTGTTTTTTTTTAAAGATGGTACTGAAGGTACCACTAAATAGCCTGAACCGCTACTTGCGGAGCCCGACACTAAAACGCGATATGTTTTTTTTTTGAAAGGACTCACCCCTGGGAACACGATATACACAACTTGTTCTAACACAAAAGGGTACTTATCTTTCTTTCCTAATCTTCCAGAAAGTTCCTTGCCTGTAGAACTACCTCCAAGTCTTCCTCTTTCTAGTCCTGAGTTCTTCCTTGTTTCCTCCTCACTGTTTCTTCCCTTTTCCTCTCTAGGCTTCTTCCTTCCTTTTCTTTCCTATTTTTTTTATATAAAAAACGATTAAACTTTTTCCTTTTTTTTTCCTGTTTTTTTTTTTTTTTGGCCAAACTTCTTTTAAACACTTTGATGGTCAACCAAGAAGTGGTTAACCCTATACCATCGATATTGGCTCGGACCGTAGGTCTCACACATACGTCCATTCGTACAACCGTTCATGCGGATGCAACGGGCCAATTTTTTGGTCTTTGTGTGCAACACTCCGCAATTTTGCTGGAGTGTGCCACCATGCCTTGGACCTCCGTTGCTTCCATTCTCACTCACACACACCCCTGAAGGTCTCATTCTTATTTCCCACATCTGGGGAAAATTTCCCCAAGATTGGGATTTCCCTTTGGTCCGAGCTAATATTTCCCTTACGATCAATCATTAGGGTTGCATTCAGTCGCAATGCAACCCCAGTCCTTCCAAAAGATAAAAAAAGGAAAAAGATTATTTGCCAAACAGTATACGGCCTATTAGCGTTTATATGTCCTGATCATTATTCGTTTCTGATAATGATCGGATGAGGTATCGTGGGGGCGAAACAAGGAACTACTCATGTGACGAGACTATTGGAAGGAGTTCTACCTCTGAGTGCTACCCAATGTAAACTAACCAACGACATCCCGGTGAATCATTTTGTCTTAAACTTCGTAAGTGCGGGGCACGCAAATGGGGGTCCAGTCTTTACAATTATATTTCTTTTACAATGTTTTATTTGGGGTTCGATGGGCGACCGTCCGTCACCAAATAGGGCGTCAGTAGTTTTGAATCTTCTGGGGTTTATGGCACACAGAGAGTTCCAGACTGTCCATCTGGCTCTAGACGTAACGCGCTTTTACTAAAGTGACCGTCCGTCACTACTAAACTAAAGAAATGGGTGGAGCGCAGATGCCTTCTAAGGCAAAGGAGACTACCCGATGGGGAAGACGACACCACACAAGGGCAAGAGCCGACAACTTCGGTAAAGGCTCCTAAACATTAATTCGTTGGGCGCGGTTCCTGCGCCTTTCCTCTGGTCGCTTCTATAATGGACCGTCCGTCCTACTTGCGATGGTTGATCCTTCAAGATACTAAGAGGGTGCACCAATGGCTGATGAACCCATGGCTGCCCACCACCCTTCTAGGATTTTGAAGAACCAACGGAAAAGAATGTAAGTGGAAAGACGAAGGAAGGGAAAGAGTAGAACTTGTTGTGGTAAATTTTACCGCAACAACATCATACAAACAAACAAAGCAGTTATAGGTATACAAGGAAGATAAACATTTTTCTTTTGTTCTACAATATTTGTATAAAAGAACATATGGAAAGAACATACAATTATTGAAAGTTTGATGCAAAAAGAAACAACAGAGAAACATATACTTTTTAAAAAAAAATAATATAAGATAATCTTAAACCGTAAAATAAATGTTTTACCTCATTCAGAAAACTTTGACTAATCTCTTATAAAAAACGATTGCCTTTCATTTTATTTCGGATAAAAGCCTCTTCATTACGTTACCTGAGTTTGAAATTTATCGACTTAACTTTTTCTATATCATTGTTCTCCTTTATCAACTAAAATGTTTTTTAATTGGGACATAACAACAATTTAAACAAACGCGCTTGAACTTTTTTATGATCTGTCAATGCTAAACGTGAGTTAAGGCTTACATTTTTATCACAGTGTAATTTATGAACGAGTAACGTTTCGACTTTAAAAAAAAAAAAAAATACTACCGCAATTCTGGGTTGGTGGTCGTAACTTTATGAGAACTTACATGGATTTTCGGTCATAATAATTGTCCCACCTGACCGGATGTGCGTGGTATAAATGCTCCTGTGCCAGTGAGACAACGCACCGGTCGAAGTAGCAAAAATACTACAGCCGTAAGTGATTCAATTCAAAACAAATTAGTGGATTGAATGCCGTTTACATTCGGTACGGCTTGGAGTTCGATATCAATGATATGTGATTCCAAAGATTCAAAAAATTGATCTATTGAAGGGGAAATTCGGTAATCACGTAAAATGGTCCGTTCGAATAGCCACTTCGTTCATGCGGTTTAACGCCATTAGATTTATTTTTATTGGGTTACGTATCTAAAGTTATTGGTTTATGCCAAGAAGCCAACAATATTAGAGGGGCTCAGGAATATTGCGAATGCAGAATTTACTTAAATTTATTTAAATGTTCTGGCCGATATATGTTGAAGGGTGGTGGAAAAATGGTTCTCAAGAAGCGATATCTGCAAACAAGCTCGCTGTGGTCATATGAACAAGTTCGAATTTCATACCTAAGTTTCACATCTGTACTACACTTGAATATAGCCAAATATGCCATTGAAAACCCTTAACTTAATTAAAAACTCCTTTTACAATATTTTTAATGAGTTTACTAATAATCACATTTTATGCTTTATAGCGCATTACCTATCATTGTAATATATCAACACGTTTTTTTTTTGAAATTAGACAAATTAAACCTCTTTGATTAAACCAATCAATTTAGACAATTATGTTTCCTCTGATTTTGTTTGTCTTCTCTTGAAATTTCGTTGCATCTTAGTTTTCCTATGTAACTTTTAAAATTAATGTTTCCTTGCATTGCGGAATACAGCAATTTTAATGCACACATCTACCTCAAGAAAGCATTTTCGCATTTCCAACAGCAAATGAAGTTAAAATAAGCTTAGGAACCTTAGTTTGAATCTAAAGTGAGAACCATAATCAACATTCACTCACATATGCACGCATATGTAAACGTGCGATTACGCGTTGCATACCACTGCATATGTAAATTTGACAAATCAAAATTTAATAGAAAAATGTCTTAATTGTTTTGTTCCATTTGTTCATCTAAACCAACATCAACGATGTTCATTCATAATTTGAAAATTTATTTAAAAAGTATAAAAGTATTGCAGTCGTTGGTTGATGTAATACATAGGGAAGCATTTCATTCTGAGAAGACATTAGCTTAAATTCCACTATGTCGATTATGCTTTATCATTTATTCTCACACTTTATCTAGATTAAGATTAAAAACGAAGTAAATAGTAGATTGTAATGCAAAATGTGTCTGTTAAATTTAGGAATAAGGGGAACAAGACAGCAAAATTTCTTTTGCTAACAGATATTATATTTAAGTTTTTTAACTTATGGGGTAGATCATAAGTACTGAAATCGATATAAGTAAATTATACCTTTTCCAAAAGTCTCAAGAAATATCTACAACCTACTTCTCATGTGGAGATAACTCGAAGCCCTAAGAAATGATAAGGATTTTGCCCCGTTTTGCATTTGTAAGAGCAGCTGTATTTGAAGTCTGCAATTACTGTTTGTTAGAGCTACGTAAATAGACGAATTTGTGTAATAGTTTTGCCAACAAGCGAATATGTAAATGAGAACAAAAAATGTATGCTATCAAAATGCTGGCAGCGACTTTTGGAACTATTATAGATATTATGCTAAACAAAAACAAACAGTCACGTATCCTTTTAAAGCATTTACTGAATGACAGACTCACAACGAAATCATTTCGACCGTACTCGATATAAGAAATTGAGCAAATATATGAGGAAAAAGATTCGTGGTAGTATCCGACCACAAAAAATTAAAGATAGTCTTCCAAAAATAAATTTACACGTTGACTGCATATCTAAAGCACATCTACTTGCTCACTTATACATCCATTCTTTGTTGAAATACAAGTTGAAAAAATTCAAAATGCAAATGAGCAATTGTAAGTACAAGTAGTTCGACTGATCTTTGACATGATCAATTGACCGCTTAACTACATATTTAAGAAAAAATAGTGGAAAAATTTATCGATACCTTTAAGCACAATAGTGGCATGTCCACTTTCTATTATTTTAGTAAATCGAAAAACAAGGTTTTGATCAAGGGTCCCTATTTCATATTTATAAAGGTGTTTTTTTTATATTACAATCATTCCTTAAATGTCTGCAAAAAATTCTGTCAAAAAAAAATTATTTTATATTTTATTCTTATTATTGTACTTGTTGTTGTTGTTGTAATATAAATCGGGACAAAAGTGGACAAGCACTATTGTGCCTTAAGGTATAGGTATTTTTTGTTGTGGAATCGAGAGTAATGCATTTATTATATTATTATGTAAAATTCAAAGTTACAAAACAAACGCCAATTCTACCTTAAAATAATAAAACAAATTGCCAAGCAATGTGCCGAAATGTTCCCTTTATCCGAGTAATATAAACATAGTATAGTTTACTGTAAGTAATAATTTACATGCGCGAGTTAATGAACCCTATACACACCAAAACAACCCAAGCTTATCATCGGATGCCGTATCAATGTTGAAACGCAAATGCACTTATCGACGGTTGCATTATCAGTAGAAGAACATAAACATGCATTTATCCTAAAATAATAACTTACAACAAATAACTTATAGTTCCATTACAGCCACCCAAAACTGTATAAATAGCTCTAAGATATAAAAAAAAACACTGTGACACTGGCAGCCCGGTATGGGCCATGGCCTATCATCTTGACACTTATTTATGTTGCTCACATCTGAGCGAGGCCTACGGTTTATCGCCGAGCCCGAACGGCACTCTTTAGAAGCTTTTTCATAGGCAATTTTACTTTCGGGAGTTTGTCATTGCCCGCCGAAAGGGTGATGGCGATTTGAAAATTGTTGGTTACACAGCCAGGAATCGAACGCAGACTCTCTGCGTGATTGTCCAATAAGCTAACAATCGCGCCATCGCCAAGCTAAGATATCCACTGAGGTCAAAATAACTGGGATATCGTTCAGGATAACATACTTACTTGCTATTCAAACAGCCAAAAAGATATCCTTGAAATACAGGATTCGCACGTAGTCCCCGATTTTGAAGAAATATAAACCAGGCAGTCCGTGAAATACGAGTACAGAAAGCCACAATCGAACTACGAAACCAGGGAATAAATAGATTGTTCTCCCTCTGATCTACAAAACAACAGAGAAATAATCACTCCTCATCTCTAACATTCTACAACTTAACTACAATAACTAAGAAAGCAGTAGCTATGGTAGAAGTAGTAGCACTAAGAGCTGAAATTGATTTATTAACACAGCAACTGACGGGATTAAAAACAAATGTAAATACAGTTCGTGACTACCAAACTGAATTTCGAAACATCACAACCGTAGAACGATACCGAGATTAGACTCACAATCTCCGATGCAAAAGATATAAACGTTAAGGTATTCGAATCCCTGCCTCAATTTAACGACAACACAGCGGAGTACAGATCATGAAGAAATCGAGCCTGGGAGCTAATGGAAAATTTTCAAGAAAGCCCTCAGTATTACAATGTTCTTATTATACTACACACTGAGATAGTGGGACCAGCAGCATTCTTACTAACCATAACACAAAGATGAATTTCTACTAAATTATATGTACTTCAGGATGAAATGAAAAAGATAAAACAAGGAAGGAAAAACTTTTCCGAGTATCATGATGAGATTAACCAAGCACTTAACCTTATACTCTCGAAAATTGATATATCAAATGAAGCTTGGAAGGAAACTCTTATGGCCTATGCCACTCAGGAAGCTGTCCGTACCTTCATTAAGGGACTCAACAGTTCATTCTCCAGAGGAACATTTTATTTCAACAATCTGAAGGATTTAGCACAAGCCTCCCCATTACATGCACAACATACCACGACAATGAATATCAACATCTTAACACACAACTAGGATACACTGTGCAACCAGGAAGGCAACCACAGTCACAACGCCTTTGGTACTCCGAAAAACCCACACCAATGGAAGTAGATGAATCAAGACCGTGTATGCACCCAACATATTTAAACAACCAACAGCCTAGATGGAACAACGGACCCAGACAAAATCCTCCACATCACAACACTTTCAGAACAACCAATCTAATAGAGAAGAGAGAAAGAAATCGTTCATCACAAAACTACAATCAACACAAGATGCAGCGGATAAATCAAACTAAACAAGCTGAATTGGGGTCAGTAACATTCCAGTACGAGGAGCTATACGAAACAGGATGTACTTTTTTAGGCGGATTACCTTCTCTCCAACGTCGATGCGGAATCACAGGTACATATGATTATATTAGTTCTAAGTGCAGGATAGGGACATCTGTAAATATTACGTCTTTAAAAACAAAGTCATTACATGGTGACTCGATAGTAAATTTAAAAATACTAAAATGATTTGAGCAGCATTTATGAAATTGATGAGCTTCAAGATTTCGATATGATTTCGGACGAACAAGGTTTGAGAGCTATTAAAGCAGAAATTAATTCATGTCATTATAGCCTAAAATACAAAATAAAGAAAAGGAATATTGTGATTTTAGAACAAAAAATAAATTACACAGTGGACACGGAAAAATATGAAGTATATAGAAGAAATATTGAAAAGCAATGAGGAAATTAGTGAGATCCTGCCCTTCACTACAACCATTCATGAGTGGTGAGTTTGTTAACGAAGAAATCCAAAAATTATAAGATAACCATAGAATACAACCTAGCAGAAGCCCAAAAAAGGTACCGACGAACAAAGAAAACCAAAAAGGCGCATGGTCGTAGATTTTCAGAAAATCACCGCCCAAACTATAACGGATAGGTAGGTAATACCAGACTTGAATATGACAATACAAAATCTAGGAAAAACAACAATTTTTTTCAGTATCCGATCTAGAATCAGGATTTCATAAAATACAGATAAGAGAATCTGACAGGGAGATAACCGCGTTTTCAGTAAACGGCGCTAAGTACGAATTTATCGGGTGCCATTCGGACTTAAGAGTGCACCTCCAATATTTTAACGATGCTCCGTCTCTGTATTGAAAAGTTTGTATACGTAAACATGGATGATGTGTTGATATATGGTATTCTTCGTCACCTGAAGAACATATAGAGCATATCAGAACTATAGTAAACGCTTTGCCTAACGCCAATATAAAACTCTCTAATGAGAAATCTCATTTTTTCCAGAACTCAGTCGAGTACCTAGGTCACATAATAAAATATACAATAAAGTGACCATAGATCCCAAGAAAATTCAAATAATAAAACAATATCTTACTCCAAATACATTGAGAGAACTCAGATCCTTCCGGGTACTAGCCAATTACTATAGAAAGTTCATTCGAAACTCTGCGCTATCACTGAACCTCTGACTGTACACTTACAAAAGGAAAATGGCATCATTAGCAAACATCAAAGCATTAAAGTAGAAGTTAAATTAGATGAAGCAGCTCTGGAAGCTTTTAAAAAAATTAAGAATGCCTTACAAGCTCAAGTAGAACTTTATCAACCTGACTTTACGAAACCTTTCGATTTGACTACAGACGCCAGCAATTTCGCTATAAGTGCAGTACTGTCCCAAAACATACAACATATTGCCTTCATATCACGAACACTCAATAAAACCGAGCAAAATTATAGTGCGAACGAAAGAGAACTGTTAGCTATTATATGGGCCCTACAAAAATTAAAAAATTATCTGTACGGAAAAGCTAATTTAACAATATAACACACAACCAATCTTTAATTTATTCTATATCTGAAAAAAAAACCCTTATAGCAAACTAATAAAGTGAAAAAATCTAATAGAAGAATACGGTGCAAAGCTGGTATGTAAACCAGGGAAACAGAATGTAGTCGCTGATGCTTTGTCAAGACAGCAAATATTGTAAATATTACCAATGATTGTTCAGAACACTCGGCGGAGAGTTTACCAGCAGAACAACTGAAACGAGTAGAACAGCCACCTTATTCGTTTAAAAACCAAATTATACCCATACAGGAACAGGGTAGAAACGAAATTATTACACAAGCAATATTTGACGGTCGAATAAGACCGTAAGTAGATAGTACTATACACACAAACATTAACTTATCTTTAACTTTAAATCTAGAGCTAAACCGGGAATAACAATTGTTATTAAAATAGGCGAAAAATTGTTGTTCCACATCAAAGACGAAAACTTATCTAACCTTGCCTCATGTACAATAGTCATAGCACAAACTCTACTAAAAGACATAACTGAAATTGTTCGTTAATTATACAGAAAAGAAATAATTATACAAACACACAAAAGAGCACACAAAAACTACAAAAATAACACACAAGAAATACTTCTCTAATATTTTTGGCCCAAGATACGACATATGTGTAAAAAGAAAATATAGATTATGAAATTTGCTTAAAAAATAAATACGAAAGAAACCCACACAAACAGCCAAACACCCGTACCAACACATGTAGGTGAAGCACGAGCCACAATAGATATTGTGAAGGAAGCGTTTCCTGGTTGCGTAATCTCCTTTTATGGCGATTCGGCATGGCCGGCAAGACCGCCCGATTTAACCATCCCAGACTTCTTTCTTTGGGGCTACTTGAAGTCGCGGGCTTATACCAACAAGCCTCAGATAATCGCAGCCCCTAAGGAGAATATTTGACAGGAATGCGAACAGTTATCACCGGAAATCTTGCGGAAAGACATGGAAAATGCAATAAATCGGGCACAAATATGTGTATCAACACTGGCGGCAGTCACTTGACGGATATCATCTTTTCCATTTAACAGAAAAAATGGGAAAGGTCCAAATAAATATTTCCATCACTCAAAATCATTTATTTTTATTTAGTAAAAAAGTAATTCAAAAACAAAATTGAATGATTAGTTTTGCGCCACCTTGTATATTAGCTCAATATGCAAATACTCAAAATAGGGCTTTCTACGTAAAATGCAAAGTATAGTAAATTGTCTTGAGTGTATTGAAGAAATACTAACACAAATATACCCAAACAGTAAACGCTTAATGACTGATTACGAAAATATCTTTATCAGTAACGTAGCAAAATCTGTTTAAAACCGACTGCAACTGCAGCACAAAGCCACCCGAGTATATCACTCAACAACAAATTCGTGAGTTGAACAGGTTTATAGTACGCTGATCGATATTTTCACTGCTCTAGCTCAGGAAAATAAAACAGCACCCGGAGAGGAATTAAGCAATATAACAAAACCATCCATTCAACTACAGGACATAAACCAGAAGATGTTTTTTTTAACCGTGACAAATATCGTGAAATAAAAGATGCACTGTGTAAAAAAGAAGAAAAACTTTTGAAATATCATAATAGAAACAAAAAAGTGATTGCATAAAATAAGTAGACATTGTTGACGTAAAAACAGACAGACTCAACAAATATGAAACAAAATACAACAAACATAAAGTTGCAGAAGATCGTGGTAAAATTTTTTTAACAAATTAAGGAAAAGTCATACATAAAACAAGCAACATGTGGAAAATAATAATCAGCAAAGGAAAATAAATTCACAATTAAAAAAATTACTTGAAACCTTACATTCAAAGCAATAGCTAAAACAGTAATAATAAATAAAGTGTATCAGGAACTTGAAGCCATTACTAATACCATAAATTTTGCAAAAAATGGAAACTTCTATTCGGGGACATTAAATTTAAATAAATAATAAATAATCGCAAATAAAAAATTCGATATCTCTATTATTGATATGCTAGAATACTCGCACATACATGTTTGTCTATTCCAAAACTCTGTACTCACATATAAATATCCTATTATTACAAGCAAATGTAAACAATTTAATGTAAGCACTCTAGCTTACGAACATGGAAAACTTATTATGAACCCAATGAGCCGAATGTAATCGCTATTACAAAAGAGTAGAAAAATGTAAAAACAGTGTAAGTATAAATATTTGTAAAATAATAAGCGAAGATAATTGCACTATGCAGACCAACTTTGCTGGAAAATCCATCCTCTTTAGAAATCGGCTCGATGGATTCAGAAGCGAGCCAATTATTGCATCTTATAAACCAGTTCGATAAGAGTTCGCGGGTTTCGAGATCTCCTCCACCTTAACTTCACACAAAGGAAATAAAAGAAAGAAGTCCAACTACACCGAAAGCGTCGACACATGAACAATAGACTACAGCGAAAGAAAATAGCCTGATGGACGAAAATGTTGAACTTCGATCCAGGCCAACCGAAATGGAAGCGATACGCGAATAGCTTAGAAAAGAGTTGGAAAAACACAAAGCCAAAGAAAAGGTCTATGAAATAGAAAAAGTGTCTGTTGAGTCGGATAAAAAAAATTACGTAACAGACGAAGGAGACTTAGGACGCGAAACCGATCGGATTTTGCAAAAACGTCCTGTCAAAAAACGAAAAGTCGGTTCATCTCCCAAAATGATCACTCAACGAGAAGTGACAGAAGATAAGTAGAAAAAAAACGACAAAATAGAAGCAATTCCCGACATAAACCAAATAAATAAACACCGGCCACCTCCGCCAATTCTCGTAACCGAGATTGCAGATTTCAAAAAACTGCAGAACATTATGTGAAGACGTTGCCACATGCTGACTATACAGTAACATCGCGCAACAACAACTTATGGAAAATTAACGCTGACAACTACCGCCTTCTGTCTCGGAAGTTAAATAGAGAAAAAATCCAATGGTACACTTTCGCGAATAAATGCGACAGGCCAATACGTGTTGTCGCTAGAAGACTACATCCGTCTTGTCCAAAAGACGATATCGTTAGCGAACTGCGAGTCAAGGGATTCAAAATAGTTGACGCAGTAAGCATTGAAAAGCGTGAAAAAAGAAATTAAATGGGAAGGAAGTAACGGTAAAACGTGGCATTCCTTCTTTCAAGCTAACATTTGAAAAAACAGAGAATATCCAAAAAAAATATACGACAATCCTCAATATCGTCATCGAAATTGAGCCTTCGCGTAAAAAGACAAAATTAATTCCATAGTGCAAACGTTGCCAGGAATTTAACCACACGCAGGCGTATTGCGAACAGAGTAGGTAGACAAATTCTTGCAATTTATGTTACCTGTAAAGGAAAACATGTAGCTAATTTTTGAGGATGTGAAGTACCCAGAGAACTGCAAAACAGAAGAGATAAGTTGCTCAAGGCGCAAAACGAACTTTCAAAAATTGTGCCCTGAAAAAAACAAAGGCTCGATAAAATAACAGAAACATAAGAAAAACCAAATGTCTCTGTTACTAAAAGCATTAAGGCGAAAATGTCTGAAGAAAGACCGTCAAGTGTTACACGTAAACTATCGGGCAATCTTACATATGGCCAAGCCACAAAATACAATTTTAAAATGTTGCCCTTAAAAGCACTCACTAAGATTTCATATATTATTATCGCGGCTTTTAGGCTAGAATACGTTCCGTGCCAATGGAAACTTGCAGAAGTAATTATGGTGCTAAAAGCAGGTAAGCCTCCGATTGATAAGAAATTGTATAGACCGATTTCTCTCCTTCCTATCCGGTCAACAATTTTTGAGAGGATCTGGCTCAAACGTTTAATGTCAATTATTAAAGACACAAATCCTATCCCAACCATCAGTTTGGATTTCGGATTAAACATTCAACTATTGACCAGGTGCATAGAATTACCGACGTAATTGAAAAAGCTCTGGAAGAGAAAAAGATTTACTCAAGCGTTTTTCTTGACGTCTCACAAGTCTTTGACAAGGCTTGGCACGAAGGTTTAAAGTTAAAATTAGGGCAAATTTTGCCATCGAAACTAAGTATCTTGAAAATAAAATGTTTCGTGTAAGATACGGAAATGACGTATCGCAGTTTATAGATATATTGGCCGGTGTACCACAGGGAAGTGTGCTCGGCCCACTCCTGTATCTCTTATATACAAGAGACATACCACAAGTCGAGGGGACTGTTCTTACCACACTGACAACGCCATTTTAGCTGTCGAAAAACCAATAGAAGAATCAACGGCGAAACTGCTCTTAATAAGGTATATGTCTGGACAAAGATCTGGTGAATCGGTCTCACCTAGACCAAATCTGTGCAAGGAAACTTTACTTACAGAAAAATAAGTCACCTGCCAATAAATTCGGTCTCTTTTCCTTTTGCTAATGAGGCTAAATATTTGGGCATGACACTCGATGCAAAGCTCGCAGGAAGACGCAAATGAAAAAGAAACGTAAAGAACTAGAATCTGAATACAGAGAAATGTATTGGCTACTTGATAAATATTTCAAGCTTAGCGTAGAAAACAAGCTGTGTTTATATAAGCAGGTGCTTAAACCGGTGTGGACTTATGGTGTACAACTCTGGGCTTGTAGAAAGAGAGCAAATATTATTATTTTACAAACTTTTGAAAATGAAGTGCTACGAGAAATTGTACATGCACCGTGGTTTATAAGAAATAATGACCTTCATCGCGATTTTGGAGTTACATCTGTCGAAGATGAAGCAAAAAGCTTCGCACGAGAATTTCAGATCCGATTAAACGGGCATATACGAACAAAATTTATTGCGCCGTCTAACTAAACCTCTGGATCTGGCACGATCTAGGATCTTAGGATCTTTCAATGGAAAGTCACCTACCAAACGAGATTATATTGTGATTAAAAAGCTGCTTGATAGATTTTACTTAGTTATTGGCGCTGGCAGCCCGGTATAGGCCATGACCTTGCTTCTTGATACTCATTTGTGTATTATGGTCGACATAATCGTCCATCTGAGAGTACTACAGGCA
Organism: Volucella inflata; assembly: GCA_928272305.1. NCBI lineage: Eukaryota > Metazoa > Arthropoda > Insecta > Diptera > Syrphidae > Volucella > Volucella inflata. The sequence continues at coordinate 115,482,674 of OV743716.1, read as the reverse complement.
AAACTGTATAAAAAAAAGAACAAGTGCGAGTTGACCTTGAGTGGGCAGGATTCCGTACTTTGAATATGTTACCATGTTTTTTTTAATCTGATCACAATCTGCTTGTGGTAACTAAAATATTTTATTTTTTAAATTTTATTTATATTCCATTAGATGTCGAATATAAGTTTGATTTTGGTATACAAGATATCACGATCCGCCTTAAAACATATCCACCGTTCTGCCGATCATAGGTCATAAAAACTCATTTTAATCTACCCCCTTAGTACTCGTATTAAGATGAGGAATATATTTCCATTGTTGGTTTGTTGAGAATGTCGTTTTAAGACCAAGTCGATAAATACTACTACTACTACTACATACTATACAACCAATTAAATAGTAGGTTTCCTCAGGCATTTGATGTATTATTCCCCAATCTCGATGTTTGGCATTAAGTTCGTTGTCGATTATATAATAATTTTTGTCATTTCGAAAAAATGAAATGGCTTATCTTTGCAACCTTTTTTCCATGATCCGAACCCTGCCACTTTAACCTTAAATAAACACGTTTAAGTTGAGGCATTTTTTTATATCTTAGAAAACAACTAACACAAGTAACCACTTTCAAAGCCCCTGAACGACTATGTTTTCGGCAGCATACGTAAGTTATATATAAATCAGATAGAACAGCAGTAGATATTTGGTTCCACTTAAACTTTTCTCCAACTCGATCCTATGGAATCAGTGCAAATGATATGTCATAAATAAATTAACCCAAAACTCGAACAATGTAAACGTAAAAATCCGGATATGTGCCATGTCTACGGAACGACAACTTTTCCATTTTGTAAATGGAGCGGTATTTAACAATATGTTACATAACCTCACTAATTCAGAAATGGGCTCCCTCAAGTGTTTATTTCCCCAACCTCTGTGCTAATCATTACACTATACTGCCAGCCTTAGGATCAAAAAAAGGTGTCTTGAGTTCTGAGATAAATTGAGGCCATCAGCGCAAAAGTGGTGGAACCAACAATTTTTGTTGGTTGCTGTTCTGATGTTACATACATTCCTTACATTACCAACTATCAATACAAAAGTGGTGTAAGCCACCTTTTGGTATTCAAAAGCAGATGAAGCTGAAAAAAATCGTTTTTGCACAGAGCATAATATAACAAAAAAAATATTTGCCAAATTTAAAATCCCCATTCTCTCCTAATTAAATAGTTTGGGGTTACACCACTTTTGCGCTGATAGCCTCAATTATGGTTCAAAGACAAAGACTATAAAGCATCAGGTGCCTTAAGGTCCAATGCGTGCGAAGCAACATTCACTTTTTGCGCGATTCTTCTCCTGCCTTTCGAGGTTAGAAGTCTTTTAGGCCTTTTGTTTTCTAATTTGGCTAGTTACGCCAATTTAATTTCCTTATTGCAACCTCGACAACTTTCGTTAAGGCGCACCGAAACTGTCAGCCGTTCTATCTCAATTCAAAGCGTATTTCTCAGCACTGTGGGGTGTCCTAGTGAACATTCTGGTAGTCTATGATTTTAATGCTCCTCAATTCTTACACAAGTTTTCCGTTGGGTGTGAGCTGATCTCGGAACAAGAACTTTATTATAATGTATGCGTATTCTTTATGTATGCATATATCTGACTCTATGTGGTTATATATCGTCATCACTCAGAACTATGTAGCTAACTATTTTTTGTTTTCATTTTTGATAAAACTTGGGTTTGGGTTACCTGACTTCTATAGGAATAGGTTTCATCTCTTTCTGCCATCTATCGCGTGGTATTGCCAGAAAGGCATGCGAAAAAAGTCTAGTAAATAACAGGTCAAATTGTTATTGCCGATTTCGCGTAAGCATAAAAAGTCGAATTAGGTACCTACTTAGTTTTTGCACTCAGATGACGATATGTACATTAGCATATTTTTTTTTTTAGGATTGAATTTTATTAATTTTTCTTTTAAATTAATATCTGGTAAATTAAATTAAATTAAATGACAAGACTAGGGATTATGAATTTACGTATGTAGTTAGGTGTATCTACTGTTAGATTGTTATAAATTTCGTTTTGTTAATTTTTTTATGCAAACCATTCCGAAACGATGGTTTGAGTTGAAAGACTTTAAGTTTATGGATTCATATGATTTCACATCCGTACACACAAAGTGCTAATTGACTTAACTATTGTTCATTCATATGTAAATAGTATATGCAACGTATAATACATAGAGATTATGCCATATGTGGGTAGATAGCTTCAAGAATATTTTAACAACTAAGTGTTCTTGATTTTTGGAAACTCTTAGAGCAAAAACTACATAAGGAACACTTTGCATTACATTCAGTAAGCATAACAATATCCATAGATACATTTTCACTAATAAAAGTATATAATACGCAGTTATTTATATACCGTATTTGAGTATGTATCAGTGTAAAACTGTGTATATCTCATTCAAACAGTTATGCGCATTGCCTACTTATTTTCTATTTATATTCATCGTCATAGTTGAAATAGGCAACGTGTAAGAAGAGAACATTCTGCAAGATGATTGGGTTAACTACTTACTTATATATACGCGTATATATGCATGTGTGTTTTTAATGCCTGCAATATAGATAGAGCAATTTTAAATAAAATATATTTTATTACATTCATATGCACATACCTACATACATATGTATGTAAATCTTTCGTTTTTTTTTTTTTAATATAACACTGCTCTATGAAGAAATTGATGATTTTAATTCCGCCTAGAGAGAAATTCTTCCTTAGAAAGAAAACAATAATAACTAATGTACAAATGAAGGTAATATGTACGTACTTACAGATTTGTTTTATATACTCACATGTGAGCATGTATTCATCTCATTTTGTTCAAGTAGTTTTATCTGTGATTTGTTCGGTATGAAAAAATGTTATACATTATCAAGTCAAAGGATCATAATAAAAAGCAATGGTCACGAGTATACATATATGTTATTTAAACTTTAGAAAGAATACAATCGTTGGCATGTGTTTCGATGCATCACGTTGAGCACTTTTTTTTTTTAGATATTATATGTACATACAAAACTCTTGTGTATTTCCTGTTGGAAAACTATTTACTTTTGGTTTCTTCTCAAAAGAAGGGAATGAAACTGATTTTAACCAATGACTACAAAGCTCCGCCTTCTGAAAGTTAAAGTGGTAACAGATATGTTGTTAAAAATACGACGCACATACACAGGTACTATTAATTTATTGCAGCTGTGCAAACGCAATGGAGGAATTAAGGCACTTGAAATGAACCCAAAAAATGGTTGTTTGGGATGCTTAAGTATATGACCAAAGGAATGTGAGAATAACACTACAATAAATGTTAAAGTCGATTCTCAGTCCCCTTATATGGAGCAACTGTTACTGTATACAGAAGTATTTATGGGCATGGACATACATTCATAACTACTTTAGAAGTGTGTGCATTGGTTTCATCTATGTTTCTATCCCTCAATATCTTATTTTCTACGTTTTTTTTAGTTTTCGAAAAAAAATGAGCAATTTCTATAAAATTTAATAGCTAAGATGTGCTGAACAAGGGTTATTTGATTTTTCGTAGAAAAAAAGAAATAAAATACTGGCTTTAACCTCAGAATGAATAATTAAATATTATTTACATAATGTAAAAAAAAGAAAAAAAAAATGTATGAATAAATCTATTCACATACATACTCGTACATAACATAAATAGCACACATTTGTTCGTGCTTTTTAACAGGGCTGGAGTTTTGTTTGTTGGTTTTCCCGCAAAGTAAATTTATTTGTATTTGTAAACAGAGGGTTTTTTAAGCTTGGACAAAACTTAAATGTATTTTCAGTGATTGAATTGTTTTAAGTAAGGCTTCTGTGCTTTAAACTCAGATACAGTGTAATCAGATATGGAGTAACACAAAAAAATACGTCAATTTTTATGTGTGTAAAATCACAGTAATTAATTGGTATTGTTTAACTTCTTATATTTTAAGCATAAAAGTAAACGTCTTCCAAGCTCTTGTTGGATCCACACATTTGTCATTAGGGCTTATTTAAGAGGTCTCTCTACCGTTTAGGGTTAACCTGAGCTTCAATTAACAAGGCTCGCCATTAATCCCGATCCTTAAGTAATTTCCTTCAAATCGGTCCAGATATCGTTTTTAAGTGGATGCCAGGAAAGGCGTGTACGTACGTCGCATATTCCTTGTTGTTAATAGCATATTATTGATTATGGCCTCATTTACCCATTTTGGGAGTTTCGTTTCAATACTAGTGAATGAATCGGGTATTTTTCTGCTGAATGCTGTAAATTATGCCAATACCATTGTAGTACCTATGCTAACATGTAATTGCACAGACTTTTGAAAGAGCTTGTTCAGGTGTTCACTTACGAGTTCCGCACAATTCTTTTTAAGGATGCTGTTAAAGAAGACACATGATAGTTCAACTTATAGCTCTTTTTATTTAGCTCATCTCTGTAAATGCTGTGATATGCGGCATTAAAATCGCTGAGAAGATGGTGTATATTAATTTAGATTTCTTGCACCTACAGAAGGGTAAAAACTGTGCACTTTCCTGATCTAAAACTGCACTGACACAGGCCGATCTGGTTGATGATGGAGGGTTTCAGGCGTTCACACAATATGGTAGATACGATTTTATACGTAATGTTGAGATAACCTATACACCAAATGCAGTTAAGTGGGTCTACTTTTTTTTTGTTCGAGTAAAGGGTGCAGAAATTCCAATTAGCAGGGCCACATACACTATACTGGTCAAATCTGAGAATACAATAAGTGTATGATTTCCAGAGTAATTTCCAGCAATTCTATATGACTCGGAAAGTAAGCCGTCAGATCCAGATTTTAGCTTATATATGGCTAACCTTGCCGCGTTTTGGTCAGGTTTACGGAATTGTTAGGTATGACCATCTTAGGCAAATGGTCTTCGTCATTATAAAGTCCGCAAAAGAAGTTTTTCACTATCTTCACCGGCTGTGGCTTTGATACAAGGCTTGTTTTTATCTATGTGTTTTCTTTTTTGAGTTTTTTTTTTGGCTTAACATGTTCTTTGAATCCTTTCGCAATAGTTCCGTATGCCGTTCTAGAAGTACAAACTCTCGATACATAGTATTTAATCGCGTGCTTCTCTTTATTTCTTCTTTTCTGGAGAAGCCGATGTTTTTCCCATTTTTTTAGCTCTTCTACTTCATTGCAGCGCCGGTCTGAATGATTCTTGTGCCTGCTAGGATTTTCTATTAAACCAATGATTTCTTGGTTGTGGTCGGGTATAATCCAGCATAACTGTTATGGTGTCTCTGTTAGTACGTTAGCAGCGTTGCCAGTGATCTTCGGTACTTGATGTTGGCAGCAGATCTAGGACGGTCTCTTGCGATTCCAGTTTTTCTATCCCCACAGTAGTTTCTCTTTGTTGTACCTAGAGTCTGGGAGATCCGAATTCATACCTTGAGCGTTTTGTGAGAGACATGAATAACTTCGCTCGTAAAATGATCGATTTGGTTTAGAGTTTCATGACGAACAAACCGCCACGTATGCCTCTGTATATTGAGATAGGGAATTCTTGTGCTTGTTATAGTGATATTTTAGTGATACTTACAAAATTTCCTATGGATAATGCTTTCTTTGGACCTTGGACGAATACCTGTCTAATATGGTTATGTAGCCTTTATGAAGATTGTCATAAAACACGCGTTTAGGTATGGGAAACCCAAATAAGCGATGTTTCTGATGTCTACAGCAATCGCCACATCTGATATCACTTCTGCTAGTAGTTCGGCTATACGTGGCACATTCCATATGCAGTTCCAAAGATCCGTGTCTTCGTTTCGTTTGTTCAGTGATTAACCACTCGACTTGGTCTTCTTTTAAAAAAATTGTTGGCTTTTCTCTTGAAGGAATGTCCGTTGATAATAGCCTAGCTATCTCAGTCTTTTCCTTATTAATCAGAGCTTTGAATATGTATGTCGAAGTAGCTATAACGAACCTTCCGTTAGCCTCGCTGTGTGGATACGTCACGTATCGGCCGCCAAACTTAGTTTTTTTTCTTAATATTCAAATATGACAATGTCGTAGCAATATTATTCTTAAATCGTTGAAGTGTTCAATCTTGCCCCAAAACTGTTCATACTTCCTCCTAATAAAACGGCGATTGAAAATATTCCTGCACAATTTTTAAGACTACATTCTTGAGCGTTGAATTAACTCTAAAATGTAATAAATTGTAGCGAGATCTGCCTTTATGTGCTATAAAAGTTGTCATTTCATCTAGTTCTAGATGATGATATATATCTTTATAAAATCTAAATAGAGAAGTTCCAAGATCGTTGTAGCCTTCTTATGAATAATCAACGAGTTTTCTTAAATAATGCACATCGCATATTGTCATCTCTTCCCACGTTAAAAAACAATCTCTTATATAAATCTTGGAATGATATTTATTTAGAAAGTGATGTTTCTGCATCCTATTCTAGATTTGTTCTTCGCCTCACCAAACATATTAAAAATTGTACTTTAACCGTGCCCTCGAAAAATTCTACAAAACGACTTAAGCCTTGGATAATGAGATCACGTTTAAACAAGGCAAGAAGTAAAAGCTTTCTTAGAATCAAGTGTATTAGGCATCCTAATAATCTCCGATCAAAGAACAGGTATAAAAAATTATGCTTTCATCTTAAAAAGGGAATTCCCATCTGTCGCGATAACTATTATTGAAATAAATTAAATTTTGCCAACGGAAACCTAAAAAATGAATGCCAGATAGTCAATGACATATGGCTTAGTTTCAGTTTATCTACTCAAAGAATGCGGCTGAGTTGTAATTTGTGTTCCGGTTTGGTAATTTTTATGAGCCAGTGCAAGAAAATAGTTTTGCCTCTTAGCCAGTAACTAGTTTCGAACTCTTAAGATAGTTGGTTCTCTTAAGAAATCTAATACCTGCTGTTATCATAGTATTCCTAACGCAGTCTTGAAAGAAATTGGATGTCTGGTAGCAGATGTTTTAGCCGATATATTCAACCGTAGTATTATTTTAAGTGTTTTTCCTTAAATGCGCAGACGTAGTTCTTTTGTTTAAGAAAGGGTCTAAAATAGATTTGAATAATTGCAGGCCAATCTCACTTCTTCCTGTTTTTAGTAAAATCTTCGAAAAAGCTGTTAACCCAAGTTTTACAGCACGCAAAATAAATCAATAACCAAACATGAGGTTCGTTTGACCCCCATTCTTATTATGCACATTTAGTTGTCTGTATTTAATAAATGGTACATTATTTCTATTTGTTGTTCATCACGTTGGCAGTTGGGGTTGATACTGCCGAACCAGAGGAAATTGAAAGTGTTGATCCTATTGAGAATGACCATGTAACACCAAATGCAAATTTTTTTCTTACTCTTAGCGGGCGAAAATGGATGAAAACCAGAAGGCAGCAGTTTTATCTTGTATCGTACCAGGTGGAACTACTAGCCCTGTTGCCGATTTGAATAATGCATCACTTTTCATTATTTTCAATCCGAATTCTGGGATAATTAAACGGACAAACGAGAAGGTCAATGATGTCTTCAAAAGGATAATGCGAATCGACAAACTCAACGTGTTTGGATAAAAAAAAACTGCGGGCATATTTGGACTGAGGTCCCTTCCACTTGCGTGCGCCACCTGAGTCTCGGTCTTCCTCTATTGCGCAGTCCCTCGGGGGGGATTCGAAGACTTTTCGAACCGGAGCATTGGTGTTCATCCGCTCTACATGACCCATCCATCTCAGTCGTTTGATCTTCACTTTTCTGGCTAGGTTGATGTCGCTGTATAGTCCATACAGTTCGTCGTAGTATCTCCTCCTCCACCCACCGTCAATGGAGACGGGACTGAAAATCACTCGAAGACTTTTCCTCTCGAAGCGGTCAAGAGCACCATTATCCATTTTTGATAATGTCCATGCCTCTGCACCATAAAGCAGGACTGGGATTATTAAGGGCTTATATAGCATAACTTGAGTTGTCCGAGAGAGGACTTTACTAGTCAATTGCTTTCTTAGCCCAAAGAAGCAGCAATTAACAAGAACTATTCTTGGTGGTGTTCAGTGTCCGTTTTGCTTGACAGCATATACCATACTTAGTCCTCTTGTGCCTCTTGTGTTTGCGCGCGAGTTTTGCACTATTCTTTCAAGTATGATGTTGTAATAACATCCTCATCATATTTTGTCTTGCGAACCAAGGTCGATTATGATTCCCTTGGCGATCAATATAGTCTTATGAGCTCTTATGCTCATATTCGGTAACAAAACTTTTCGAATTAAAAGTTTGCAAAATCTTTATTAGTCACAATTTCAATAATTTACAACTTTACGTTTGAGCGAATATTTTCAATGAATGGAAGTTGTATGTTAACATCACGGACGTACTACAAAGACTGGCTACGCTTAATAAGCAGTATGTGCGACAAACCTTGATTCAAGCTCCAACTCTATCTTATCACAAAATGGAGTTGGAGAGAGAATTATAGGAAAGCTTGTGCACACTTGGTATTTGATTGTAAAAACCAAGTGTTGCAATAATTATAATAGAGACTTAAACTTACGTTACGTGTCTTAATATGTAACAATATGAAACCTCCTAAGCAGCATACAATTACACCTTCGGAACCGTCTCTACCTACGGTTCTCCAGATGTATCATATTGTTCACGTCGGTGCATGCGCGCGTGTTTGCTGACTTGGCGTATTACCACAAATTGTTTTCGATACTTGATCAACGCTAGACAGTTCTACTTGAACCATCTAAGGAAGTACATGCGTTTTCATTACATGTCGACCGCGACGAATGGAAGTATTCATGAAAATAATTATTATAATGGCTATTCGGTATCATTATATTTAGTTGTCCGTTGAGAGTGTTAAATCCGTTCATATAGAAACTGTGTGTACGTATTGAAGATGGGTGAAACCCAGTGTAAAGATGTTAAAACGTATAAAGCCGGGACAATCGTGAACGACATATTAATCCATAGTGCGTCTATAGAGAACGAAGATATTATTTTCTGGATATATGTAATTAGCATTATACAAGTGTTGAATGTGGCCATCACAATATATAAGATGTGGCATACAAATTTGAAAAAGAAATACATTGGTCAATCACGGGAGTGAATATAAAAATAAATTTACGAACGTGTTTGTTAAGATGAACTCAAAGTGCGTGATGTATCTTAATCAATCGTATAAAACAATTAAAATTAAAAGTACAACTAAAAACTACCACATGGCAGCATCAAAGATACTAAATCAATCCAGCAGAAGCCTGTTTCAAGCATTAATGCCATCCCAGATAAAAAAAACCCTAAAGCGACTATGCTGAGCATCGAGACCGGATGAATCATTAAGGTTGGAGTTTGTCTTTAATTTAAGAACAGTTTCATTTAAAGTATGTGAACGAAGTAATTTTATATCTAGTTACAAATTTAAGTAAAAATACTTTTAAAGTAATGTAATAACTGATGTAATATTCGAATAAGTTAACTTAAGTATTGTTAGTTTAAATAAAATGAATTATACTAGGTGGGGTGAAAAGTAACCTCCTTGGGAATGAAAAAAAATTTTTTTTAAATGTTTTTTTATTTTATTCAATGTGTTCCCCTTTTAGCTTGATACACTTATTCCAGCGATTTTCCAACTTCTTGATCCCGTCCGAAAAGTAATTTTCCGGAAGGTCTGCAATATACTCCTCCGTGGCGGCAATGATTTACTCGCGTGAGCTAAATTTTTTAAGGATGAGCCAGCTTTCGAGGTTTGGGTAGAGATAATAGTCCGAGGGAGCCAAATCGGGCGAATATGGAGGATGCGACAGCAATTGGAGCCATAAGTCATTGATTTTAGCCATGGTTGCGATGCTCTTATGCGCCGGCGCATTGTCTTGCAAAAACAAATTTTTTTTTCGCTTCATGTGAGGCCGTTTTGCAGCGATTTCGGCCTTCAATCACAGGCACAGTAATACTCGCTGTTGATGGTTTTTCCTTTTTCGAGGTAGTCCACGAAGAGTATACCATGACAATCCCAGAAAACCGACGCCATAACATTTCCTACCCGTTGAGCCTCCCTCGACCGCTTCGGAGCACTCGTGCTGGCTTCAGTTTATTGCCGGGCACACATTCTGTTCTCTGGTGTGTATTAGTGGAGCAAGGTTTCATCAACAGTTACCAATCGACGCCAAAAGTCCGCCCGATTCCGCATCAGCAACTCCAAACACTCTTTCGAAGTGCTCTCGCGTTCATGTTTTTGGTCAGGAGTAAGCATGCGCGGCACCCAGCGACAGGATAACTTTTTCATATGCGGAATATTGCCCAAAATATGGCATTTGCCCTCAGTACTAATCTTTGTGGTATCTGCTAGCTCGCGCACCTTCACTTTCCGGTCAGCCAACACCACTTCATGTATCTTTTTGACATTGTCCTCTGTAACCTCATCGGAGGGCCCGCCGCTGCGGACTTGATCGGTAGTGGAGTTGCAGCCACCACGAAACTCTCGAAACCAATATTTGATGGTGTAATCTGACGGAGCATTAGCCCCATAATATTTATCCAACTTTTCTTTTGTTTCCTTCGCCGTTTTGCCTCTAAAAAAAATAAGGTTTTATGAGAGAACGAAAATCATTTTTGTTCATACTCAACTTGATGCCAAACACGTTAACAACAATAAGCTGTCAAAACAAAACTAAAGACAGTATCACACTGAAATTTGGCGCATCTGCCTAAATATGAACGGAGTTCAAGGCACCATAACCTCTTTTGCAGTAGCAGCTCATTCTGGCGGTCAAGGACAAGGACCAACTAGTAAATGGACATGTGGGCCAAACTTCTTGATAATATTTTACCTCACAAGAAGTATTCCACAGATCTTATAAATGTATTGATAAAAACGGCCCAATAACAGATAAAACGGTTCAACTACATATTAACATACTTGTAGGAAATTACAATAATATTAGTAGTCTTCTAAGTGCAAACTTCAGTAAATTAACAACTGCTCATAAAAACGAAGCCTTAGCAATTTTTCATGGTTTTAGAGATAAATTGCTTAAAGTTAGTAGCAAGAGCGGGATAGAACTAGATATTAAGTATACATGAGAAATTCACTTACAGCCAGGAATTGAATTTAACCAACAAAGATGAGAATAAATTCACAATGTTTGTCACACCAATAGAGTTTATGAATTCGGCTTCAAAGATTTTGCCGAAATTCGACGGCAGCTCTAGTAATCTAATCGGTTTCCTTGACGCGATCTCTCTAATTCAGACAATAAAGGAAACACATCAGTCTATAGCAGTTACATTGGTAAAAACTAAATTAAATTAACCTGCTCGCGATCTCATCGTAGGAAAAACTATTCTACAGCAGTTTATAATAGCAAAACTTACAAGTACACAGCACGTACAAAGTTACAGAGATGATTTTGCCACTAAAATAGAGGATTTGACGAAGGCCCTCAACTCCGCTATATATCAGAGGGCTTCACGCCCGAGCAGCTAAGAAAATATCTACACAGGCTGCAATTAGGACTCTTATAGACAATGCAACCAATCCTGAGCTGCGAATAACCATGCGCTCCAGTTATTTTATAAACGCAAGTGAGGCAGTTGCCAAGTACGTCCAAACTCATATGGAGGTAACTGAAAGGCAAGGTGAAATCAGATACTATAGATACCGAAGCGCACCAAATCACCAATCTGAAGGTCGATATAGAGGGTGAAACAGAGGTTACGAACTATTTTAGAATGGTGGTCGTGGTAGATATGTTGGAGGCAGAAACTACAACTGCCGAGTAAATAATAACAATAACAGGGGACGGGGAAATCAAGAGTCTGAACATAAAGAAGTCCGATTGGTTAACAGTTTGAAAGTTTGGTTTGGGTTGTTGTGGGGCACACACTCTCGGATCAAGCAAACTCTTTATTTTAATATGACAGTATACATTGTAAAAAATTCACAATGGTGCTCTTCATTGATATGACGAAAGCTTTCGACATGGTTCAACATGACCTACTACTAAAAAAATTATACAAGGCTGGTTTTAGAGGAGTAATACATAATTGGTTTACTTCTTACCTTAAAGGGAGGAAGCAAATGGTCAATGTAAATGGAAGCTTCAGTGATCTTCGATTGCTAAAAAACAGGGTTCCGCAGGGCTCAGTTCTTAATTTACACTAATTCTGTCTTAGACTTAAAGCTAAACGGAACTTCTACGGCCTTCGCAGACGACATTGTCCTTACTTACCAGCTAGATACCGAGTTCGAATGTATTGCAGAAATATCGGAGGGTTTAGAAAAATTAAGAATATGGTTCACGCTACACTACTTAATTATTAGTGAAAAACAAAACTTATGTCCTTTAAATTAACAAACACTGTTGTAAAAGATTATAATCTATGTTTTCATGCTCATGATTGTAAAAAATTTTGCCTTCCATTACACTGTTGTGGTAAAAGTAATTATATCGATACGTCATGTTGTGCTAGTAATTGTTTTAAAATCGAAACAGTACGTCACTTTAAATACCTTGGAGTAGTAATTGACCAAAATTTAAATTGGAAAGAGCACATATATATCATTAAGTTGCATTTGCTACTGGTTACACGTAAAATGTATCTCAAGCAATATTGTTCCACAAACGTTTGAAAAACAATTTATTATGGCCTTGCTCACTCTAAACTGCAGTATGGTATCTAAAGTGGGGGTGGTTCTTATAGCACCTCATCAAAACCGCTACTAACAGCTCAGAAATATCTTCTCAGAATTACCGCACTTCTTCTAGCTGACCTTTATTGAAAGAACTATGTATACTTCCACTGAAGCACCTTTATGTCTTTAAAGTACTAAAAGACTTTTTCAAGAGAAGTGGAAACATTCCTAGTAGATGTAATCAGCTTTATAGTCTTCGTGTAAATACACTGCATATTGTCAATGTCCCAAACGTGCGCAAACCTCATTTCTCTAATTTCTATACTGTTACAGCTCCCTTATTGTTTAATAAATTGCCTCTTACTATTAGAACAATTACACATTTAAATTCCTTCTCAAAAAGAGTTAAAGACTGGTTATTTACGATAAACCACAACAATATTGAATCGCTTCTCAAAATTGGCAGGCTATCCCAGTATTAGCACAAGTTATTGCCTTATAAAAAAAAAAAAAAAATGTATATATATAATTGTTAATTAATTTATTACCTCACCATATTTATTATATTCTGTTATTATTTATCGTTATTTACGTTGAATTACTTCAATTGATAAACCGAATTGTTTGTTCTAATTTTCTTTATTTGATGTTTCGATGTTTCCCCCCATACCAAACTTCCTCTTTAATAAGTTATTATTTGCTGAACCAACCCACACTAACTCTTAAGTTAAAGATTGATTTCTATCATTTTCTGTAATACTTATGAATATTGTTATTATACTTAACTTGAAAAGAACGTAAATAAATATAAAAATAAATAAAAATTAATCAGGACCAGGGAAACACTTCGACCTCTGAAGATATTCAGAATCAACTTTAAAAATATACAACTAAACTTAAGCTTGAATTCATAGTAGACATCTGCATGGATACATTCACGCAGTGAATGCACAACTTGATTCATGAATACTTCTCATTACTCATTGTACAATGGGTCTGTGAATGAGTCTGAGTGAGTGCGGGTATAAAAATTGCGTTGTGCGTAGTAGTGCTGTCGACCGTCGAAGTTCATACTCATTCACACTCATGGATGGGCAAACCCACATTCACACTACTCACAAGGGTTGAATATGCGTGTATGCTTGTGCGAAAATTCACGAAAATTCACGTATACCTGATAAAAAAAAAAAAAAAAACCCAAAACGCACAATAGAATCCCAAAATCGGCTGCGCAATAATTCGAGTAATTCGAATGATTCGAATGCGCTTTCCACCCTTATACAGCATTCACAGGTACCCGAAATAAAGAATGCTATGGGTAGTGGGTTATGATGAATCATAGGTTGTATGAGTCCTGTGAGTTATGAGACCTCGTTGCATCCATACTCACTAGCATTCATAATTCTCTTCACTCAATGAGTGAGGAATCACTGTGTGTGAATTGAATGAGTATGGGTAGTTCATTTCTATGGGTGTCTCATGAGTAACTTTTATGGCATTCATGCAGATCTCTAATTCATACGAATCAATAAAAACAAGTCTTAGCAATACTCACACCTTTTTCTTGGTTGATACGGGTGCAGATATATCGGTTCTCAAGCAAGGAGAAATTCGAAACAAGCATTATAATCATTTAATCTCTATACTAATCAGTGGAATAGGGCATGGGGAAATCAATTCATTTGTAAACATAGAGCCCGATCTCGTAGCAGATAATGTAATGATATCACATACATTTGAGGTAGTCTCTGACGATTTCCCAGTACAGTGTGATCCAATATCAAGTCTTGATTTTATAAAAATGTATTATTGTATATTAGATTACCAATGCGATCAAAACTTATTTATAATACGCCCACAAGATCTCCATGACATCAGTATCCCAATCAAAAGTTCTCCCTACAAAAATTCAGGTAAAGTCCCATCTAGATCCGAAGTAATTAAAAAAATAAACGTGAGATCATATAAAAATGAGATTCTGATTCCCAATCAACAGCTAGTGAATGGTGTTTTCATAGCTATAGTACAATAGTTTCTGCTGAAAGTCCATTTGTCCGTCTGATAAACGTAACTGAAAAGGACGTCTTACTTAAAAACGTAGTAATTAAAACAGAAAGTCTGTCCCACTTATAAATCCCACTCACAAAGAAGAGGTGCTACAAAAATTAAACAAAAATTTTCCAGCTTTTGCTAAATCAAAACTTAATAAATCATTTTCCGATTTCGTAGATATTTTTGCGTTAGAAAATGATAAAATTTCAACAAATAATTTTTATAAACAAAAATTACGGTTAAAAGATAATACAGCTGTTTACATAAAGAATTATAGAATCATAGCCAAAAAGAAGAGATTAATAAACAGGTAGATAAAATGCTAAGAGATGATGTAATGGAACCACCAATATCAGAATACAATACCCCGGTACTTTTGGTTCCAAAAAAGAACTTGCTAGGTAAAACTGAAAAACGCTGGCGCTTGGTTATTGATTAAAGGCAAATTAATAAAACACTTTCTGCAGATAAATATCCACTTCCCCGTATTGACGATATTCGCGATCACTACAAGCTACACATTTCGGGGAAAGGAAAATTATGTAGCCGATGCTCTATCATGAATAGACTTCAATGATATTAAAGCTATAAGAGCAGAAAATAAAATAATCAAAGTAACGACACGTCAAAACACTCGGAAAAAACAACTCAATACACCAGACTCCACCAATACGAATGTAACTTATTACGCAAATGAACCAAGAGTTTATGAAATACTCGTACTTAGCCCCAAAGATGTTTAGAAATATTCTCAACTTAAATTTCATCAACATTATTGTTATTTTAAACGTGGCAGAAAGATTGTTAGTTCACTCAAGTTAGAGGAAATCGATTTTAATGGAAAACTTTGTTTAGACAAATTCTTTCCAGTGCTTCAAAATGAAGCCAGCATCAAAAATATAACAAAAGTACAGTTATCACTGAACGAAAATATTATTGAAAAAACCATGGTCAACGATTTTGAAGAAATGGGCAACAAATTACTAAGTAAATTATTTATAGCGCTAACGCACAAAGTGATAACCATATATAATAATAAGGAAATAAAAATGATCATGAAAAAATACCATGATAATTCAATCTGGAGAGGCCACCCAGGAATCACAAGGTTATTAAATAAACTTAGACGTGACTATCGTTGGCGTAACTTGACAAAATATATCAAAACGTACGTTAAGTCATGTGACTTGGTAATAATACCCACAACAGAAAAAACATTTGTTATTGTGTTAATAGACACCATTGGTTCACTACCTTTAACAGAGAAAAATAATGAATACGCCATAACTATGGCATGCGCTTTAACGAAGTATTTTGTAGCAATAACGATCCCAAATAAAACTGCAATAACAGTAGCAAAAGATATTGTTGAAGGTTTTGTGTAGAAGTCGAATAAAAAAATCATAATTTAACTGTACTTTGCTCTATACTGCAGATACACAAAGAAACTTCAAAAGTACCCATAGAACGTTTAATGAATATTTACGGTCCTACATATCGGTACAAAGAAACGATTGGGATGAATGGTTACAATACTTCGCATACTGTTATAACACTACTCTATCGGTCGTACACTGCTACTGCCTATCTGAGTTAGGATTTGGTAAGAATCATAACTCCCTAAAGTGTTTAAATGAAAACTTTATGCACCCAATGTACAATATTATAAGGAAGTTAAGTTTAGGTTATAGTCTGCCAATTTACGGGCACAAACGTTAATCAAAAAAGTGAAAATGAAACAAAAATTACAGTATGACAGACAAATAAAAGAGCTAGAAGTTAATGTAGGAGACTTGGTGTTGTTAGAGAACACAAGATCATAAGTTGGACAGTGCTTTCGTAGGTCCATATAAGGTGTTAGAAATTAACGGAAATAAAAATTAAGAAAACTGATGCCTCTGTAATGAGCGCAGTTCTAAGGGTCTCCTTTCTTGAGAATCGGGCAAACAATGCTAAGGTTCCATTCATCGGGCATACTTTCGCTCCTTACCAAGTCATCGCCTGCCGCTTTGAAGAGCTCGGCGGTCAGGCCGTCCACTCCAGCAGCTTTGTTGAATTTCAGCTTAGATGTTTTTAACTTCACTTCATCCAGGTCGGTGGACGGAAATGTCGGTCTTCATCGTTCAGGTTAAGAGGTTCATTTTGCCTGACAGCGGTATTTGTTTCGTCCTCGCCGTTTTATAGACTACTATATTCTCAGCATCGACTGCGACTTTACGACAATGTTACCTTGTTCGTCTCTACAGGCTTCGTTGTGGTGGTCGAGTGAAACCCAACACATCAGTAGCGGCATCTCTGATGTCTTCGATGCCTGATGCTGGCGGCAGGGGACCTCTTAAGAGATTAAGTAAGACTCTATCGGAATAGGATTTGGCGATCTCTTGCAATTGTAGCCGTCTGACGTCGAATTTTCTCACAGCATTAGTTTGTCATGGTATTCTTCGGGATATCCGCAACATCTCTATCAACTATGCAAGGGGCTTGCATTACCGATTCCGAAATCACGTAAACGTTGGTTTCGGAACAACAATTATCTATTCTGATCCTAGCTTCGGGTACAATTGTAGGAGTACTAATTCGGATATACACGTCACTCCGCAACATAGTGATGTTGCTCCCCGCATCAATTAGTGCTCCAAGCTCAAACTCATTGACATGAACAATTTTTGTTGCACTTGAACCTTGCCCGCTTACAGTGTTCGAATTCTCTTAAGTGAGCAGTTAGGCGCTTTGTGGCGAAATTCATTGCACTTGAAATATTTTGGACCTTGTTCTCTGTAAGAATTACTCTTGTGTGCCTTACCACAATTAAAGCATCGCCCCTTGCTTGCCTTTCCGAGGAGGAGCTACTCTCTTTCGACTTATTTGCAAAACTTAATTATTACTAATTACTGTTAATTTTTCCTTTAATTGCCTCATATCCGCGGCCCCGTACAGTATCACTTTATTTTGTGATGTGTCAGAAAATCCCATCGATCACATAGCTAATAATGGAAATATTCTCCAGCCTACCTTTTGCCCATAACTCCCTCATTCTAACTCCTAACTCCTTTATTCTTTGACTCATTTTCCTGTAAACATCCGCGGCTGTAGTTCTATTTGAAAATTCGTCGATTAGGAACTCTTTGAATTTAGACTATTTAGTTATATTTGATTTAGATCTGACTCCCAGCTTGGTATGGCCCTTTAATAACTTTGTTTTCCAATAAAACCTGCTCGAAATGTGACCACTTCATATTTTCTGATGCCTTTTCCACATCATGCACCCACATTTTATATCGAATTCTCTGCTGCTTCAAAATCATATTTGGACTCTGCCTTTTCTTAAAACTTCCTTATTCCTCTTCTTAAGAAGTTTTTAATATAGACATTTCCAGTCTCATCTGAATGTCCAGTATTACACGGTGACTTTTGAGTCCCGACTCACACAAGTGCAAAAGAGATAGAAGATGGGATAGAAAATCACCAACCTTGTGAGTCGTCGGGTACAATTTCAATGACTCTTTTTTAATTTTCTTCTCTCCTTGTTCGCTGTTTTTATATATTGCTTTATTTCTATTCGTTCTTCATGAAGGGTGGTTCGCAAAAAAAACCGAAGAAATTTTTTGGTCAAAGGAATCGGGGAAAAATTCAAAACTTTTATTAACAGAGCGAGTCGTTTGTGTTTAAAGCGAAAGAAGAAATAAATGAGAGCTGTCAAAAAGATTCATGTACTCAAAGGTCGCCGTGTAATAGCACGCGAGATACGTTACACTCATCATACACCCTACACCAAATTTTCTTTTTATATAAATTGTTAATATTGCACTTTTCACTTATTATAAATCGTCTCACGATATTAATTGTTAATATTGCATTTATTCAAAACTGTCCCACGATATGCAAATATCAAGTAACACCTATGTTTACACACCTTTTAGAAATTGTCAGCAGAAATTATGTATAAAAACCTTTGGAAAAATAAATACTTTTGCTTTTTGGTCAAAACTTTTGTAACATCAAGTTGTTTTTTTTCTTGTCCGGGTACGTCCCAAACATAATTGGCGCAGTCGACGGACTGTGAATAGTTGTTAGTTAGTTGAACTATACTCACCGTTTGAAGACATTAAAAAGTGAAACTATATTGAAGGTTTATCAATATTAAAAGTTGAACTATACTAACGGTTTGAAGACATCAAAAAGTGAAACTATACTGACGGTTTATCAATATTGAAAGTTGAACTATATCGACGGTTAATCGATATTAAAAAAAAAGTTAAACTATAGTGACCATTTGTCGACATTAAAGTGAAACTTTATCGGCGGTTTACCGGTATTAAAAATAAATTATTGTCAACCAAACCAATATCAAGGCCGGACACAATAGAACCAGAACGGACTATCAGGACTGGATAGGCAAAGAAAAGAAGACAAAGGAAAAATGTACATGTAAGTCTAGTAGTAGTTCTCAAATCTTTTAAATCCTTTTCTTTCATGCCTAAAATCCCCAAAAAGCCATTAAATTTAAGATCTCAGTTATTCGTAAATAAGTTATCATACATAGTTCTAATTCTTGTTTAAGTGATAGTGATTCTGAATCTGATTCGGGTTTAAATTCAATTAAAATGGCACAAAATAGTTAACAAAGTGTTTCCTCCGCAAGTTTATCCGCTAACCCTGTTAGTGCACCGAATTTTGACGTTTTTCTTGCCTTACGAGTACCGGACGCAAATAAGGATTTGCCAAAGGTCGATGGCAATCCACGTCTTTTGTTCGAGTTCATTACGAACGTCGAAGAAATTTTATCACTGATCCCTCAAATAGATGGCACTACTCATAGAAAAATTATACTAAGAGCCATAAGAAATAAAATAACTGGCCCTGCTAATGAAATACTCAATATGTACGGCACATCCCTTATCTGGAATGCAATAAGAACAAATCCAGTTTTGCATTACTCAGATAAGCGAAACGAAACTTCTCTTATTCGAGACCTACACGGTCTTAGTCAAGGATCACAGTCGATCGAACAATTTTATAGCAAAGTGATTGAAATTTTCGCAACTATTGGAAACCATGTAGCGGTCCATGAATCTAATAAAGACGATATCAAAGCTAAGGATAATTTGTACTCAGAAATGTGTCTCAACTCATTTTTGATTGGCCTCCGAGAATCATAAGGTTCTACAATAAGAGCGATGAAACCAATCTCCCTTCCGGGTGCGTTCTCTTATTGCATTAAGGAACAAAATATATTTTACGCTAAAGCCGAGGTAGCAAACAAATCTGCTCAGCGACAAACTTGACCAAACCATTCCTTAGGAACTAGAGTTTCCTCATCTAATGTTCAAATTCCACAACAACCAAATTTATTTAGACCGACTTTCCAGCAAACAAGAATGCCTTTCCAGCATTCTTTCGGACAACAACCCCTAATCCCTTTTCAACAACAACACAATATGCCCTTCCAAAATACATTTCCTTTCCAACAAAATCTCCAACGGCAAGCCTTTGTTACACATCAACAAAACCACCAAAAACCACCAATGACTTCCCATCAAACCAATACCCAACAACAACCCCACATAAACTCTACATCAAGAAATTTACCACCACCAGAACCCATGGTTCTAGGATCTGGTAATACCAGACAAACAGTTGGAACTCAAAGAAATTCTAATCAATTTAGATCTCAATTCAGACCAGTCAACAACATCTATGAAGCGGAACAGCCAGGAACTTCTCAAGCTACAAACAACTTTATTGCATACCAACCAGAATAAAATATAAATTATCAGCCTCAACTAGACCAGTAATATCAACAATTCTACAACTTAGAAGCAGACCAACATCAGTACTACAATCCAGAAGCAGATTTTTATCAACAAATGCAGGAAAACTGCAACCCTCCATGAGAAGTTTCAACACACGAAATTGACGACTCAAATTTTCAAGCGAATGCCTCGACAGTCAAATCGGATACCTAGATGTTAATAAACATGGCTCAGTTCTTCCCTATATTACAATACTATCCCCTTCAGCTTCTCCTCTTAAATTTCTAATCGATACAGGTGCATCAACTTCATTTATTAACCCCGAGTCAATACATCCTAACGATATGGTTAAAATAAAACCCATAACAATCAAAACAGTTCTGAATTCTCACAATCTCGAGAAAGAGGTCACTCTTCCAACCTTCCGTGAATTTAATGAATCTGGTAAATTAAGATTTTTAGTATTTCGTTTTCACCGCTACTTTGATGGATTAATTGGGCTTGATGCATTGTCTTCCTTAAGAGCTTCAGTCGATCTATCTAATAATGTTCTTATTACTAAAAATGCTAGAATTCCACTTGAGTTAAAACCAAATATAATGTCCGAAAAATTCACTATTTCTGCGAACTCAAAAACGACTGTAAAATTACCAGTCGAGATCGAAAATGGAGATATTCTACTTACCAACACGCATTTAACACCTGACCTATATATTCCCGAAGGAATATACCTGGCAAAACAATGGTACAGCCATTTGGTTGTAATAAATACCTCTAATAGCGATCAGATACTCATCCTTGAACATCCCCTCAAAACTTCAATCTACAATGCAAATGACTTTTCTGAACTAAATTCATTTGACCTTTCTACTAGTAACTCAGACACTGATTCTATCCATTCCGATGATATCACAAAACTTATTAGAACCTCTCATCTTAATTTAGAAGAGAAAAAAGCAGTAGTCAAAATTTGTAGAGAATTCGATGACATATTTCTTAAAGATGGACAGAAACTCTCATTCACAAACAAAATTAAACATCAAATCAAAACCACTGATGACACCCCAGTTTACACCAAATCATATAGATACCCCCAGATCCGCAAAGAACAAGTAAAAACTCAAATAAAAAAACTATTAGAGCAAGGTATAATCCAGCCTAGCTACTCGCTCTGGAGTTCTCCAATTTGGATTGTTCCAAAGAAAGGAGATGCCTCCGGCAAAATTAAATGGCGTCTAGTAATAGACTACAGAAAGCTCAATGAGAAAACTGTGAGCGATAAATATCCTATCCCGAATATTAATGATGTATTAGACAAATTGGGAAAAAGTATGTATACAAGTATACAAGTGTAGTGAAACTTGACCTCGCCAATGGATTTCATCAAATAGAAATGAATCCAGCAGACATTAAAAAGACAGCATTCACCGTAGATGGCAGATACTACGAGTATGTACATATGCCTTTTGGATTAAAGAATGCACCATCAACCTTTCAACGAGTGATGGACAATGTCCTGCAAGATCTTCAAGGCATAGTTCGTCTAGTTTACATCGACGAAAATCTCAAAAAAGTGTTCAACAAATTAAGAGAGGCAAATTTCAAAATCCAACTGGACAAAGCTGAGTTTCTTCACAAGGAAGTCGCTTTTCTAGGTCACATTGTGACAAGTGAACGTGTTAAACCTAACCCAGAAAAGATTCATGCAATCCAAAACTTCCCTATCCCACGAACTCAAAGAGATATTAAATCATTTCTAGGCCTTTTAGGTTACTATCAAAAATTCATCAAGGATTTCGCTAAACTTACAAAACCCCCTACAAAAGAGGTATTAATGAAACCTTTCTCCACTTAAAATGAAGTTACTATTTCCCATTCTTGAAAAATAAAATCACAAAAATCATCAATAATTGTGAGGAATGCCAGACTATGAAGTATGATAGAAATCCATCCAAAATAAAACACGAAATTCCCGAAACTCCCTCTAAACCACTTGATATCATTCACATTGATGTATATAGCATCAACAACAGGAAGATCTTAACAATACTAGACAAATTTTCGAAATTTCTAGCTGGGTATACTCTGTTAACTCATTATAGTCTTGGCGTTGCAAAAAGCCTTAAACATTACTTCAGCCTCCACGACGTATCCAAGAAACTTATATCTGACCAAGGTTCAGAGTTTACATCCACAATATTTAATGATTTTTTGCAAGCAATTCAACATAGAACTCCACACAACCTCCTTTCAACAAACTAGCAGTAATTCTCCGGTGGAACGAGTACACTCTACTCTCACGGAAATTTACGGCTAATATATAGTCAAAATAAAACAAGAGACCATTAAAGATAAGTTAGAGAAATTAGCATTAGGAAACATAACAAAATTAAATAAAAATAGAGCAGAACCAATAGATTTAAGAGAAGACACAATCATATTTAGAAAAGAAAATAGAAGAAATAAACTTACACCTAGATTTAGCAAGCACCGAATTAGAACAAATAAGAAAGTTACTATAATTACTAAAGAATTAGTAATACTTACGACCATAATACTAACGACCAATGCACAAAAACTAGAAGTACTTGACCTAGTGAATAACAATGGAATACTGACGATGAAACTTGGACCAGCAAAAATTATTAAAAATTTTAATAACTTAATACATGTTGTCAGACTTTCGGAATACCAGACAAACATTGACAAAATTAGGAATTCATTACTAAGATTTAGAAACATCAATGATTTCAAAGACTCTATATCCATCCTTGATATAAAAATTAAAGAACTACAGCGTAAACTTGAGGGCGGGTCAATAAGTCCGTGACTTTTGGATTAAAACACAGATTTTTTGATAAAAAAATAATTTAATTTTTAACGTAGTCTCCCTTGAGCTCTATACACTTTGTCCAACGCTTCTCCAAATTTTTTATCCCTTCCAAAAAAAATGATTTGTCGAGGTCCTCAAAATAGGCCTTTGTTTGCAAGATGACTTCATCATTGGAGTCAAATCTTTTTCCACCAAGCCATTTCTTCAGGTTTGGGAACAAGAAGTAGTCGCTCGGAGCCAAATCTGGAGAATAGGGTGGATGAGGGAGCAATTCATAGCCCAATTCATGGATTTTTGCCATGGCAACTGCACATGTGTGCACCCTTGCATTGTCTTGGTGGAAAAGAACTTTTTTCTTGGCCAAATGAGGTCGTTTTTTTTTTCAAATCGTCATTGAATCGGTCCAATAAGTTGGCATAATATTCCCCATTGATTGTTCTTCCCTTTTGAAGGTAGTCAATGTGGATTATCCCGCGTGCATCCCAAAAAACAGTCGCCATAACTTTATTGGCTGACAAACCCACCTTGGCCTTCTTTGGCGCCGATTCACCCTTAGAAACCCACTGTTTTGACTGTTGTTTGTTCTCTGGTGTGTTGTGATGGATCCATGTTTCGTCCACGGTTACAAAACGGCGCAAAAACTCCTCCATATTGCGATTAAACAACGCCAAACCTTCCTGTGAAGTTGTTACACGATTGCGTTTGTGGTCGACTGTGAGCAAACGCGGCACCCATCTTGCGGAAAGCTTTCTCATGCCCAAGTGATCATTCAAAATTGAAACCACTGAGCCATGCGAGATCCCTACGGCTTCCACAATCTCTCGCACTTTCAATCTTCGGTCGGCCAACACCATATCGTGAATATTTTCGATTGTTTCGGGTGTAGAGACCTCAACTGGGCGTCCATGACGTTCGGCATCTTCAGTGCATGTACGGCCACAACGAAATTCAGTAAACCACTTTTTTACCATTGAAATCGATGGTGCAGAGTCCCCATAGTATTTATCAAGCTTAGCCTTGGTCTCGGTAATGGTTTTTTTTCGCAAGAAATAATGCTTAATAAGCACACGAAATTCACTTTTTTCCATTTTCTCCTCAAATTAGTGAGTAGTCTGATAAAAATAGCTGTCAAACACAAACTAACTGACGCAGCAAGTTTGAATTTTGAAAGGAGTCAACTGACAGATGCTTGGTGACAGGAGCAGTTTTGCTGTTTCAGTAAAGAGGTCAGAAATTCAAAAAGTCACGGACTTATTGACCCGCCCTCGTAGCATTTCACAACAAATCCGAACACGACGAGGACTTATAAACGGACTAGGTACGATTATTAAAATGATTTCAGGCAACATGGACGCAGACGACGCACTCAAACTAAACTAAACAAACAAATGGATGACCTTAACAGAGAAAGCCAAACAAATTCGGTAAACATAAACAGAATTACAACGGTGAACATTCGGATGCAACACAGATTTCAAAATTTAACAGATCAAATCAATAAAAAACAAGAAATAATTGTAAATTACTTAAATTACTCCCGCTTTGAACTAAACAACAGAATCCAATCATACGAAATAGCTATCAGACTCACTCAATATTTAAACCAGATAAATTAAAATATCGACCTTTTAAATAACCATCTATCTAGTATATCAGAATCTTTAATATTGGCAAAATTAAACATTATTCCTAAACAAATCTTGCACCCCGAAGAACTCGAAAAAATTCTTTATCAATTACAAAACAACTCCTTAGAGATAAAATCAGATACACACATTTACGAATTACTTGGTCTACAGACAGGCATACTATAACAATACTAATATAATTTTCAATATTTTAATCCCACAAGTATCCACAGAAACCTATCCATTCTTTCACATTATTCCCCTTCCAATCAACAAAACTAAAACAATTGTTACCCAACCTTACGACCTCTTTAACCCTGAGAACCCTATCTACCTAGACAATAAATGTACATTAATCGAACAAATTTTCTTTTGCCATATACCATCCCGAGTCCCGAGGAAAATGGACAGTTGTGTCACCAACCTCATTAAACAAAAACCAGCAACTTGTAACCTGAAGGAAGAGTTCACGGCATGAACGAAATCTTGAAACTGGAGCCAAACTCCAGATACAATCATCAAATCATCCTGTGAACCTCAAGAAATCACCACAAGCGGCACAGTACTACTCGATTTCAAGAGCTGCACCATCAACATCAATTACATCAGCTGCCAAAGTCTAGACATCATTTACTTTGACGAAATCCACATCTTCCCTACAACAGTTATGAACGAAAACATGACAAATTTAATTGAAGCACCTAAACTAAAAAAAACTAGAAGACTTCAAGAACGACAACATAAGAGTCATGGTCTCCAAGCAAAGAAACATCATTAGAGCTAACATCATCAGCAACTGCATCATACTACTAATAGTTGGCTTGGCAGTACCCGTCATATATTTCATTCGAAAAGGAAAGGATGTTCCGCAACCTACAGCTATATCCCTGCAACTTCCACCACCACATATAATCGCTTCAACCATCGGAAATCCATAGGAAGAATTCCTATGGCCGTCGCTCCATTCTTAAGGGGGAGGAGTTACGTTACGCTCAGCATACACCCTACACCAAATTTTCTTTTTATATAAGTTGTTAATATTGCACTTTTCACTTATTATGAATTGTCTCACGATATTAATTGTTAATATTGCATTTATTCAAAACTGTCCCACGATATGCAAATATCAAGTTACACCTATGTTCACACACCTTTTAGAAATTGTCAGCAGAAATTATGTTTGGGAAAATTATTTGGAAAAATAAATACTTTTGCTTTTTGGTCAAAACTTTTGTAACATCAAGTTGTTTTTTTTCTTGTCCGGGTACGTCCCAAACATAATTCGCGCCTCACAGGATAGGAAATTAAAAGGGTACTGCCAAAAAAGTCTTGACTCAAAAGTCACCGTGTAATACCGGGCAATGTCTGTTTCTTTTTCCTTTAAGGCACTTTCCTGTCGAATCAGGTCCATTTCTCTTTGCTTTTCCTTTTGCAAATTTTCTTTTCGATACGTTCCAAATCGCTTGTGCTACTTTTCCTATTATTTCTAGGCATTGGGAATATTTAAGAAAGTTGTGGGACAAAAATGCCTCGACCAAATAAAAACTATTTCTCTTAATAAAAAAAACGATTGTGACAGATCCTTGACGGCTGCAACTGACGCATGGTTTTTCCTTCGTACGTTGCTTTGTAGTTTGTCGTGTAGATTGCAAGATTAGCGCGATAGAGGAAATGAAAGAAAAATTACTTTGAAAGACAAAATACAAAACACCTTCCCAGCTTATGTGCCTCTTTTTAAAGATTGGTCAAATTGATAAAAACTTATTCAGACTCCAGTGCACAAGACGATCACCCAGTTGACCTATTTCTTTTTCAAATTCGACCTGTTTCTTTTTTCTTTCAAAGATCGATGATGAAGGCGATGCTGAAGATCCCGACTGAGCCCCCAGTGCTAAAAGATCGCTTCTCAATTCAATAATTGGTTTATACGAGTATAAAAGTTCAAACAATTTGAACTAAGTAACAATACATTCAAAATAATAAAATTAAGTTAAACAGTTAATTCTCTTCAAGATTAAATTGGATTAAGTTTAGGATGGGGACCTCTTGTCCCTTGCGTTGGCCGATCGGGAAAAAAACACGGCGCCGGAAATAGAAACCTCCCTCTGACATCGGTCATCTGTCATAATTACTAGTTTTAGTACTCCCAAGGCAAAATTTTATGAAATATTGTATTTATTATTGTTCAAAAATAAAACACTAATAAATAAATGAATGAATCGTTTATTTACATATTATATTATATTTACATATTTCTCAAGGGCACGAATCTCTTATAATCTAATACTTGGCCATTATTGATTAATGTCAAAAGTTTTAATTTCATAAAAATAGAATTCAATTTTTTCGAACCTACCAGACAGGTGCTTCAAAACAAAAAACGTTTTCAAATGATTTTTGAACTCCCTGTGAGTATTGCATAGCATTAACAAGAGGTGTAGTAATTTTTTTTTAACTTAGTAATTTTTTTGCCCAACAGATAAACTGAATGATCTTCTCATTATGTACATGTTAATTTTACCCGCTACTTGAAATAAATAACTGTCTTTCACTTGACACCATGTCTTTCCCAATCGCATATCGGTTTCCTACTTCTGCACTAGTTTTTGCTCATATATACGAGTATCTCCGAATTTTTATGGCGAAATATTTGCGTGAAGGATTTTTTTTGTTAACCCCTTTTGGTTTTACATTTTTAGGCGAAATGCCCAATGAATCTGTATTTATTATAATACATTTTGTGTTTTCCGCTAAAGTAGCTATATTCCATACATATATCGGTTTCGTCCCCATTATATATTTTCCTTTTGTAAATGTGGTATTCCATCAACATATAACGCTATTTTTCATTGTTATTTAAGTTAGACTTTAGGCAAGAAAAAACTGAATCTGGACCTCTTCAAATATTGACATGTTTTTTCAAGTAATATGCCTATTTTGCTCTTTAGCCTGCCCGAAAGTACAAATTTATTCAAATTCCTAACATTTTCTGTGAGGAAAAGAATTAAGGTCAGTTAAATTTCGAAAAAGTCGCCTTCTTCACCAACAGTCTCGAGTATATTTTTAACACCTTCTCTAATTGTGGGCACATTAATTCCATTATTAATCTTCCTCGTCTTAGTAGTAATCTTCACCTTTTGAGAAGACGATTTTATACCTGGATCACCTATTCTCTTTATTTCACCTAAAAGAAAAGAAAAATTACGAACCCAGAAGTAGTCAACCTCCGTTATATTCTCAATACTTTTTTATTTGACTTGCTCAAAACAGTCCTCCTTTCCCCTATTTTTCCTAGGAGGGTCTACAAATAACGGAATTTCGGACACAATATCCAATTTCCAGATTTTGGCCGTTCCAAAAACCACTATCCATTGATTGCTCCTATCAGTGTCTGTTCTTTTCACATCTGAAGCTCAATCTCGTAAATTCATTAATTTAGAAGGCCAACTTTTAAAGTTATGTAAAGAAAACAAAGAAAATGAATTGAACGGAAGAAAAAATACTTCATTTAAAACGAGGTAAAGAAAGTCTTTGCACCAGCTCTATATGTATATACAGAAAATTAAAAACTCCTATGAGGCACGATAACCTCACTCAGAATTTATCCGTTCTCGAATTTCGTTAAAAATTACTGCTGTAAAAGTAGAGACATAATGAATACTTCAGGTCCGAGTACCTGTTACAAAAATTATGTTACTCGCTACTTTAGTTACTTTAGCTGTTGCTTGTGCATAAAACACTTATCACGTTATTTTTGTTAAAACAGGTATTCCGCTTTACAATGAACACTATTGTAAAAGCTATTGTTCGGTTTGATTTCAATTTTGAGTTTCAAATGCGATAAATAACACACTTCTAATGATGTTGCACTAATATTTATTCAAAATGGGAAAAAGTAAAAACAGGATAAAAAATGTATATCCCAACGAAAGTCGATGGCGCGACTATCACGCAGAGAGTCTGGGTTCGATTCACCAGCACCAACAATTTTTCAAATCGCCATCACCCTTTCGGCGGGCAATGGCAAACTCCCGATAGTAAAATTGCCTACGAAAAAGCTTCTAAGGAGTGCCGTTCGGAATCGGCTATAACCCGTAGGCCCCGTTCAGATGTGACAAACATGAAAACATGAGCAACACAAATAAGTGTCAAGAAGCTAGGCCATGGCCCATACCGGGCTGCCAGCGCCACTGTTTTTTTTTTTTTTTTATATCCCAGCGAAAACAAAATACAATTTATTTAAACTTTCTTATTAATTATACATAAATAAAAGACTTAAATGATTCTTGACTTCTTGAATTACGTAAAGTGGGAATTATAATTATATAAATATTATTTTTAATATATGTAATATTATGGAAGGAAATCCTGTTTAACATGTAAAAACAGTATTTTTTCTATTCGACTTGGTTTAAGAGAAGCACGTTTTTCAGCCTATGATTGAGCCATTGGCAATTTCTCAAGTTTATTTTGCAATGAATGTTTGGCATATTCCCGAGAAGAATCGTTGATAAAGGCTTGTTTCTTGAATTTGCGGTCTAAAAGAGCTGCTTTGGATAAGACTGCGTGGCTCGAGATATTTTTGAATCGAGCATTAAACTCTAAAATTAATGTGTGGAACAGGTGTTTAGACAAAGTTTCAATCGGTGTTGAACATAAACGGTTTGGTATACGTAAAACACTATTGTTTCCCACCAAAGCTTTTGATATAGAAACATGTTTTTGAGAAGACATTTCTTCTGTAAGCTATATAAATGGTTGCAATATTTTTACAATTTCAGGACGTAAGAGCCATTCATTTTCTGAAAGGTTTTCCACACGATTATGTAATAATCCAAGTTCTGCTTCTAGGGGTTCTTGTAGGATTTTCACTCTCTGTAGCGTATCTTATGAACTGTTTTAGCTAGTTACAATGTCGATTATTAGTTTAAATGGCTTCTCGCCAAGCTTAAGCTGTTCTTGCATGGAAAGTAGTTTTCCTCAACCTTTTAGATTTAACCTTTTTTAAAACGTTCTGAACAACGCCTTATACAGTTTTAACTATCAAGTTAAAAGTGTGAGCTACGCAAGAAAATTGCTCATCGCACGGCTACCTTTATATTAGCCACGTTGTCTGCTGCGCATACCAATATTTTTTTAGTTATTTCTCAGTCATCCCTTATCTTTTAAAGTTATTTTTTTAAATATTCTGCTGTATGTCGTTCGTGAGACTCAAAACAACCTAGAAGTGCTGAGCGTAACTCCCAGGTGTCTCCTAAAATATAATGCGGCGTAACTGCCTGATAAAATGTTGTTGTACGTGAAGTCTTTCCATTTCTTGTAAGTTTTATATAATCGACACGTTTTAAGTCATCCTTTAACCTTTCTTGACTAAGTCTTTAGAGCCGGGGTCTGTCAGGATTGAAAATGACTAAAGGTCTTTTATTACCATTTTCAAAACAAGCTCATTAATTTTTTTTCGCGCTTGTTTTTCCGTTTGTTTGTTCAAAGGAAGAATCGAAGTAGAAACTAAAGGCTGTGTACTACAAGCGTTTAAGTTACCTGAACGCAGGATTGGTGACTTGTGGATGGCGGCAAAGGTGTATGGTCGATTGATTCGAATGAGTCAAACTGTCATATGGTGGCCGGTGTCTTGCTTTAAGATGTTTGCTGATGACTGACCCTCCTTTACTGATTAAGATGATTTACATAAATAAAAGTTCACTTTGTTTTCTTTGTTTGGTATTTGACTAAAAAAGTTCCACAGTTTACTGCGTTTTCTTTCCATACTGAAATTTAAATCCATCAACAAAATTTCAATCAATCCACTAAATATAGAATTCACACACCCAGCCTCTACATAGAATGTTTATTTAAACAAAAATAAGATTTACTTGTCACCTTATGCGTTCGCGCACTACACAAACTAAACCAAATGAGTAGAAAAATAAATCAACTCACACCATCATTCCAATATTTACACTTCAGCACACACAAAAAAAAAAACGGAAACGTCACTTCTTGGATGCCAAATAATTTTTGTGCGGACATTTTCGTTTGGTATATGCTTGAGGAGTAAAGTTTCGGTATTTGGTTATGAAATAAAATACCCGGTATTAAGTAGCGAATACGTACGGTTTGTTACAGCCCTTTTAAAACACAATGAAAAGAAAAACACATTCTTTTATTAATGACCGTGCCATAAAACTTTTTATCACTTTGCTTAAATTATTACTGGTAACTCTGTTCCCGTTAAAAGTTCAGAGGACAGCAATTGCTGATACATATACATATGCCACCTTTGCGGCATATTGAGGGATCAGTCCCAAAATGTCGCATTGGGAGAGTAGTTCAGCAGAGTAGAAATTAGAAAGTGGCCTTAAATCAGGCGGTATAAGTTGATGCAATTGGTAGAATTCTTAATCAAGACACTGATAACCAATAAACTTCCAATAGAACTCAGGCTTATTGAGCTAATATAAATAAATGATAAAAGTTCTAAAAAAATTTTGGACAACGAATAATAGGAAAAATGACAATGCATAAATAAAATTGGTATGTCAAAAGAGGGAAGATTCACAATGAATGTCTAGGTGGCTCCAAAATAAACGAAAAAAGTTAAGAGAGTAAATGAAAGTAATAAAAGGAACATAATCAATAGGTTGAACTTTTAAGTACAGATAAAAGTTTCAGTAACAGTAATCAGACAGTGATCAGACATGGCGATCACATTAATTATAAAAATTAAGCAATCGAGCACCATCAACATAAGACTGGAATAAAGCTATCATCCACATTCACGTCGTTCCGAACATAACAATGTAAGCTCTACTCCCGTCGTCGACGCTCTTGTGACTTCTAAACCCAAATGCACAAGGTTTCACTAGCATAGACCATGAAAGGTAACAGACATTGTGTGCAGTCCTTAAACTAAAAATTCTTTTGAAGAAAAGGCCTAAGGTCTAAGAGCAAATTTATGAAAAAAAATTTAAGACAAATAAAAACAAAAAAAAACATATGTAATCCATTTTCAAATAGGCCAGAAGTGAAGTGTGCAAAAAATATAAAGAATCTAAATCAGAAAGAAACGAAAGAAAGTTAAACTCTCTAAATAGTTCGTTCTCTTTTTTTTCGGAAAATGGGATAGAGAGAGAGAGAGAAAGATCTTTGGGCTCAGTGGTTGCTTCGCTCCATGGGTGGCATCCAACATTTAATGGGGAGACTAATTAATAGTGTTATTTGATTTGTATTTAAGACAACCATTCATCTCACATGATTTTGGTTGCCGAAAAAAAGAATGTGTTTCGGTCACGGTTGGAATTGAATGCCGAACACTTCGATTGGGAAGTCAATACGCTACCACTTGACCCACCGCCACCCATAATTCTCCATCGCCCGCGCTGTGAGCAAACACTTGAAGGGTGCTAATAACCCCTTGAAGACGCGCTAGTTATAAAAAAAAACATAAATTAGAAGTACTTCTCGATGATAAACCGGCAAGTTTTCTATCATAACCTACTTGTATCCTCTCATACGCAAAAAAGCATATTTGCGTTGATTACAAAATTCCCCAACACAAATTTCGCAAAAGAGCCCACCAAAAGGATATTCATCAAAACAACACTACAGGTACACAGTAGAAATAATTTTTTACAATCGGCTGAATTATTGTTACATGGTGTTATCCAATGATGTTGTAATCCAATGCCCGTCGATCGAATGAGGTTTTACCGTCCACGAACTAATATAGTTTTTTGATTGGCTGTCAATAAATTCCATTTCTTTAAACGTGTGTTTGTTAATGGAGAGCAGAAAAAGAGATGTGCTTAATTCTTGAAATGCTACCATATTGTATCACACTTGTACGAGTATGTTTATAAAGTTACATAAAAATGTGCTTAAGTATATATTTCAATTTTAACAAAAAAATTAATTATACATAAATTATGTAATCATCTCTATGAAATGTAATACAAACATGCATATTCCATCTGTCAAATATATAATTATTTTTATCTGAAAAAACATGATACAGTCGATCAATTAACACTCATATGTGGATACGACTACTCTTTAAATGCCGAAGCACGCTATATATTGTAGATCCTAATAATAACTACCATCACATGGGTACATACATAAGTCATAATTTGATAAAGTTATCCTGTTATTAGTTTTTGGAACACGCTTTTATTCTGATTTGCACAAATAGGATGCGTATCTTACAGCTTAGGAGCCTTCAGAAATGTGAATTTTTTGATACCAGAAAATAAACTTTGTTTAGATAAGTAAATATAATTAGTTACCAAAATAGAAGAAGTAATTTTGAATTTGGCAACAAATCGATTTTATTAAGAATTTTTCCAAGTAAAGGTAAACCTTTTAATCATTAACATGGTAAACTTACTAAGAAGACACATAAAGGTGAAATGAGTAAAGTATCGGTGGGGTAAGAAGTGATGAAACTATTGAGAAGCTAGAGGTTATGAACAAAAATAGATTAACATTTGTAACACGGTGTAATGCCATATGTATTGAAACTAAAAGTTTTATAAAACATGCGTGGTCGTGCGATGAAAGCATCTCATCTGTTAGCTTTACCATCTATGCCATCAGAGAGTTATATGCGGTATGCGGTAGATTGAGCATACTAAAATCTTAATACCTTTTCAATCATTTTGTCAAAAAACAACTTAAGTAGTAGAATCTCCGACCCTATCAGAAAGGCAAACCAAGCTTATGCTTGCATACCGCCCAGATACATCATTCAAAGTCCATCCACCAGTTATCTAAAACATAACTAAACCTAAAGCTTATTATATGGATAATAAGTGACAGGACATAATCTGGAGAACAGAGCCAATTTTCCTTTTCAAAGAAAAGTACTGAGCGTATATTCAAAATACACCAGCATTAAAATGTTCCCTGCATTTTTTTTTGTGTCTCCTGGGGAAAATTTGGAGACTTTCTTTCAAAAAGTATGTGCTACAGTGGATATTTAGCCAGCTCGCCGACATAACATCTTTCGCGCCAAAACAAAATCTAAACAAAATCTAATGGGGGCGGTTGCGAGCTTTCGCAAAAATAGTAAAGCTCCCTTAAAGCTTAGTGACGTCGGCACCGACTCACTGAAAAGCTTTTTTATCAAGGATAGTCAAACGAAAACAAATAACCAACTGCAGCGACGCGCATTAGGGCTTGAACTAAAATCTCTCTTGTCTTCAGTGCAAACATTCAATGGGCAAATTTACAGTCGCATCGTAAATAGCCAGACTCCACTCATCATCCACAACATTGGAGATCGGAGGAATGAAAATCTTAGCTGATTATGTTATATTTTTTCTTTCATCATATTTTTTGAACTTTGTTTCCTTAATTCATCAAGTTTGTTCTTCTTCTTTATTGTTACTAATTACCTGTTTACTTTATTTTTAAGCTATCTCAGCTCATATTGGTTTTATACATATGTTTTTTTGTCGTTCCTCTTCTTAGCATGTTAAAGTAATGCTATCAATTTATCTGTGTTCGATTTAAACTTCGGTGTGGGTTTTCTTTTTTTTCACTATGACCAGCAGCAATGATGCTGGCTTCGACAGCACGTGTGAAAAAAACCAATTTCTACTTAATACCATCTGCAAAAGTCGTAATGTTCTGCATATTTGCCACATTAATGCGCACAATCTTGTGAATGAGTTTGATGGGTCATATCGCCGTTGGAAATTTAAAAAAATACCGCAACCTCGTTACTAAATTTATAAGATCCGCTAAGATTATTTATTATAGTAATAGATCTGTGGTAATAGTTTCTGTGGAATGAAGTTCGTAATATTGGATTAAGTAAAGATAATATCGCAGTTTCAGGCGACAATATTGATATAGATGAGTTAAACCTTAGGTTCTCTACACCCATTACGTCACAAGCTACAGACCACACGAATGCTCAGCATGATAATGAAAATTTATTTTCACTGCCTGCTCTACACAATAGGGAAAACGAACTTTCATTTGCTGCAGTTGATGCATATAATGTACGGAACGCAGTCTTTTCTATTCAATGCAAATCTGTCGGACTAGATAATGTTCATCTTGACTTTTTAAAATTGTCCTTTCTTTTATACTTCCACACATCACCATCATTATGACTTCTACGTACCCCTCTGTCTGAAAAAAAATCTAAGACCATCCCAATTCCTAAAAAAAGCACAAATTCAGAATTTAGACCTATATCCATAATTCCCTTCTTATCTTAGATCGTTGAATCTATCTTCTGGAACCAAATAAAAGAATTCATAAAAGACAAACAGCTTCTTAACCCTCTACAGCAAGGTTTCCGTTCCAGGCACAGCTGCACATCTGCCTTATTACAAGTTTCTGACGATATAAGACAGGCAATTGATGCTAAATATACTTCTGTGATCATTTGATAATTTGATTGTGTTAATCCTAACATCCTTCGCGATAAACTTTTCTGAAACTTCTAACAAATCAATTTATTCATATATGAGTAGCCACCTGCAAGCCGTTTCATGTAATAGTAAATTGTCTTCATTTCTTCCTGTTAATAATGGTGTTCCTCAAGGATCCATTCTTGGTCCATTACTGTTCTCTCTGTTCATCAATGACCTACCTTCCATTTTATTCCACTGTCGATTCCATATATATGCCGATGATGTTCAATTTTACTTTAGTTTTCCCATTGGCATGGTTGATGACGCTATAGCAAAAATAAACGAAGATCTATGTTCCATTTTCCAGCAGTTCACACGTAAACTTAAACTTAATCCTGACATCTCCAAACATAAACCACATATCTCCGATTTTCCTCCTACATAATTTGTTGGTGGTAAATTATCAAAGGGGAAAAAAGGAGCAAGAAAATAGTTTTAAGATGAAAAGAATGGTAAGTATGATTGAGTATCGCTACGAAAAACACACCGCCTTCCGCCCGATTATACCACGATACGACGAGAACGAAATAGATACGAATACGATCGAGGTAATGGAAAATGCAAAAAAAATCCTTCCGTATTTTTTTTCTCTGTTCTTACATCTGTTATCTTCCACTCAAAAACTTATTTAGGTGCCATCTAAAGAAGTCACTGTTGGTTACAATCTCCCAATTTCGCATGTTAAGTTTATTTAAGCGTTTCACCAAGAAACTTTAAACCGTCTATATATATCGTAGTTCTTGCGTTTTTAAAAAGTACATGTCACAGGCTTACAAAAAGGATAGAAATCGAGTACAAATTTAACGCGGGTGAAACCTTAGGCAACAGCTAGTTATAAATAAAGTCTATGCATCGCTTCGAGGTTTATCGATATATTGTATTGCGACCTGCCACATATACCTGCTTAACATCACGCAGGCAATTTTTCTTATATGCTGTCGGACTCTGGAACAATCTACTTAATTATGTGAGGTCTAGAATCGAACACAGAAAATTTGTTACTGTCTGCTTTGAGCGTCTTTCCAACTTGAACTGATTTACCTATATTAACTATAAACGATCTCGTTAGGATCATCAAACACTCGTCTGTCTCCCTTTACGCAGACGATACCAAATTCTTCAAAACCATTTCCTCACCCCATGACTCCTTCCTCCTTCAAAAAAAACCAAAAATCTGATGCCTCAAAAATTGTTCAGAACTTAATATCGCCAAATGCCAGACCATCACCTTTTCACATTAGCGGCACTAACCTCCTCTCCGACTTTAACTTCTCAACAACCAACCTATTTGCTCCGTTCAATCCGTTCGCGACCTCGGCATTTTGTGTGATGGAGAGCTCAACTTCGGGTTACGTATGGATGAGATAATACTTAAAGCCACCTCGGTACTGGGTTTTGTATAACGGTGGTCCAAAGAGTTCACCGTACGTGACCCTCTATCTATATTACCTTTGTTGGCTCCCTCTTAGAGTACGTCAGCAAAGTATGTTCCCCATATTATCGTGTTCATATCTCGAGAATCAAAAGGATCCAGCACCGGTTTCTTCTTTTTGCTCTTCGAGCTCTGGTATGATCCTTTTATTCTTCTCCCCTATCAAAACCGCCTCAACCTTACTAACTTAAATACCCTTGAGGAACGCAGGATGCAGCCGACATTATCTTCATTCACCAACTCGTTTCAGGTCACGTTGATTGCGCGTCCGTCCTCAACTCTACCTTCCTTTTCTAATTACCAACCCACCACACCTCCTATGGCGCGAGCGAACCAATTTCCCGAATGCTACGAAAAATAAATTCTCTTCCAGATAACGATCTCATCTGCATTAGCTCAGCCGCCCGTAGGACATCCACATCCTTTGATTGAAAAACATTGCTTGCGCCCAGCAGTGTTATAGACACTCTTTATTTCGCGTTTTCTGAGAAGATACCAAAACCTGTTGGTCCACCCCCGCTTTTATTAGGCAACGTCATTGGTGAAAGAAGCCTTGACAATTGGGCGGGCGCCTAGGTGGCACTACAGTCCGGGGTAGAACTATATCTATAGCGGAGTTTAGGAAGACAAAGACCTTACCTACTTCAAAGCTATACCTTTCCCAGGTGACGTTTTATCCTAGACGCCGGTGTTCAGTGTTCCTTTAGCTTGACAGCATCTACTTGGTCTTGCCCTCATTGACTGCTAAACCCATTTTCGCGGCTTTTAACTCAATACTTGCAAAGGCGCTACTGACATCACTCCGCTTTCTTCCGATTATGTCAATGTCATCGACTTATGCAAGTAATTGGACGGAACTTTGCAAAATCTTTCTCTTGTGTTAGCGCGTTAATTTTGCACTATTATTTCAAGTATGATGTTAAGAAATAGCATGGCAGCGTATTGCTTCGTCTAAATCCCTTTTTGATATCAAAGGTCTCGGTGAGATCTTCATCGGTCTTGATGGAGTATCATGCATTCTCCATCATCATCTCGCACAAGCGGACGAGTTCTGACAGGGATGCCAAAGCTCGTCTCTACAGATGCTGTTATACGCGGCCGTAAAATCAAAATATAGGTGGTGTTTATCGATTTGAAGCTCCAAGATCTGCCATAGTGTGAATATTTGGTCGAAGGTGGACTTTCCTGGACTGAAGCCACACTGATATGGACCTATAGGGTTGTTGACGAACGGCTTCATGCGTACACATAATACGGCAGATCTTTTAGGCAATGTTAAGAAGAATAATGCCTCAACAGTTGGCGTAGCTCACCGGTTCTAATTTTTTGAAAATCGGACAAACAGTGCTGGGGTTCCATTCATCGGACATGCTTTCATCCGACCATATTTGAGTAATGAGTTAGTATATGCTCCTTACCTTCTGCTTAGATATTTGCTATCTTCACTTCATGCAGGTCAGTTGGACTGAATTGTTGGTCTACATCGTCAAGTAGAAATATACATTCTGTCATACAGCGATATTCGTTTCGTCAGCGCCGTTATGCAGTCTATAGAAATGATCTTTCCAGATCCTAAGAATCGACCGCGACAGGCTTCGGTTCGGGGCTTGTGTCAGTGGTATACAGATGTATATTTACGATTTTTGTATTCTAGACCCAATCAGTTTTCCTAGGATTTCTTCGAAAACTACTTGTGCTGATCTGAAAGTTCACCTTGAAGTACATCTTTTTTTTTATAATTGGAGCGCGCACAAGGGATTTTGTGTAGCCTTAAAATGTTTGCACAAATCGCGGGTGAAAGAAATTTAAGGAGGAAGAAAAGAGAGGTACCGATGTACGTTGATTTTAAATGTCTGAATATTGTAATGGCTAGGAAACAAAGAGCTCGGAGCGAGTTATTCGGCTTAGGAAAGAATCAAGATATTTCAGGGTACGGCCGGAAGTGGACTTGAGGGTGTACTGGTCATAGCGTGTTCGGTATTACGGGAGGTTTGAGGGGCGGAATGCTACTGGTGATTTCGGAGGAGCACTGGTGGTGACAATAGCTATAGAACAGGGTGAGACAGGAGACATTACGTCGGTGGTCGAGGGTGTCAATCCCCTGTGTATTATTGGCATCACTTATATGTTTTATCGCACGCTTAACATACGCTGTCGTTCTCGTTCTACGGCCGAAGAGCAGGGACGTGAGTCTGGGAACGAATATGAAAAACACAGAGTACTGTCGTCAGCAAAGGAGCAGATTGGATTTGAAGTAGCAGACAAGAGATCATAAATGAAAATTAAAAAGAGTGCCGGAGACAGAACGGAGCCCTGGGGCACACCAGCATTTATTTTGTGAATATTAGACTTGAAACCATCTAAAACAACCTGAATTGAATGTTCTGAAAGGTAATTTCTAATCCATTGAAGAAGAGAGTCGTCGAACCCAAAAGCAAGCATTTTCGACAAAAGAGCCTGATACCAAACTCTGTCAAATGCCTTAGAAATATTAAGTATATAGTTTTCGTGTTTCGAGGTGTTTCATGAGCTGATGATTTATCAGCCTTTTCATGAATTTGGAAAGAAGGGACGTAAGTGCAATGAGTCTGTAAGAGGAGAGAAAAGAATATTCACCCTTTTCAGGGACGGGCTAGACAAATGCTGTTTTCCATCTGCTTGGAAACAGTCCTAAGGAGTAGAATTGGTGGAAAAGTTTACGCAGTGGCTTTGCCAGCCTAGAAAAACACCTCTTCTGAAGAAGGGCGGATATACCATCTGGACAACGCGATTCCGAAAATGGATTCGTCTCATTGGAGATTCGACGCACTCAATTTTACACGGAGACAAAACGCAATCTGGAAGCGTTGAGCTGGCTTCAAAGTGTGCAGTAAGCAGATTGGCTTTGTCCAAAGAGCTGACAGCTGGAATGTCATTGTAAATGAGTGTTAGATGGGGGATGAGGCAGAATTTCTAATATTTTTGAAGAACGACCAATAATTTTTACAGGCTTTGGGACATTGTAGTATTTTGTCAGTTTTTGGTCGTATAGAAATTTCGCACGCTTCCTGGCTCTTTTGAATTTTTTCCGGTTTTCCTCTGTCGGGTTGGACTTATAGGACCAGAAAAACATTTTTCTCAACCTGACAGCCTCCTCAAGTCGTACCTCTTTTCCTTTGGTCTGAAACCCTTTATCCGGTTAGGGATAAATGATCTCATTCCAAGGACGATAGTGTCCTCCTCATCCTTGCCCTTGGTTGATGGCTTGACGATTAACCTTTCCATACTGTACCTTACCATACCTTTTGATTTGCCGAGGTATGGTAAGCAATCCCTGGTTACGGAACATTACGGTTAATAATCAATTGATGTTTGCAGGGATTAAAGAATAATTTTATCGATTGTCTAGGAGCGGATACTTAACCTCACTACAATTATTGAATTCAAGACCTTAAGGGGCAACCTAAATAAAATTTTCGATAAAGATATGCCATCTGTCAAATTTGCGTATGCAATGAATTCGTTCTCTTCTACTTTTACTTATCTTCACAAAAGTTGACGAAAATTTGATTAACCGGCTCTGGGCGTATTATGTACTGTCTCAAAAGTTTCAGAGTAACCGCACATTTGGATATGCGTGCATATGCGTGCATATGCGGGCTTATTATGAGGAATAAGGAAGGGTTTCATATTAGACTGTAGAATGAAAGATACATTCTGTAGTCGAACAAAACTAGTGTTGAATCTATAAACGATAAATTTTCGTTTAAAATGACCATTCAAATAAAACTGTGTTAAGAGGATAAAGAAAAATAATTAATCGAATATATTACGAGTACTAACTGCATTTAACTTTTCAATAAATTAAAACTGTGCGAGCGATTAAGATATTTATTTCGTTCAAATCAAAATGAAAAGCAATTTCTCAATTTTCCCATTTTGTTTATAAAAAAGGCAACATTTCTGTTTCGCCTTGATTCAAGCGACAATACATTGTATAATCTTGGACCACCTGAGGAGTAAACATTTGAATATCAATCAATATGGAACAACTACGTAGTGACTGATAAGTCAGGGGAGTAACCATTCTTACAAAAATATCCCTTAGACTTTGTGAAAGTAAAAATGCTATGAATTTTATTATTATAAGTACCTCCCCAATAGACTAAATCATACTGAAACTTAGATTTCACTAATCCCTAGTATTTTGATTCCTGCTGTGTTTTTTTTAACTATGATACATTGCATCATGTGGTACTTTATATTTGCCAATTTTTAATAAAAAAGATCCCAGACCCCAATTCGGTTTGCTACTAATTTTAAAACGAAGATATAAAAATATTTTTAAAAAATCAGTAAGGTGAACAAATGTTATCCCATTATTTAATAAAAGTTTTGTTACTTAACCAATTTAGGCAAACAAAACAAATGCCTTAACTGCTCTTTGTCATGGCCCTATTCCATAGTCTCTTTACGGAAAATATGTGAAAACTTTAGGTTCATTTCG
Source organism: Volucella inflata (assembly GCA_928272305.1). Taxonomy (NCBI): domain Eukaryota; kingdom Metazoa; phylum Arthropoda; class Insecta; order Diptera; family Syrphidae; genus Volucella; species Volucella inflata. The sequence continues at coordinate 115,441,379 of OV743716.1, read as the reverse complement.
ATGGAGGCCATATTTTCAATTCATAAAATCATAATATTCATTTGAAACAGAAAGAATATGTGTGTTCAATAGCTTTGTAATATCCCTTACCCGTTCTTACAACTTCCGAAGAATAGATCGATATGGTATCTGAAATCCGGGTTGTTAACATAAACATTACTTATTTATTTAAAACTTCAAATGCATTTCTTGGCCTCTTATTGTCTCTTATTATACACACCAATCCATGACCTTATATTCTGGATACATATCATCAACACCAGTATCAAAATATCGATTGTGGCAGCTTTAATAATGATATTGGGCAAAATCGTATTTTGGAACCATGGCACGCACCTTGTTGGGCTTCTTAAAATCAATCCCATTTTTAGATCTCAGTTCACAATGATTTCTATACAAATGCCACTGTTCTACTTCTTATCTTCTGATTTTTAACTCTGAATAAAATATTAGAATTGTTTTTAATATTTTTGTTTTTTTTTTTAATAAAATAATATTCAAATTCAAATTTCAAATACTAACATTAATAACAGTAATAATGGTTGATTATAAAATTAAATTGATAGAAATATTAGCAATTACAACAATAACAACAGCGATGAAAGAAGAATGAAAAAAATATATATAGAAGATTTAAAGTACAGAACACACAAGCGAACATTGGAGACACAAACTTTCAAAAACCTATGCAGTTTCTAGTATACGCCGATGATATTGATATGATTGGCAGCTTTGTATTTTTGCGGTAATGATAATTGGAGCCAACGATCCTAATGGGTCAAAAAGACATGGTATTTCGGGAAGTGTTGCACGTTGTGATAACGTCCTCAAATTTGATGCTGCCCTGTCGATATTCATTTTAAATTAAAATGTATCAGCCGATGGATTTCTATAAATCCCTAGAGTACTGATGCAAGCTTGACCCTCTGCACCTTTACTTATCATTAGAAATTCCTTGTAAAAGATACATTGTGCAACTTTCAAGTTGTTCTTTTACGCATTAAGTTTTTGGTTTTCTTGTTCATTAGTGTTATTTGTGTTCACACCGAGTGATGCAATTTTTTTAGGACAGGGGATCATCTATAAAAAGGTGTGCTTTGAATTGGATAATTTAGTAATACATATGCCCGGATAAGGGAATTATTTGGCTTTGTTATAAAGTATCCTTCTATTACTTTTCAATCTTCTACATTTAAAAACTGGCATAAATTAAAAGATTATTACGACGGTTTCAGTCATCTCGGAGCTTTTGTCTGCGCATAACATCTCTTATTGGCTTTCTTCCTAGTGTATTTAAAGAATATTCAAAATATCCAAACGCAATAGATCACCTGAAATCGAGGACAGCCGCCTGTCCTCAAATATTAAGTACCGTCGGATAATCAATAACGCGGACAGTTCTCGTAAAAAGGACTCTAGTGCTAACAACTGTCCATTACTTATCAAACTCCTTAAAAAATCTAGTGATTATGTTCACAGTGTAATGAAATCATTAAACATCTCTGATTACTGTATAAAAAGAATATCCATCGGAATAAAAATTATTTGTGAGTGCCTTACATCTTACAAATCAGTGTTCGACAAGTTAAAATCGGAAAACTGTCAGTTCTTCTCACATGATCTCCCCAGTGAGAAAGCTTTTAAAGTGGTTTTCTATGGAATGGGCGAAATGGACGCATGTACTCGTAAGTACATTAAAAAGTTAACTCACTAAAATGGGACTAACATTAACATTAAAAAGATAACGAAAACGTACGAACGATATAGTGATATTTTTTACTTAATTTCGCTAGAAAATGGTTCAATTAAAATGTTTGATTTGAAAAAACATTATCGGTTTATCCTACATACCCAGGTGAACTGGAATACTCAAAGAAAACTCAAAGGCAATCTGACCCAATGTCAAAATACTTTAAAACAAAAACCAAAAGCACCTTACAACAGCGCATCGCACTTCTCAGGCCGTGCCCACATAAATGCTACGCACACACAGAAACCTTTCACTTCTATGTCCAAATTTCCTAAGCTGCCTCAGCCGCATCATCTTCGGCAAGACAACATTACTTATGGTAGCACTAGCTCTCACCCTCGCTCCCAAGCACAAGCGGTACCACGACATGTGTGGGAGAATAAGAATATGAATGAGAGCAGCTCTTCCAACAATGCTTCCACCAATATTCCAAGCAACATTTCTAGTCGACATTCACTGTTTACGATCGAGGAACGCAACTCTTTAGCAATTGAAATGATTACAAATTAATCTTATCTAAGGTAGAAGAATTTTAAGTTATTGCACATTTAGCAACTAAGTTTCTGTATAGTAATGATAAATAATATGATAGATAGTTACATTAAAATTGTTACTTGGAATGCGAGAGAGATTCGAAGCAAAACTTCAGATTTTCTAAATTTTTTAAATAACAGCAACATTGATGTTGCTTTGGTTACTGAGACTTGGGTCAAACAAGGTATATATCTATCAACACTTGAATCTAAATGCTACCGTAATGATAGGTCCAATAGGACTGGGGGCGGTGTTGCAATTCCTATCAGAAGATTAGTTCAACAGTCGCTCTTACCTGTTTTCAAAACGCGTTATGTTGAGAATGTGGGGATTGAAATAAAATTAACGAATCAAAGGTCAGTTAAGGTTTCTTGTGTATATCTTCCGGGTAAAACTGCATCAGACGAGAAAAGAACTAGTTTTAAAAATGATTTGAGAAGACTTTTCACCTTAAACGGTGACTTCCTAATTGGAGGAGATCTTAATTCCAGGCATAGGAATTGGGGTTGTGTGAGAGCGAATGCATGGGGAAATTTACTTTCTGATTTTCTTGTTATGTTGCCAATCTCTGTTCTGTTTCCTCCTAGTCCAACTTATGTCGCAGCTAGTTCTCGTGGTAGTCCTTCTTGGTTACAAATGTGCCTTGTTACATAACAAACCCAGTGTCTTTAAATGAACTTAGCTCGGATCACAATCCGGTTTTCTGTCGTCTTCTATGGTCAGGAGAAAAAAAAGTGGAATATGTTCAAGATTTAAAAGAACGCCAATTGGACGCGATTTCGTTCAGTAGTTAAATCTAAACTCAGTAATATTCCCATGGATATTGATAGCATATCAATTAAGGAAGACGTCGATTGTCTTGTAAACGACTTTTCAGAACATGTTCTCAGGTCGGTCGATGAGAGTAGACCGAAAGTTCCCAAAAAGAACCACTGCTTAGAGTTACCTTCCCAAATACTGAACATTATTTAACTGAGGAAAGTTTGTAGACGTAATTGGCAACGGTATCGCCTACCCATATTCAGGCACCAAATGACATACCTGAATAAAAATAAAAATTTCAGAGTTCCGTAACATAGAATGGAACAAAAAGCTCAATATACTTGATAAAAACAGGAAACCTTTCTGGAACATCGTCAGATTAGTAAAAAACAAAAGAAGACAATTACCTTTTCTAAAAAGCGCTTCGAACACATACTTTACAGATATTGAAAAAGCCAATGTACTTGCCGTAAACTTTTCCAACAATCATATTGTCTTACAAAATTTAGGTGATGCACACACCAACACTCTTGTAAGCAACACCATTCAAGCTTCTTTAGAAGAAAGGCTATATTCTCCTTCTTCCACTATTTTTGTTACCGAAGAAGATATACAATTTATATTAAATAACCTTAGGCCTAGAAAAACAGGATGACTTGATATGTTAAGAAACATTTATTTACAGCAATTGCTCAAATCAGGTATAAAATACATAGCATTCATTATAAACGCATGTCTAAATATGCACTATTTTCCTGACAAATTGGAACTTGCAAAAGTAGTACCCATATTAAAAGCTGGTAAACACCCAGAAAGTCCGGAAAGTTATAGACCTATCAGTCTACTAAGCAACTTTAGTAAGGTATACGAAAAGATAATAAAGGAGAAAATCTTAAAGTTCACAGATGATCATAAGATTTTTCCCAACGAACGATTTGGTTTTAGGCGTCATCACAGTACATCCCATCAGGCACTGAGGAAATGCAACTGCATTTAAAGAAATCGGTCAGAAGGAAAATCTACTGGCACGGTTTTATTAGACATTGAAAAGGCATTTGACACTGTTTGGCATGAGGGTTTGATATACAAAATGGTACATTTCAACTTTCCTCCATATCTCTGTGAAATAGTCCAAAGTTTCCTGTCTAGTCGTCGTTTCAATGTTCATGTTAATAGTAGTATCTCTGACCAAATGTACTTTCAGTCGGGGGTACCACAAGGTTCACAAGGTACCACAATAAAGATGCTGTATCCATTTATTAATAAAAAATCACAACTTTCCACTGACAATAAAATTATATTGCACAAGGTAATCTTCCAGGCGATTCTGCTATATGGATGCATAGTATGGGGCGACGCTGCAACTTGCCACATAAACAAATTGTAAGTCTTGCAAAATAAGACCTTAAGAATGATGCTACATTTACATTGGCATAACTCAACTCATGATACTCATGTAGGAGCGAATGTTGAATTGATTGTTCATACTTTAGAATAATTAAACTTAATAATACGTTTAAAAGAAGATGTAGTTTTGCTGATAATCCGCTTGTTAACCAGCTTTAGTTATCAGCATTTACTTACGATTGGTAAATGTTAGGTATACATATTTATTAGTATATGTTTATCTATGTTAACAATTTATTGTTACTTATTTGTTGAATATTTGTATATACATTTATAGTATGTACATCTCTATGTTTGTATTTTTTTTTTTGTACAGAGAATTTTTGTTTCTTTATTATTTATTTATTTATTTCTTTATTTATTTATTTATTTATTTATTTATTTATTTATTTTTTTACATATTTATTTATTTATTTATTTATTTATTATTTATTTATTTATTATATACTTATTCATGTTCTGTATATTTATTCACACTTCTATATGTGTTCATTCATCGTTTTATGTACCTACATATGCGTGAGTTTATCCCGATATGTATCTCTGTATATGCATATGCTTTTTTTTATATTGAAGGTTTTGTTTTCGTTTTTCCTTCAAATTTTTTGACCTGTTTTTTCTCCACACATTCTTAATAGAATTAAAAAAAATGTTTCAGTAGAAAGATAAAATGTCAAATCATCAAATCTCTGTAAAATGTGCAATAACAATATTTCTGTAATATATTTGAGAACGAATTAAAAATCTATCTATCTATTATTACGACGGTTAAGAACCAATAGTGCATATCTCAATATTTTGCGTTTTTCAGTTTTTAATTTAGAAGGACTAACAATTTAATTTGATTTGACCTGTACAAGTTAAAAGTTACAATGTTTGTAAAGTTATTCGCTATAGAAATACCACCTATATGTTATCGGCTCGCAAATTTTTCTGCTAATTCCGCCTTTCTCTCCTCGTAAGGGTCTGTAACCCACCGCTACAAGTGCGGCGTTAAAATCTACTGCTGTTCAAATGTGGGTCAAAAATGATAGTTTTGATGCGGAAATAGCAAATCAGGAGAATAGTCAGGAAAATGGAACAAGGCAAAACTTTATGTCCGAAAGAATAGTAGAAAACTATAGTGTACCTTGAACCGATTTATCGTACTACCTCTGACGCATTTAATGCATATAAAAAATCATTGTAATGATACAAATACATTAGCTATATCTCAATACACATTTGATAAAGCTTTTCACAAAAAGTGAAAAGTGACATGTGTGATATTTGCATCGGTCACAAAGAATGTAACATACACATATGATCACATTTATTAAGTACACCTTATAAAGAAAAACAGATGAAGAGAAGAGAAAGCAAAGTATAAAGTATCACATTTATTAAGTACACCTTATAAAGAAAAACAGATGAAGAGAAGAGAAAGCAAAGTATAAAGTGGAGGATGGATCTCGAATCAGTGGTGAAAGTCTGCCGTTACTCTACGGCAAGCACATTATTTTCTTAAGACAAAACTGACTTGTCATAATTTTACGATCTTTGACTTGAAGACACGCATTGGTCTCCTGAAACGGCCGCAAAGAAATTGCCAATAATTATTAATATCGACGGCTGCATGTATCAAAATAGGAATGCTATTATGGAAAATGCGCTTCTTAACTTCAGTTTAAAACACAAGGTAAGCATCATCCAAAAATTTCTCGTACCAGGCCACATACAGAAGGAATGTGATTCAGTACACAGCTCCATTAAAAGAAGCTCAAAAATCGCGAAACTCACTTACCTTGTGACAACGTTTGGGCTACCAGGGTAGCAAGGACATCAACCCCTTACGAAGTGATTCAGATCGACCATAATTTTGAAAAAAAAACTATGCTGATAATTCAAGTTGGTTATACACAACAAGATTTAGGCGCCATTCGGTGTAACCAAGAACATTCATTTTGACCAAGATTGGTTTTCCTTACAACAGCGACCAAAACAATTTAGCCCCCAACGTGTCGTATTCAGCCTTACATACCAATGTGATTCCAATAACTGGCTCAAAATATCAGCATCTGAAAGAGCTTAAACGGGGCTATCAACTGATTGTCATCATCGTATTTGTAAAAATCTCTTACGTGATAATCAAAATCGATAAAGAATATCTTTTTTCATATTTTGTAACAGCCTTTCATGTTTCTTTTTTATTGGGTTGTATTATTTCATAAACGGCTATCTATCCAATATTTCTGAAATATTTACATTAATATAGGTAGAACCAATAGCACCTAACTCAGAATATCTTTTTATTATAATTATATTTTTCACTTGTTATTCTAACCATGAAAGTGTTTTTTTTACCTCCTGTAAACATGACTTTTTTTTAGATAGTCACTATCCGAATTTGCTTTTCGATTAGAATACTCGTAACCTTTTTATCTTGACAGTTGTACTTTTATCGTTATCTTTATCATTATAATCGGAAATAAGAAGAATTTTAAATTTTATTCAAATGAAAATATCTATCCATATTTCACCATTCAACATTTTTATAATACTTTTGAGAAAAATAAATTCAACAAACAAAATAATAAATATAATATGTTACTATTTCCCTCTGTATTCATATACTTATCTTTTTAGGACAAAGTGCAGAAGTTTTCTTAGAATACTGTCAAAAGCTTTTAGAAAAATTTCGATATCCGTGGGAAATGATGCCACTCATGTATGTGATACTTAAAGATGCAAAAGCTGATATTGAAGAGGCTTCTCGGCGAATCGATGAAGGTAAGTGTTAGACTCATACTGAAATACGGAATAAACCGTATTTCAAAAATATTTATTACTATGCTATTGAATAATGAACAAAGATTAAATACGCCAGCGGTAGGCATAAACGCAAATATACTTACACATAAATAATTATTTATTTTTGACCTCTTATTAGGACAATTGGTCGTTAATAATTACTCCCGTCAACACAATTTAAATATTTACGATGGGGGGGAATTACGAGGTACAACGCGACAATGTGGATGATAATATTTGTAAACTTTTTGTTGGTTCGTTTGATAATTTTGATGAATTTACTTTAAAAAGTTTAAAGAATTTAAGAATTTATATTATATTTGAAAAAAACTAATAACTTTGTCTTACTTTTCGTTTAAGTAATATATTTTATACAAAAAGGTAATAAGCGCGATACTTTGACTTTAAATTATTTGTAAAATCATTTTTTCAAATTGTTGATATAGATAGAATAGCTTAAATTATGTATATCGATAATTGACAAAAATTATAATAATATGCAGATAGATTTCAAATGAAATAACTTATTTTGATTTATTAAATAAAATAAAATAAAATATTTGTTGCCAATCTTCAATCAACTACTTCATCAATCAACATATATTTGGCTTAGAAAAGTATTAAAATTAAAATAAAATATCGCCAAAGCCTCTTTTTTATTTGCCAGTTCGTTTGTCGGTGCTCTCTTCAATCAACAATTAATTGAACGAAATGTGTCATAAGCAACAACATTGGTCATCAGCAACAACAAATCGTCTCAGATGCCGTTAAATTATGATTATTGGCATTAGACAATTTTTCCCTTTGATTCTTTTATACGCCTACTTTGGGATATAAATAAAAAAACAAACATAACCAAAATCTAAGCTATGTTCACCATGAATATGAAAAATGTAATATTGCTTCTTATATATAAAATAAACGTTGTAAAAAGATTTTTTTTATTAATGATTTTGCGCGAATTGTATAGCAGAATAGGTAAGTGGCTTAAATAGTGTAAGCAACTTGTAGATTCTCAATAAGTCATATCAATCCATTTTTTATAGAAAAATTCAATTGCATAAATTTCATAGATTAGATATATGCAATATTTAATATAACATACTATATGTACATATATTTAATTAATTATAAACATCTTTCTTTGTCCTTAACTCCAATTACTAAAGAATACTACATACAATTTTAATTGAATTTAATTTAAATTTATTAGGCCTAAGCATTATTAAAGAGCTAGAAACTAATTGAATGGTGGAGGACATCTTATTTGAGACGGAGGGGGGTCAAGTTGAAAACGGAGAAGTTTGAGTTAACATTCCAGAGCATACGAGAAAGTGATTCGTTAGAACAATAGGAGGGGTGATAGTTTGTAAAATAAAAGAGAGAGGAAATTAAGCAATGTTGTCAAAGGAAGCGAATATGAGATACGTCTCTACGTTTTCTTCGATAGGGACGTAAAATAAAACAGTCATCCCAGGGTAGTTCACCAAGAGTAAACTGAACAAAATGCAGTTGAATGTTCTCGATTCGAGATATATTTACTCGCTGAAAGGTGGCCATCTTTGGGCCGGACAATGGTAACGTTTAATGTCTTTGTCACATAAGGGTCGGAAAATCTTTGGACCATCGTTTAAAAAAAAAAACAAGAGATGAGTCGAGTATAATTTAATCCAACAACAACAATTTGATCCTCAAAATTCATCTGTGATTTACTGAATGAAAATTGGCATCACGCGGACAAAAATTAGGAGGAAATTTAAATACAAGTATTTGAACTCGCCTTTTCCTGGGAAAAGCACAAATATAAAATACATTTTCAGAAAGTTGTTGAAATCCACTAGTTCCTTTTGCATCACTTTTGTGTGCACAATTGGGTTTTTTACAAAATAGATTTTTCGTTCAATATACATTTCTTTTTTAATCCTCAAAGTGGATAATGCTATACTCTGTCCAACATAAATTGGCAGTATAGGGAAGTTAGGGATGTTTGTTTCTCATTCGCACTCTTTTGTTTTCCATAAATGCTATTCCAACAAAAGCTCTTACAGGGAAAACAAAAAAACAATATTTTTGAAAATATTGACTATTGCCACTTCGTTTATTCCCAGGAGAAACTCGCAATTATATAACCTAAGAATAAACAACATGCCCCTGGTCACTGTGCCCACTGCTCACAAAATTCATTTCTCTAACTTTTATACTGTCGCAGCCCCTAAGTCTTTTAATAAATTACCTCTGTCTAAAGGCAAACTCCAAATTTTAAATCTTTCTCAAAAATGGTAAAAGAGTGGCTATTCACGATTGACTTAAATTGTATTGATAACTATTGTTGAAAATTTATTATTAAACAAAAAAAAATATATACGAGTATATATCATTTTCTTGCTACCCTTTTTTTCTCTCAAATATTGATAAACTATTATTTATTGCTGATTGTCCCCCACAACAGTTTAGAATTTGTTACTATTAACCCAAATTTTAATTTACAAATGTATCATTCAACACTAACTTCCCAGTTACAGAATGATAGCTATTATTTATTCTTCTAAAAATTGTAATTGTTCTTATAAAATGAAAAATGAATAAATATTGAATTGAATTGAAATTGAATTGAATTGAAGCCACTGATAATACAACAACTCTATCAACTGAGAACAATTTCTTTTCCTCACCAAAATTTAGTTTTTCATTAGTAGATGAAACCGAAGTTTTAGAAAGCTGCATATGCATTAAATCCAATTCTGTTGGCCTTGATGAAATGCATCCGGTTTTCATCAAGGCTATACTTCCTTATATCTTAAAATACATAATGCATCTTTTTAACTCAATATTTACTCGTATGTCAAGTGGTTTTCCTTTAGTTTCGGAACAAGCTAAAATTATACAAATTCCAAAAAATCAATATGAGTTTTGGCCAATCGCCATTCTACCATTTCTGTCCAAGGTCCTAGAAAGAATAATGAATAAACAAATCCGAATATTCTTGTGCAACAGAGATTTGTTATGTATTAACTAGTCAGGTTTTTGTCCCGAACATAGCTGTACTACATCTCTCATTAATGTGGTTGAAAACATACGACAAGATGTTGACTGTAACAATGTAAGTTTTCTAATCCTTTTGGATTTTTCTAAGGCTTTGGAAACAGTTAACCATAATGTCCTGTGTAGTAAGCTAATGAGCCAGTTTAATTTCTCGTCCTCATTGACAATGTTAGTCCAGTCCTACTTAAATTGTAGATATCAGGCAGTTGTGTCAAACTGCTCTGTATCTGAGCTTCTCAGGTTAAATAGAGGGATCCTGGAACCGCTATTATTCTGGATTTACATAAATGATTTACCCAATTGCTTACATAACACTCAGGTAGATATGTATGCTGATGATGTTCAGATGCGGAAAGTTTTCCCCTAGGTTTGGTGGAAAATGCAGCCGTCGAAGTTAACGAAGATTTAAACAATATTCACAACTGGTCGCGGAAAAAATGGTCTATGCGTTAACCCACTTAAGTCCAAATGCTTGGTTTTCAAAAAAATCCAAAAACACTTTCTTGGAATACTCATATCAGATTGATAACTGGGAGAGTTTATGGAGGGCTTCGTACGCTGTGGACGAACCATAGAATTACACCCATAAAAACAAGAATCGTACTTGCCAAAAGACTGCTCATCCCTCTTTTGCTTTACGGTTGTGAACTTTGTGGTGTGCACTAGAGCAATTTGCACACACAGCGAATACTCGGTGTGCACATGTCTTTACATACAGGCTGCATAGATATCAAATATTCACGTTTATTTTCATTGTGGGTGTAATTGTGCATTAATAGGAATTTAAACAAAATTATTTTAAACAAACAATTGACTGTCATACAATGATCACAACTTTAAACAATTGACCTATTTACAAGCATATAAGTAACAAAAAAACAAAAATCATCGTGATATCCAATTGATCGAAGGCACGCTCTTGCAACATGTCGGGTCTTTTGTTTAATTTTTGTTTTTATATGCTCGTCGATCCGTCTGTGGTATAAAAATGCAACTTACTCGTGTAAACCACTGTTCTTGCAGTATTTTAATTTTTTTTTAAGTTTTGAAGCCACGCCCCTATAATGTGAGGGACACATTACCCACTCACTTCATGTGAATTATTCGAAACACTCGGTGTACTCGGTGTAGATGCACAGTTAAACATGCACTCGTTTTGTTTGAATGAAGCACCCACTCGCAAAAGAGAAATCAAGTAGTGCATTCGACTCGTTTTCTTGTGATGGAATGTTGTGCAGTGTTTGTCTCTTGAACAGTGGTACCCATTTTTAGAGTACACTTGTTTATATGACTGCAGTGAATAGAATACACTGAACTACTGTACCCATTGAGAGAAGTAAATGAATGCATTCCTGCAGACATCTACTAGGAATAATTAACAGTGCAGCGCTTTTCGGTAGGAGGCTCAAGGAGTACTTGGAGGAGTACTTGGAGACATTAATATGATGATGATTTTTTTTTATTAATTTTTCCCATACATTTTCTTTTTAATTATTTCCTTTATCCTGTTTTTTTGTTTTTTCTCTTTCTCTTATTGGATTCAAATAATAATATCTACAATATTGTTAGCTTCTTTTTTCTATTGTAACCTAGTAATACATTATTTAAACATGTCAATTAAGCTTATGCTGTCTAAGACGATATTGTATCTTATTGTATAAGTCTCTACGAATAAATAAATAAAAGGGGAAAAGCGGACCGCAATCAAATAGGTGTTTGTTGATAAGCGAACAACGAGACTATGTTAGAAAAGGAAAGGGCATAAAAGGGAATCGAAAAACCAACGGTGATTAAACTGCACACACCGGCTATTCAGCTAGAGGGACGGATCGAAACAGAAAACCCGATATCGTACACAAAACATAGGCACCATTCAATTTTTAACACGAAAATTGGAAAAACAGATAAGGATAATACAATATTATTTGTTCCCTAGTAGAAGTTACTTACTTACTCAGTCAACAAGCTTCTCCAGCCAGCTCGATCCCTGGCTAGCTGTCTCCAGTTTCGCACGCTAAGTTGACTGAGGTCCTCTTCCACTTGCGTGCGCCACCTAGTAGAAGTTAACGGTGATATATTTTATTGCTACTTTTTGATGCAATCGCAGTGTATGCCGAAAATATAAAAAATATTTTTTTAAAACCTCTTTGTTAATTACATATTCCCCTGGTTTCAGTATTCACTTTTTGCTCCTAATTTGTAAAAAAGTTCTCGGTGTTTGCCTTTTACAATTTTATCTGGTCGAGTGCTTGACAACTCACAATTGGTAGTCTAGTTCTTATTATACTACTCATGCGCGACTGTGATGGCGTTGCATCTAAATGCGATAGCTTAGTAGAGCGATACCTTAGCAAGGTTTTATTTAAATCAAAACCACTTTCCGGCAATTCTTCAACATCATCTAAGCTAAATGAACCGCTTTTTCGGCCTGATGGGGGATAAAACTTCCACTTTTTTTTGCAAATTTCTTACATTTAAATAAATAAAACGCTCTGTTTATAACTGACGCTAGATTCTTGTCGTGTTCCTTAATAGTTTTACCTCCTGCAACAGATCATCTATACAAACAAAAGATCTCTTAAGTTGACCGAAATGCTGGTTGTTTAGTTTTTGAAATTGTTCTGGTGCAATTTTTATTCTGAAGGGTAAAATAGTAAATTTATAGCAACTATTGTAATGGGAACTGAACACTGTAAGATTTTTAGACTCCTCATCTAACCGCGACTGCCAGAATCCCTCTTTTAGGTCTAATACCGCGAAATATTTATTATTTCCCATTTCGTGCCTAAAATATTTAATTGCGGTAGTATAAATTCTCCTCCCTAATGGCCTATTTCAATTCTTTGGGGCTTAGGCATTATTTTTTTCCACCACTGCCTTATTGTGTTACCAATCACTGGGCTTATTTACTTGTGATATGATGACCCTTTTTTCTATCCCTACGTGTGTGCCCTAGCCCCTTTCTCTTATGCTTAAAGGGATACGTCTTGGCGGTTTATTATCCGGACGGGCTCCGTTTTGTAACTTTAAGCGAAATGTGAAATGAAAAAAAAAAACCAAATCCCTCGAAAACATCTATATTACGCTGTTAACAGGTGTGTACGCTATAAAAATCTATACTACTAACTCGTTTCAACAAACCTAGTTCTATACACGATTTTATTCCTAGCAAGGTCTGATGTCCATCTTCTTTAATAGTATAAATAGTCTAAGGCTATAACGTTTTACTCTATGAACTATTTTGTAATCTGTTGCACAAACCACTTTAAGCTTCAAACCGCCGTACGTTTCTAACTCAATCTAGTATTTTTTCAAAGTAAGTGTTTGAAACTTTCGAAAATTGTAAATGGCAATATCCTCACTTGTGGCCCCGTGTCTAACTTACTCTCAATCGTCAAGAAGGCTTGAAGCAAGAATTACATCCAGCAACCATTTTTATTATCTCTATCATTTATTGCATCAATGAAAGGCTCGTCCTCACTTTTATGCAAAACGGTTTTCGACAGACTGCAGCAAAATGATTCAAATTCGCGCGCACTGAAAATTTTTTGGTAAACGCTGGACATTTTCCTTTCACATGCGAGTAACAGCGAAATTTGCATTATCCGGTTGGCTAAACATTCTCTTTAAAATAACAAGTTTTAGTTGTCTACGAGTCTCGATTTCTTTTTCAAGTGTTAGATCATCAAATTTTAACAGCTGAGCTTGTACCGCTGGGTACCACTCGTCCGATCGCCACTTGCTCTCTTATCATCGATTTTGTATCTTCACAAAAACTGCAACCAATGTCGAAACGTCCTTGAGGAAATGGTCAAACGGTTCACTCTCTTTTTTTGGCCCTCACAGAAGACCAGTACCTCTCATAGAAAACATTTGTTCTTGGATTACAGTGTTCTTTAAACTCATTCATAGCCACGCTATAGCTAATTGCTGTTGCGCGTCCGTTCATCCAAATAGCCACAATTTTCTTTGATTTTTCCATAAATGCTCGATTGTTCCAACCTGGGAAAGTCCATCGCTGTCTTGTTGCTCTTGCAGTTGTCAGTTTGCCGCGTTTTTTTTTTAAAAAAAAAAAGCTCACTAATCGTTGCTCTTCCTTTTTTCATTCTTCGTATTTTATGGTATTTTTTATTAGAAATGTACCGGCTTCGCTATGTTGTATTTTTATAGAATAACAAAAACTTTCATTTAAAGCAAATAATAATAATAACAAGAAGCATCACTCCCCCTTTGACTGAAATAATCGACAAAAAAACCAACAACAACGTCTCATTAGATCAAATAGAGCAAATCTATTGCTTTGGTTGAAATTCCAAATCCCATTTAATTTTGCCTGAGTTAGAATACATACAATAATCTACCCATCATTTTGTTCCTTGTGGAAATTTACTTGCGATCCAGAGATTTTTGTAAAAAAAATTTCTCCCTCCCCAGAGTGCAAAACGCTGTGTAATGTAGATTAAGAGATTTTTCACTATGAGTAATTGCGTGTATATGATTACCATTGTATTGTATATGATTACTGGGTGTTTCGAGAAGACTAATTTATTTTTAGTAAGATTAATAGAAAATGCCGGAAATATTTTTAGCATAATTATTATTTTTAATTCACCTTCTCATACCTTTTATTTATCTGAAAAAGTTATTTACAAATATGCTCCACTATATAAAACGACATCACTCAGAAAGAATGTAATACTATAAAATAGTAGCCTGTGCAGCAACCAACTCTGTTACCCCTTTAAATACGGCTGTGTTTATGGAAAATGTCAATAGCCTGTTTATTTAATTTTTGTTTCTTTTAATGACTCCAAAGTATTTAGAAGACTATTCCAAGGTACGGACGTGCAAATAAATTCCCAAAATAAAATTAAAACTATTTCAGAAAACATGCTAGTAATTTCGAGTTCCAAGAATCAAGATGTTACAAATATCTTGAAATTCGTTGAGGGATGGATACGGAATATTTCCGCATTCGTTAGTTTGCAACGAGATTTAAAAGTTGATAATATTAGTTTTGTCCTTACTCGAAATATTCATCAGGATGCATTTGAAAATACCTTCGGATTATTGAGGAAGAATGAGAGGAATATTAAACACATTACTCCGTATCAATTTAGTTGTGCGTTCAAAAGAGCGTTCTCAGTTAAGTACGTGGAAGCAATATGTACATTTTGCAATTATGAATCAACTATGTCTATGGATTTTTGTGAAAAAGAAATACTTTCAACAGTTAAGGAAACTTGTAGCAGAAATAATTGTTTTAAGTTGGAAACCGATAACAAATCAATGGATTTTGGGGAAGTTAATACGTTCAACTATTCTGGCGGTTGGATTTTTAAAAAAATGTAGAGCGCACCGTGGTTGTGAATTGAAATTAGCTGATGAAGAAGGCGCTTCTCTAACTTTCATCGGCTTTAAGCAATATTATGATGCACATTTAGTCAGTCCACCGACGTTATTTTTGAAGGCCCTAGAACAATTGGAAAATAAATAAAGCAAATTTGTACAAATTGTTAAGAATAAAAACATTTTTGAAAATAACATTGTTGCGCCAGATAGGATAAAAAATTTAAAATAATTTTGTTTATATGGGCGAGAATATACTTTTTAATTAGAAGTACAATATAAAATATTTGATGAAAAAATAAAGTTTTTCGTGTTAAACATTTATTTAAAAAAGTGTTTGTTTTTAATTTTATTTACAATGTTTCAGATTCCAAGATGTGTTTTATCGTGTTTTGTATCCTTTTCTTGCTTATTGGCTTGCGTTGCTAACAACTTCTAGCAAAATGTTAATACAAAGAAGGGATAAAGGTACCAATGTCACAAAAAGTTAAGGAAAATATTGCGCAGTGAACCTACTTTTTAATTCATATACTGTGATTAAGAGTTAACACCACGACAGCCCAACTACGACTGACTGTAGAGAGCACATAATATCCACAATAAAAAGCAAAGAATATATATAACAAGAAGGATCACTCCCCCTGAGGCTGAAAAAATCCACCCGTCGGTCGTACAAAAAACCAAGAACAACGTCTCATTAGATCAAATGGCGCAGATCTTTTGCTTGTTTTTAAATTTCAAATCCCATTTAATTTTGCCTGAGTAAGAATGCATCCTCATGTAAATTTAAATATACCCTGAAACATTTTTGTGAGTAATTTTTCTCCCTCCCCAGACTGCAAAACGCTGTGTAATGCATACGGACAAAGTGGAAACGGACTAGATTTTCTCCTTTTGTTTATGCGTTCGTTATCGGCTAACCCCAAGACTTCTTACCATGAGTAAATGCGTGTAAATGATTGTCATCGTATTGTATTGATTACTGGATGTTCCCAAAAGACTAATTTACTTTTTGAAAAGTTTTTTAAAAAGAAAAATGCTGGAAAAATATTTAGAATAATGAATTTATTTTTAATTCACCTTTTCATATGTTTTAAAGTTAAGCTAGCCATTTATTTATCTGAAACGGTTATTAACAAATGCGTTTTATTAAGTAAAACGACATCACTCTGAAAGAATGTTTAAATAATAATATAGAATATTTATTTAAAATGACTCTACTTTATTTAATTTGCTTCATGATATTCATGTAATGATACCTAGGACAAAGAAAATCAATCCTTTTTTAATCATGCCGCTAGGAATGAAATTTTATTATTTTGCTTTTAAAACTCCTTTGCTTTTGAAAATTATGATTACCTGATGTATAGTTTTGGATGAAAAAAAAAACATCTTGCATTATTTCTGTGTTTTAAAATGAAAGATGACATTCAACTCTTCGTCAGGCAGGTTAATTTTTTATAAAGAAAATGCAGGTCATTATATGACAGCAATAAAAAAAAGGATATTTCTTAGTTTTATGAAATTAATTACGCCTTAAAAGAAATGGGTTTTTCAAAAACCCTTTAATTAAGAGTAAATATTTTTATTGCATTGAGATTTGATGATATAAAAAAACAGTAAACGATTATATATTTTCGCAATTCTGTTTTAGTCGATGTTTGGGCGATGGCGATGGCGATGGCGATGGCGCTATAGTTAGCTCATTGAACTATCACGCAGGGAGTCTAGGTTCGATTCCTGGCTGGGTCATCAACAATTTTTCAAATTGCCATCACCCTTTCGGCGGGCAATGGCAAACTCCCGAAAGTAAAAAAATTGCCTACGAAAAAGCTTCTAAGGAGTGCCGTTCGGACTCGGCGATAAACCGTAGGCCCCGCTCAGATGTGACAAAAATAACAACATGAGCAACACAAATGAGTGTCAAGAAGCTAGGCCATGGCCCATACCGGGCTGCCAACGCCACAGTGTTTGTTTGTTTTTTTTGTTTTAGTCACGCTATTCAACCAAAAATATAGAGAGCACAACTAGCTGACGAAGAAAGCGCCTGGAAAATAAATTTTCTTCCAATTTCAACAATTATATAACGAGCTGTAGCATCGACGCAAAACTATACGAATTATTGAAATCAGAATTTATTTATGAATGTTGTGCCAAACAGGATAAAAAATATTTAATTGCTTTGTTTATAAGGGTGAGAATATACTTTTTAATAAAGAAGTGCGAGTATAATTGAAAAAATATTTTATTTTTTAATTTTATTCCACAAACACCCTGTTGCAATGTTTCAGATTCCAATATGTGTTTTACCGTGTTTTGTATGCTATCAACGTCTAACATATGTAATACCAATACACACAAAGGATAACTGTACCAAGGTCACAAAAAGATAAGGAAAATATTGCGCAGTGAACCTACTGTCTGATCTACATATATACTGCGATAAGAAGGAACACTTCAATCCAACTTCAAAGTTAGTAATCTCTACACAAATTTAAACAGAAGTAAAAAATGTTGCCCATTAGTTGGATTAGCAAAGAACTACCTGCTACATAAAATTTATTTTCTTAAATAAAATCCTTTAAGATAAACACGCTACGCACTACTATATACCTATCTCAAATGCTACTACCGTACTTTCTACGTGTCTACAACAAATTATGTGCCTTTTCTCATGATGCAATTGCAAAGGCGATGTAAACCTCATGCATTTGTGTAAATCAACCCCTATCTTAATTTTTACCTTATAATAAGCATAGGGAAGTGTGGATTTGAAACGAAGTTCTCATCCCATCCATTATTTTTCCACCATAGGTTTTTAAAGGCGGTGAATTGTTTACTTCACCCAGTTACAAACGGGAATCTCAACAGGGCATACCAATCGAGATAATTTGATAAAAAAAATTATACTATATTTTAAAGGATTTTGTTTTTTAAGTGGTGGAAAGTATTCGTATAAATATAAGTAATGGGTAAACATTTTTGTAGGTGTTTAGTTTGTAACGCATCTGCTCATGAATTTGATAAATTAATTATGTTTCTATTGCCGTTCATGTTTTAACATTTTTGTGAGAACACCCTGTAAATTTGTGTTTTGATTCCAAACGTACATTCTTTTTGTTATACCTGTTAGGTAAAACGCCCAAGGCACTGTTTCTTAGGAAACAGTATGGCTTATGGAAACACGGATGACTTGAAAGATGGTCGGCAACAGACGAAAGAGTTACCGGTTATTTATTTATTTATCTCGTTATACACGGTTATCGTAACAAAATAAGCTACTACAAGAAGTTAGTACTAGAATACTATTTCTTATATATATAGTTAATTATATAGAGTACATTAGACTTCCTTTTCACCCCTTTCTTACAAATGGTTTCTCACCCCAGGGTTATACAGGACTTCTTAAAAACCAGGATTTATCACTGTGTTGGTTTTTTTTCTCAATGTGTGTGTTGTTAGAAAATCATTTTGCATTTTGTCGATAACCAAACGGTTTATTCTGTAATTGAAATTCATCATCGATGGAGGTAATGCGGACAAAATCATAAACAGATGCTAAGAAAGCAAACAGACAAAACAAAATATTGGCTCATATGTGGACAAATCCATTTTTATTAACCTCATCGAGAAGTGTAAAACAATATTTTGAGCAATCTGCTATAAGGTGATGGGTATTGAGTATCTTCAAAATGTAATGAATAAAGATTTGTTGCAGATAGAATTACATGTTTGAAAATGAAGAGAAAATTTGAATGAATGAAATTCACATTTTTGTTTATCCATAGCAGCGACATGGCTAGGTACCTACTAGAGGTCTGCATAAATACGAGTACATTCATTTGCTGTCACTAAACGAGTGCAGTACTTCAGTGTCATTATTTAACTAGGTATGCAGTGAAGTAGTGTAACACACCACAAAAGACCAGGTACTGTACAATACTCGGCCACTTAATAGCAAACATGAGTACATTGTTTTCTTTCTCTCCCACGCTTTGGGTGCTTGATGTGTTTGGTGAGAGCAAATTGGGTGCACTGTTATCTGTGCAAAATACACTGAGTACACCGAGTACACTGAGTGCTCTGAATGAAATGGCTGCAATGGTTCAGAATTCAAAGAACAAAGTTAGCAATCTATAATCAAATTTGAATGTGAACTACGTGAAAAGGGCTTTATAATAAAGGCGCTCAAAATTTGACAGTGTGTGGGGTTATAGTTATAGTATTTGGACAGTACAGCTTTAGAGGTTTTAGTAATTAATGTTGGGCAAGTTATGATTAAAAAATGCAGTGTGCGGATGCAAATTTTACTATAAAAATGTTTAGTTGGAGCTCCGTTCCATGTTGGATCGTTTTCGTCGTAAGGCGGACAAATTCAAATCTACTAGTTTGGTAAGGAATTAAAGAACTAAGGTACTCTATTCTAAGTCTAAATCTAAATCTAAATCTAAAGAACTTGACCTTTCGCAGACGTAAACTTGGCGAATTTTGTTTCGGAACTTAGGTCTGCACTGCATCTGTATAAAATTCAATTGACACAAAAACATAAAGGCAAGAGTCCATAGCCAGCATCGAAAATTTGCTTACTGGGCTTTGGAAAAGTTGTAAGTGGACTTCAATTTCGGATGGAAAATCCTCTCCAGTTTCGAGCCAATTTTTGCAAAAACTGGCTAAATACCATTTGTCAACATTGTCGCATTTGGGGATGCAACAATCCACATGAAACCCATCAGTTGCAAATGCTTTAAAAAAGGTCATTGTTTGGCGTGGATTTCGTTTTATTGACTCGTAGTTCTATCAAAATAAAGCTGGCACCATCATAACGGCTATCGGCAAAAGGTATGGTGCAATGAACATTTTTTGAGGCTTAAATTGGAAGATATGATCCCAATGACGAGTGGTTCTACACCACTCTGCGCTTGCAGCATATTCTCTGCACAACAAATTCGAAAGCATGGTTATCTTGAGTTTCGGCAACGTCAACTGGCAATCAAGATTGTATGTTTTAATGCCATAAGACTTCATTGTTTTGGGTTACGTAAAATCACTCGTTTGTGGGGATAAGCCACAGACTATTGATGCTTTAAAAGCCAAAATAACCAATTTTATCAATAATACTGGGCCCATTTTATGCGGTCATCAAAATTTGCGTGGCGTACCCAGAAAAGCCGCGGTGGTCATTTGGTGGATATCACATTCCATATGAAATGCAATCGTATACTCGCATATGAAAGCGCAAATGTAATTTTTCATGAAGATTTTTATGTTTTGCAGTAGTGGCACCTGTACTAAGTTGAATTAGCATTTTTCTTTAAAGTTAGTTGCAAAATATTAGCTACGCCAGCAAGTAGTGCATCTTTTCTCCAGCCAGAATGTTAATTTCAGAAAAAACGTTGTTTATTTGGATCCGACTTAGCTTTGGTTAATCAAATAATGTTTCTACACTCCGATATAAATCAAATTATTAAAAAAACAATAAATTTTTTTTTTTTTTTTATTACACATATATACCTATTGTCATCACTTCTCCTTTTTCTTATCGCCATTTCCCGTTATTCTGTCATTTAAAAAGCTCGCCTTTTGCTTGCACCAAACATAAGTATAAATTAATACTTGGTGTACTCAGCTAAGGTACTCGGTGTAGGTACTCGGTGTACTCGGTGTAGGTATTAGGTGTACTCAGTGTTGTGTTCTCTTTTTTTATGGATACCTATTTGTGAATAACCGTTCTTTATGAGTACACTGCATTGAGTGTTTAGTTTAAAACGGGTGCAATACTAACGCAGTAAACAGGTATCAGGTGATTCATTCATTTTAGTTCATTCATTGAAATAAAAGAAGAAGGATGTACGTTTGGAATTAAAATATCAGTTTATAGGGTATTTTTGCAAAAAAAAAATGCATAATTGGTAATTGAAACATAATTAATCCATCAAATTTCTCTTCAAATGCGTAACACACTAAACACTTGAAAGTATGTTTACCCATTCATTATATTTAAACGAATACTTTTTACGACTTAAAACCTGTAAAATATATTTTCTTTTTTATTTCCACTTCTGGTACGCCCTGTTGCAATTCCCGGTTGTAACTGGGTGAAGTCCACAATTAACCGCCTTTAAAAACCTATGGTGGAAAAATAATGGATGGGGTGAGAACTTCGTTTCAAATTAACACTTCCCTAAGCTTTATTATAAGGAACAAATCAATATAGAAGTTGATTTACACAAACGCATGAGGTTTACACTGCCTTTGAAATTGCATTATGGGGAAAAGGGAAATAATTTGTCGTACACAGGTAGAAAGTTTGGTAGTAGCATTTGAGATAGATATAGTGCGTAGCGGGTTTATCTTGGAAGATTTTGTATAAGAAAATAAATTTGATCTAGCATGTTTTCTTTTCTGCTCCAACTAATTTTTGTTTAAGTTTGTGTAGAGATTAATGACTTTGAAGTTGTATTGAAGTGTCCTTTCTTATTGGAGATATTCTTTGGTTATAACCAAGACCGGCGGAAGAGTTGCAATATACCGCAGTAAGGCATTAATATATAAGGTGTTAAAACAAAATTTAAAGAAAGCAAGGTTGACTATACCATATTTCGATTTAACTAAGCGATGGCTACACAAAGTACCACATTGGTGTTGCCTATAACTCTAACCCCCAGAACCCTTAGTTTCTGCAATCAGCGTGTATACTGCAACCTACAAGAAACTAATTATTTTCGGCGGTAAAAATGTAAAGAGCCAACAAGTCCCACCAATTTTGAGCTTACGGTTGAGCCAGAATTATCAGTATTGAACCATTTGCTACACGGTTTTCACATAATAACCTTGAAGCCTTGTTGACGTTAATTGACATTCGAGCGATAAGTATCTCTCGCAACATAAGTTTTTTGTCGCCTTTAATGATTTCTGCCTGGCGTAGAATAAGAATAGCGCCCCCTACAAATGCAGATTTAAACAATATGGGGAAATTTAGAACGATCGCAATATCGAAATATATAATTATGTAATTATTCATTTCCACATTTTTTCCACGTTTTTTTTTAGATTTCTCCAGTAAGCCTATTCCTCCATACATATAAATACAGATTAAAAAAGTTCAGATAAGGTTTACTTGTTAAACATTTCATGCATTAAAGAAAAACAAAAAAAATCAACAACGAGAAAAATTTTTAGGGACTAATAAATATAAATTAAATACGTTCACGCAACTATTAAATAAATAATAAACCATATAAACATATTATTACACTTGTGTGTTCTTTGGTAAAAAGTTATTGCCCATTAAAGAAAAGAGATGAAAAAGTTTAAAGCTAAAATTAAATTACATACACATTTTACAAGAATAAGGTTTCTTTAAATAAGTGCCAAAAAAATATAAACCAAAGAACAGTGTTTGGAAAAACATTCTTCATATTTCTGTTATGAATACAATTAAAAATATCTTTCCCGGAATCATTTTCAATAATCAAAGTTGATAACATGATGATATTTCGATAAAATTGCTATTATAAGTTAATTTTTTTTCTAATTAGACTGTTCCACTAAAGCTGAAACTAAACTTGGATTTGATTTGAGCTTTCCAATTTTATATACACGTTGATATAATTCATTGTGCTCTTTTATCTACTCAAATCTTTCAGAAATTGATGAAATGGCGGATGAAATGGATGTAAAACTTTAAAATTAAATTCTACCTTAAATATTTTTTGGGCGGTTCTATAAAGGACTCATCTCTTCCTTCGTAGAAAAACTGATAAGCCCTTTTTCAGGACCACAGGATTGCGATAGCTGGAAAAGTGCAAGGAACGTCTAGATCAACAGCTATGATCCTAGCTTCCTCCAAAAACAAGCAGAATTTTTCATCATTTCCCAATTCTATGAGAAATTGTTTTGTTGAAGACAAAATCTCAACTACCAGCTGGAGGCACATATTCCGTTGTTGAAGGAACTTGCTAGCAATATTAATCCTATCTAAAATTGTGTGGCAAATTACAACGCAGCAAAATCAGTCACCTTGCGGCTAAGGGACTGGGCCATATTTATGGATTTAGGGTCATCAGTTTTTCATAGTTTAACAAGGGCTTCATAAACTTCTCCTAAATATAGGTATGATGGCCTGATCGCATCTATTCTGCTCTCCCATCTGGTCGTACATAGGGGTTTTAGTGTCAAACTTATAAGATGTTTTTTCAGAACCGACCATCTGTTTACAGAGCTAGATAAAAAACATGCGAGTATAAACTCTCAACCATGTCAAAAAATGTCACTGCGTCTAGAGAACATTGAACAGCATCAAGGATGACTAGATTCAGCGTATGCGAGGAGAATGGGACGAACAAAACTTTTGGTTCTAGGGCTTTAATTCTACCTAACATACCACAATTGTTGCCTTTCACGTTTGCATCATTGTCATATCCTCAGCCCCGGATATTTGATAGCGCAAGGTTTAACTTTGAAAGCTCACCTAATACTAGTTCAGTTAATCCATATCCGGTTGTCTCTTCTGCAAATAAAAATCCTAAGAAGTATTTCTTAACTTCATAGTTTTTTTTGTAATGGTCAACTTTTTTGTTTTCTAACTACCAAAATTAGCTGTTCCTTCCTAGTAATATCAGGCGTACAATACACAATTATCGAAAAATATTTAGCTTGCTTTATTTTGTCTAAAATATCTTTTCTCACTTCGAATGCTTAAAGTTCTATGAGCTCATTTTGAACGCCCTTACTTAGGTATCCGTCTCTTGATGATGGATTCTGCGTAGGGGTTCTGCATGTCGTCATGTCATGTCGAATTGACTAACAGCTTACACGAATTGCAGAAAATTGCCGTTCTCTTGCTCGAATAAAACATAGGCGTTTCCTCTAAATGCTAAAGACTGTGTAGCAAGGTATTGCACGAGAATTATGAGCCGTCAGTTTTCTTGGCCATTTGGTTTTGCATTCCAGAGTCTATTGTTTTGCCTTTTTGCAAACTTAAATCCAAATCTCTCCAAACCCGGAAAGATGTTCTGTGCTGGATAAAGCGCCACTCCTTTTCGTTTGCGAAAATAAGATACAGCAGAAGCAAAAGAAAGAGTCCGAAGATTTCGAGTAAACTAACCATGCCCTTGATGTTTTCTCACTATTTTTTAAATATCTTTTGTAAAAACGATTACTAAACCTCTTGCTTTTAGCTACAGGGAAATCAAAATTTTCTACTTGAACAGGACCCTGCTCCACTAATAATTGAATAACTTGATCACTTAAATTTGGCCATAATTTAGGATCTTCAAATGCTGGTCAAACATTAATTGCACTACTTCAACATCATCTAACACACGTAAGTTACGTATCCGGTAACGCATACCAGATGATACCCGAATCTCTCCACAATTTCAAGCTAATTCATTTTTTTTCTATTTTTTCTCTTTTCCCACAATCCTATCTTTTGCATTCTCTGCACTTTTAATTTGCTTCGTCCGATGCACGCGCGTCGAACGCAATGAAAATTTCCCACACAAAAAATGCTGAGCTAGCATTATAACGTAAACAAGCAATGTATTAATTACTTAGTCGATAAAAATAAATAAAGTTATTTTTTTTACCGCGAACCCGGTAAAATGGCGCAGTCGGTAGGATCTTTATGTTAAAAAAAAAAGATCAAAAATTGAACGGACCGAAAAAAAATCGCGAAGCAAATAAATAACATAACTATAAAGACTATGAATTACAGTGAAATACAATTGTTTGATAAACATTTTGGTGACACTAAAAATCAGTGATGATTCAGACCCAAAAAAAAATTAAAATAAACTAGTGTGAACGAAAATCACAGCAAAATTCTGAAGAAGGATAGTATAGATAAATTCTGGGCCAAAGTTATCAGCCAGGAAATGAACGAACAACTAATGGAAAGGCTCACATCAGCCATGGAAGCTTTAGCCGCACGAGGTGCACAACACACACAAAGCCGTGCGTGCTTCGTAATGAAAGAAATTTCTTATATCAAACCATTTGATGGCAATCAAAAAGAACTCACGCAGTTTTTAAGTGTAGTCGGAACACTGTGGAAGATCCAGTGAAGTTGGAATTAGGAAAGGCGATATACGAGTATAACACAAAAATCACAGGAAAAGCCAAGGACTTACTTCTCAATAACCAGCCGAGCGGATGGACAGAAGCAAGAAATCTATTGAAACAACATTTTCGACCAGCGGGCAACCACAATAAGATATCTAGAAATATAAATTATCTCAAAGTAAGTTCGATTTTAGACCTTAGTAATAAAATAGAATTGTTAGTTCAAGAAATAAATTCTTTCTTTAAGAAAACATTTTATATTATTTTAGATAATCGTATTTAACAAATAGTGTCAGGGAATTTGTCCCGAGAAATAAAAGATCTTTACGATTTACATCAAATAAAAAATATTTTGTACACTTATGTGGGCTTTGATCAACAAAACATAGACAGAGAATTTTTGACACAAGACAGACGTAACGGACATAATTTAAAACCCAATCACGATAAACAGGACAATAATTTCGTAAGGAATAAAGATACCAATCATAATCCGAATAGGCAGAATAGCTCGAACAATAAAATTGAACAAATTCAGGTCAGCATAGGCAAAACAATAACTCTCAGCCAAATCCTTCTAGATCAGGTCAACATAGAGCATCAGGTCAATCTAAGCAACTAGCATTCAACCAGTCAGGTCAGTTCCGAAATGCCAATCAACAACCGGAACCAATGGATGTAGGACCTTTAGTTCACCAAGAGCAAGCGGAAGAAGAAACGAACAACGAAGAGGTTCACAACATAGAACCAGCGTTTTTTCTCAACTAGGCCTCGGTAATAAAATCCTTATAAAGCTAACAATAGATAAAAATAAGTACATAGCACTAATAGACTCTGGCTCAACGATGAGCATCATCAATTCTAGTAGAGTAGATTGTAAGGAGTTTAAAGTTTTCGAAACGGTTAATATGAAGTTGCAAACTATCAATAACGTTACTACAAAAAAAGTAGACAGGATTATTACAAGTATTCCTAAAGAGTTTAATTTAGATCCCAGAGGAGCCATACGATGGTACAAGAGAAACTTAGGAGACAAACCCTACGACATCCTATTAGGAATGGACTTACTTAGTAAAATTGTCAAAACCCTTGATTTTGATAATAGGTGTCTAGTTCTAAAAAATAATGTCAGTATACCCCTATATTCTACTGAGAACGAAGCAACCTTTGATTGTTTTGAACTCAACACGAATAGCAAGGATATTGATCTGGGTCATTTTAATGAAGAGGAAAGGCGAGAAATGCAGAAACCAATTCAGGAATCTAATTTATAAAGAAGGGGATCAGCTAATTAACACAAATTCAATAATGCATGAAATTAGAACAACAGTAGATCAACCTATTCATGCTTAACTGTATCGATTACCTCCAAAACACGAAGAGGAGGTAAGTCGGCAAATAAAAGAAATGGAAGGGCAAGGGATTATCCGAAGATCTAATAGTAGGTACGCTTCACCAATAGTGGTTGTAGCAAAGAAGGTAGATAATTCGGAAAACAGAAATTCCGTTTATGTGGCGACTACAGGAAATTAAACGAGATCACCATTGATGATAAGTACCCCCTACCCAATATAGATAGCATATTGGACAAACTAGGTAGAGCTCAGTACTTTTCGTCGATGGATCTAGCAACAGGGTATCACAAAATTAAAGTTCAACCGAAAGATATCTCTAAAACGGCTTTTGTAACTCCTCAGGGCCTCTATGAATACTCGTACCTTAGAATGGCTTTTGGATTAAAAAATGCGCCGGTAACCTTTCAGAGGTTAATGAACGAGATACTCAGGGATTAGATTAATAAATGTTGTGTCGTCTATCTAGATGATATTTTAATCTTTTCAACGAGCCTAACAGAACACATACCAGCTTTAAGATTGATATTTAAAAAACTCGCTGAGCATAAATTGAAAATACAATTCGACAAATGCTCATTTATGAAGAGGAACACAGAGTTCCTAGGTCATGTCCTGACAGCAGAGGACATGAAACCTAATCCAAATAAGATTCAATGCATTCAAGCATACCCACTTCCCAAAACTGAAAAAACAGTTAAAGGGCTTCCTAGGAGCTACAGGGTATTATAGAAAATTTGTTAAAGACTATTCCAAAATAGCTC
Organism: Volucella inflata; assembly: GCA_928272305.1. Lineage (NCBI taxonomy): Eukaryota > Metazoa > Arthropoda > Insecta > Diptera > Syrphidae > Volucella > Volucella inflata. The sequence continues at coordinate 115,413,564 of OV743716.1, read as the reverse complement.
ACCCTATGGTTAAGTATTTAAAAAAAGACAGGAAGATCAACACCAATGATCCTGAATACATCCAAGCTTTTGAGACTCTTAAGCTTATCATTATGAGACATCCGATTTTAAAATTTCCGGACTTTAAAAAAACATTCACTCTTTATACTGATGCCAGTAATTATGCTATAGGGGCAGTATTAATGCAAGAGGGACAACCCGTATGCTACGCCTCAAGGACATTAAATGACCACGAGAAAAATTACTCCGTCGCCGACAAAGAGTTCCTTCCAATTGTTTGGTCAGTGACATATTATCGACCGTACTTATGGGGAAATAGATTTAAAATCATAACTGACCACTACCTATTTAGTACCTAAACAAGAAGTGTACAGGAAAAGAGTTTAGCCAGAGAAACCAACGGTGGCTACTCAAATTGCAAGAATACCAATTTGAGATCGAATACCTAAAAGGTAAGGAAAATAAAATCGCAGACTTTCTTAGCAGAATCCCAGGAAGCGACAACAAGGAATATGAAAAGAATCAAACAGTAAATAAGTTATCCGAGAATAAAGCTGTAGCAAACGAAGATGAACAACAAGTTAACGATGATTCCTCTGACAATGCAACTATACATTTGGAAGACGAACAGCAACTAGACCACATATCTATATTAGAAACAATAGTCAATAAATATAAAACCCAACTCATACTAACTAATGATACTAACAGAGAAATATACATTTTACATAATAGGAGAATTATTTATGTTGACATGGCCAAAGATAAAGAATATTGGACAGACCTATTTAGGAGATTCATTAAACTTGGTACCATTGGAATATATACAGAATTAGATTATCACAAATTCAACAAGGTGCAGCAACTGTTAATACCAATGACAAACAAACAAAATTCATCAAAGCTACAATGAGAGCTGGAGAAATAAAAACCTTAGAGGATGTTCAGAAACATATTTCGTTATACCATACAAAGGAAAGCCTACACTGTGGTATCGTAGAAACGTACCATAGTTTAAAAAATAAAATTTACTACCCTCATTTAGTTAAAGAAATAACCAGAATAATAAATAACTGTAAAACATGTCTCGAAAGTAAATACGAAAGGAAACCAATAAAACCTAAATTTGAAATAAACGAAACACATTCGAGGCCAAATGAAATTCTTCACATGGATGTGTATTACTTTATGAAATAGTCATTTCTTACTCTAATAGACAAATTAACGAAGACAGCATACGCTTACTACTTACCAAATAGAAACTGGACAAAAAAGATAGAAATCGTGGAAGAACATTTTTCAAAATTCGGCAAACCCACAAAAACAATAACAGACAACGAATTTAAAGCTGAAAACTTTAAAGAATATTTAAAGGAACAACAGGTTGAGTTACATCTATCAAAACCCAATACTCATACAGGTAATAGCGACATAGAAAGGTTTCATTCTACTTTGCAGGAAAAACTAGTAACAATGAAAAATTTAGACCTCACACTAATACAAAAAGTTCATAGAGCCGTAAAGAATTATAATGACAGGTATCACTCCACTATCAAAATGACACCAGACGAAGCAATGTATGCTGACATTGCAATATTAGTTAGACAAACACAAGTATAGAAAAATAAGAAAATTCAGAAACTAAACAAGGATAGGGAACAATATAAAGAGACAAGAAAGGTAATCCCAGTTAAAAATTACAAGCGTAATTATTATAAGAACGAACCTAGGTATACACTTAAGACTTTTAAGCGAGAACACCCTACTAATATTAAACGACCTTCGGTACAATGGATAATGCTGACCGGCAAGAGATAGCAGAGCACATGAAATTGATAGAAGAAAACGATGGTAATGCGATCAATAGCCTGAATAAACAAATAGAAATTATCTCCCATTTTAACGAATCTGTTATTGACCTTAAGAACATCATAGAATCAGATAGGAAGCAGTTAAGCCAAACTTATGAAGAATTAAAAGGAAACGAGAAACGAATCATTTTACAGCAACTTAAATTAGGCCAAATACTAAAACCTAAAATCTTAGAATAGAAACTTAACCAAATTTTAGACAGTATAGCACTAGTAAAACAGTGATTAGTACACCCAAGCATGCTAACGGCAACGGAGATTAGGGAAACCGATCTAGACCTTTATAGATTAAAGAATGTTAAAACAGGACTATTAAAGTACGACGAAGACAGACTAATACTCGCAATTAAAATTCCACACAATAACAAACTGATAGACTTTAAACTAATAACATCAATGCCTGCATCAAGTTTTTCGGAAGTTATATTAGAAGACGAATATTTTGAATAGAAATAAATCAAACAAAATACAAGATGCAATGTAAAAAAGTTCAATATGTAAACGAACTTTTACCAATAAACAATTGTATATCTAATAATAATTGTACGAGTAAACTAAAGAAAAATGAAGTTGTCGAAATTAAAAGATTAGATGATTATACTATAATTTGTAAAAATATGAAAAATGAAGAATTGTTAAACCAATGTGATGATAGAAAAATAAAATTAATAGGAAACTTTTTAAAAACAATTACCAATTGTACTATCAAAATTTTAAATCAAACATTTAGTAATAATAATATTAAATTTCTAGATAGATTCTTTTATAATGAAGATGTAACACATAATTTTACTAAACAACCTAAATTTGAAGATATTGTATTAAAAAGTATAACTAATTTAGAACATATCAATATACTTGAGTTTCATAAAAATGTTAACTACGAGTATATTGCTAGCTCAACAATCGCGATAATTTTTATCATATTAATAATAATCCTATCAAGACAAAATAAAAAACTTAAAGTTTCTATCAAAAATATAAGTAATGAATTTCCTAAAATTCAGGAGAATTTTAAATTTAACGGGGGGGAAGTTACGTATCCGGTAACGCATACCAGACGATATCCGAATCTCTCCACAATTTCAAGCTAATTCATTTTTTTCTATTTTTTCTCTTTTCCCACAATCCTATCTTTTGCATTCTATGCAGTTTTAATTTGCTTCGTCCGATGCACGCGCGTCGAACACAATGAAAATTTCCCACACAAAAAATGCTGAGCTAGCATTATAGAACCCATAAAAGGCACTGGCAAACACGCCAAGCCTTGGTCTTTAACGTAAACAAGCAATGTACGAGTATTAAGTACTTAGTCGATAAAAATAAATAAAGTTATTTTTTTTTACCGCGAACCCGGTTGTAAAAATATCAGTCGTATGGCTGATTCTGCCTGAACTGGCTCGGCAATATTTCCTGTAGGCAATAAATTATGCAACTTAGACTTACCGATGTTGAAGAACACACAGCAAGGTATTTCCTGAACTGCAGTGCATGTTTTGTGTTGTCTGCCTCGATCGCCTTCCGTTCGCTCCTACACTTACTAAATGATAGTTTTTTCTTTCCTGAATACGGTTCTGAGTCCCGACCACAAGGCAACACTTTTTTGAAAATATTTTTTAACCGACTTGACTCAGTTGTATGCAGGAACTTTGTTTTACACTTTAGAAATATTATTATTATTTTAACACTGACTATGATTTCTGAATCTGTCGCCGTCGTGTAAAAACAAATAGTCCTAAATTTATAATTATACTTTGTTTATATTATTTCAAAGCACGATTCTGTTTAGACCAAAATTGCTAAGCGCCTCACAAGCACCTATTTCACAACTAACATATTTGTTCTCGATATTTTAACTCAGCAAGTATTAGAAACCACAATCACTCCCATTTAGACCCAGCAACCTTGCGATTTCGCAACACCAAATAAGGTGATTTTGTTCGAGTTTTCCTCTTTATACCGTTGTTACCATGGAAACCATTTTTCATGTTCCTGTTTCTTCATTAATGCGGTACACATTAAGTTTGCTTGCTTCTTGTGAAAGATTTTTTTAGCTGTGTTTTAGGAAGTTCTTTTTTGTTTATAAAGAACTTAACACTCAAGTGAATATGAATACACTTTTTTTTTATAATTTACGCGTGCCTAAGGTAGTTATAATACCTTTTTACTGTTGCTAGGGCGCGGGCGGAAAGATTGAAGGAGAAGAATTGAAGCATTGTTGTGATGTAGTGGTTTATAGGTATATTTGATGTCGATATTGACTCTCCAGGGGTGGAAGTCCGAATACGACGGAGAGTTTTTCTTCACTCGGAACGATTCGTGTTATCAATTTTAACGGTTGTTTTGTGCGTGAAACCCTACAACAGCCAAATCTACATGCCAGTGTTATGCCTTCTCGGGCAGTTTTTTCGGACTGAGTTCCGATTACACAAATGAAAGACTTGTCATGAGTAGGATTCGAACCTTGACGCTGCGAGTGAGAAGCGATGGCTAGTACCACTACACCACCCCACTTAAAGTGCTTGAGCACGTGTTAACTTTTTTTTTTAGGAAAAAAAGAAAGATGTTTGGGCCCAGTGGCTATTTCGCTCCATGGGTGGCATCCAACATTTAATGGGGAGACTAAATTATTGGTGTAATTGGACTTGTTGGTGTAATTCAAAGAAACCACTTCACGTGGTCTTACTTGCTGGAAAAAAAAGAGTATCTGTCGGGCGCGGCTGGGATTGAACACCGAACCGTCCAATTTAGAAGTCAAAACACTACCACTTGAGCACGGCCAACCAAACAAGGAACTACATTCCACCTCCGTAAATCTGTGTACTGAAAATAGTAGAAAATGAAGCGTCGTCTATTGTCTATGTCATTTCAAAATTGACAGACAAGAACTTAAAATTCCATGCATCAAATGTAGTGAATCGTGCAAAGTTCGTAAAAGTTGATAAATTGAAAATCGATACTAGTTTGCGGAGACTATGTGGCCACCAGCGAAAGTTTGGATGCAGCCACTGTTTCCAAGGAAATACGAGGTGTGATCAAAAAATAAGGCGACTTTTCATTTTTAAAAAAATATATTTATTTAATCATCCAAATTTATTTTATCCTCTTCAAAATAATCCCCCTCTGATACAATGCACTTGTGCCAGTGCTTTTTCCAGTCGTCAAAGCACTTCTGAAACGCACTTTTTGGTATTGCCTTGAGGTCCTCCAGCGATGCAGCCTTGATCTCCTCAATCGTTGCAAATCTTCGTCCTTTCATGGGCATTTTCAACTTTGGAAAGAGAAAAAAGTCGCAGGGGGCCAGTTATAACCCTTTTGAGCAGATCAGGATCATCATTGACGTTGTTTAACATGTCTTGGGCAATGTTCATCCGATGCTGCTTTTGATCAAAATTAAGCAATTTTGGAACGAATTTCAATGACACAAGTTTCATATCCGTTAATTTAATTTAACATCCGTTAAAATTAAATGGCTTGAGCCAAACGATAAGCCAAGATCATCCGCTATTTCCCTAATCGTGATTCGACGATTTTTCAACACAATTTCTTTAACTTTTTTAACATTTTCGTCTGTGTTTGACGTGCTAGGTCGTCCGGAGCGAGGTTCATCATTAACATTTTCTCGGCCCTCTTGGAATAATTTATACCACTTATAAACATTTTTTTTGCTTAAAGTTGACTGTCCGTACGCTACTGTCAACATTTCAAGAGTTTCTTAGCACTTAATACCATTTTTTACGCAAAAATTAATATAAACTCTCTGCTCCATTACTTTTAACCACAAAAATCGCGTAGTAAACAAAACACGTCCAACTTGTATGCCTCTCACATAAAAACAACAACTGCTTTATGGTTAAAACTATAAACATATGATCGTGACAAGTGAACCAATACAACAACAAAAAAATTTTGAGTTAGAGTGTACTGAGCGCGCGAAATTTAAAAAGTCACCTTACTTTTTGATCACACCTCGTACATAAATGCAGCAAACGCCAAACCAAAGGAAATTTATGTTGCCAAGAGCACGTTTAAGAAAATGAATGGTTTTATTTCGGCGTATATTACAGTTTTTTTCACCGAATAGTTGATTTATAACTACATTTGCATCAACCAAAGCCGGACCTTTTTTTTAATATTCTTCCATTTTTTCTACATAATATTAATTGCGTTAACAAATACAACAACATGCACAGGGACAACAGATCTAAATTAATCAAACAAGAATTTTTTTTTTCCCGGCGAGGGCTTGTGAAAATCTTCCATCAGACACTATGAGGATCGCAAGCGTATACTCATAGTAGTGTGAGGTTCTTACTCACTAAAACTACATCCCTTCGATAATTGTGTTTGATACCACAACTAAGTTAAACTTATCAAGCAGCTTTTCCATCACAATATAAGCTTGTTTTTTAGGTGACTTTCCATTGAAAGATCCTTCATGTTCCACTTTCAATTTATCGTGACAGGTCCAGATGCTTAGTTCTTCGAAGACGGCGCAATTAATTTTGTTCGCCCAGAATTTCTAGAACAGTATTATTAATATGCCTAAAAGCCGTGTTAATAATATGTAAAAGCTTAGTGAATGCTTTTAAGGGCGGTATTTTAAGGACTTCTCCGGTTATCAGGTCGTATCTGGGAGCTTTTTTCGGTTATAAGTTCATTATAAAATTCCTTAATTGAGCAAGAGTTGCATTTGTTATTGTAAAGTTATCAGACACCCTTTCTGATATACTAATATAGTACACTAGTGTTTGTCCATCAAAGGGCTTAAAAGTTTCTTATAAATAATCCGCGAAGAGCTCCCTTTTTTCCGTATCCTCCTTCGCCTATTCGTTGTTATCCATTTTAATTGGTGGCGCTGGGGTCTTGGGCCTTTTGAAGCCTTTAAATGCTTTCTAAAGCGAGAAATTAGTTTTTTTTCCTGCCGTCAAGTTTTCGACATACGTATTTACGAGTACTACGCATTTTTTGTTGTTGCTTAGAGTCTGCTTGAGTAGATTACAAAGTTTATTTAGACTTCTTTTATCCTGCGGAGCTCGAGTAAATTGCCATTTTTTGCGTGCTTTCCTCTTTTCCCTTACCATTTCTTTTATCTCTTGCAGGAAATTTGTGATATTTTTCGCCATTTTTTGTCGTTGATAAGGTTTGTTGTTTTACGCAGTACGTTGAACGATTTCCACGAACGAGTCAGCTTCGATTACAAGTTCAAGTGGTGATCTTATTGAAACGTTTAATTCCACGTTATCTTCGATTGCCTTCCTAAATCTTTCCCAATGGGTACGAGTATTTCTTCCAGTTAGTCGAAGCGGTGCATGTCTTTTAATGAGCGTGTCTCTCATTGTCAGTATGACTGGAGAATGGTCGGAGGAAAGATCGAAGGTTTCATTAACTTTGTGTTCATAGTTGTGTTCCATACCAGCTTCATAGACCAATTTACCTTTTTGGGAAACACATCTAGAGCCCCAAAAAGTGTGTTTAGCATTAAAGTCACCGCCAATTATAAAGGCAGGTCCAAGCGAAATAAATAAGTTCTTGACAATATATTTTGTGACCTTGGATGGCGGAGGGAAGTAAATGGCTGAAATGTTAAAGGAATTGCGTTCGGTTTTTAGGCGTACGGCAATTTGTTGCACAGCCTCGAGCTCGATTTTTATATATTCGTTATTCCCGATCGTCTGTTTGATATATGCGGAGAATCCGCCTCTGGCATTTCCCGATGGGTGATACGCGTAGTAATCCTTAAAACCCCTTATTCTTGCGCGCGACCCATTTTTCAAATGGGTTTCGGAAATTAAACAAACGTCAATATCATTGATACTAAGAAATAACACTAATTCATTGAGTTTGTCCAAGTAAGTAATTCTAGTTTTCCTTTCTTTATTTTTTCGGGTAAGTTGGTTTGTATTGAACCTATTTTCAATTTTGTTAAATTGTCGAAAATAAGTTCATTTACTCTGTTTTGCTGCTTAAGTTTTGCGAGTATAATGGAAAATACTTAAGATGTAGAGTCCTTTGATTCATCGTCCCTTTTAAAATTTAGTTTTGTGGCTTGGGCATATGTAAGATTGCCCGATAGTTTACGTGTAACGCTTGGCGGCGGTCTTTCTTCAGACATTTTCGCCTTAATGTTTTTAGTAACAGAGACATTTGGTTTTTCTTATGTTTCTGTTATTTTATCGAGCCTTTGCTTTTTTCAGGGCACAATTTTTGAAAGTTCGTTTTGCGCCTTGAGCAACTTATCTCTTCCGTTTTGCAGCTCTCTGAGTACTTCACATCCTCGAAAATTAGCTACATGTTTCCCCATAGTACTTGTGGCCTCTCTACCTGGCACTATGTCTCTACTACCTTTTCGACTATCCTCGTTACCTATCCTACTCTGGAGATAATCCCTCGAGGCATAAAACTCGGTGCCGTCATCATCTCTCTCCCAAAACATCAACAACGACAAGAATATGAGTGCAACCCCGAGTGGACTTGGGAAGTGGGCCTGCCAGAGCAACGCACACCATTTCCCAACACCTTGACATACCTTCCCTTTCAATAATCAAACCAGTGTTTCGCTCACTCACCGGCTTAACTTGTTGGCATACTTTGCCATTTTTTGCATAGCTTGTTACTTTTGACCGCATATTTTTCCAGTACTCCAGCTCCTATTCTCGCAAACGTTTTGCGTACACCCATGCGACCCGCTAATAGATGATCGTGGCACGCTTGTAAAATCCCTAATCGACCTTGCTTTTCAACTACTAGTTTCCACTCGTTACTGTTATCATCATATACTACTATATTTCTAGCTTATACAAACTTGAAGAGCTTTTCCACAAGGCGTAGGCTAACGGGTTAGCTTCTACCGCTGCAATCATCTTCCTGATCTCATGGTTCTGATCTGCTTCTGAGATCCCAGCCAACTCCGGGACTCCTCGCTAAAGCATGGCGGGAACTACTAGCTCTTTCCCCTTTCTGTGGATTATTTGGAATTCAAACTGCTACAACCTCACTGCCCATCGACCTAGTCTTCCTTGTAGTTCCTTAAAGTTGCTCAGCCAAACCAGCAAATAATGATCATTTATGACTGTTAGCCGAACCCCTTCGATGTATGATCGTAACTTCTTAATCGCCCAAAGGACAGCCAGTCATTCCTTCTCCGTGGTAGAGTAGTTCCTCTACTTCTCTGAAGCTACCTACTAAGATTATATATAACATTCTTTCCATCTTCAAACTTCTGACATAATACGGCCCCTATACCGTAATTCGAGGCGTCCGTCTGAACTATGAATCAAGATCAAGATCAAGACATGTCAAAATGGGAGCCCTAACTAAACATTCTTTCTCCTTCCTAAAATTTCCTCACACTCATCTGTTCATTTAAATTTCCTATTTTCCTTTAACAAGTCTGTTAAAGGCGTGACTATAGTGGCGAAGTTTGGTACAAAACGTCTGTTCCACGAAACTGTACCTATAAAACTCCTGATTTCCTTCACACTTTTCGGTTCGGGAATCCTAACCATGCTATCTTCTTTCTCTGCATCTACATGAAGTCCATTCCTATCTGCAATATAACTTCAGTATTTTAAAGATGGCCTACAAAAGTTACATTTTTCCCGACTGACTATTAGCCCTTTCTCACACAATCTATTAAAGACCTCCTCCAGTATATTAAGGTGTTGGTCGAATGTGTTTTAGACAAATACGTGTGGCTATAGATCAGCACCTGAGATGCTGTCTATAGGTAGCAGGCGCATTATATAACTCGAAGGCATTCTCTTAAAGTGGAACAGGCCTCTATTCGGTATCGTGAAGGCTGTGAGTTGGCGAGATCTCTCCACCATGGGGATCTGCCAGTAGACCGACTTAATATTTAATGACCTCAAATATTTGGCGTTCCTAAGTTTATCCACTGTCGTTGACATAAATGGAAATGGATAAGCATCTCTAACTGTAACCTTATTTAGCTTCCTAATGTCGACACAGAATCTAAATGACCAATCTCTTTTCCTAATAAGGACTATTGGAGATGCCTACGTACTGTTCGATTTTAAGACAACTCCCGCATCCAGCATCTCCTTTAGCAACACAGGCGACGCTGGGTAATATCGTTGTTTAATAGGTTCTGCACGTCCGAATCTTGTGTTCTACCAAAGGAGTGCATCCCAATCCCCGGGCATGGACTTACAAATTCCGTTGAACAAAGTTTTCATTTGCCCAGCTTCGCTCATCGAGGCGACTGTTCGCTCAAGAAGCTCCTCACTCCTCCGGGACGAGACCCGATAGTGCCCAAAAATCTGCACCAAGGATTACGGTGTGTGGTATCGTTGGGAAAACGAGACATTCTATAACCACGGACCGACTTTGTACCTCAATTGGTAGAGACACAACCCGCTCGACATCTTTGCTTTTTCCGTCAGCTAAAGCGACGGACCTTACCTCTTTTTTTCCTAAGTCCTTAATTATTTTCCATCCCTCACCCCCCATACTAATAGTTCGAGAAGCGCCACTATCCAAAAGACCTATCATCCCTATGCGATAAAATCTAACTCCTACATATCGTCGTTTCAAACACGAAGTCGAGTATGTGCAAAATCCTAACTTTAAAAAATCCAAAACAAAAATTACCGTCCTTCTTTTCTATTTTTTTTTTCTTTAACTGAAAAATGTCAACAAAGCTTACTTACATATCCAGGAAAGGATTATTAGAATAGGTTAAAATTGTTTTTCCATAAACAATTACCATTTTTGTGTAAATTCTTTTTCAAGAGAAAAAAATCTAAAATCTAAGTGAACTACTGAGTTCCCCAACTGACCACCAATAGGGGGCATACTCCCTACTTGCTCCGGCGCTCCCATCCTGCTGAACCAGAAGTACATTTCGGATTTCCCCACGTTCCACAACAACGACGACATTGCTACCATGTCACTCCTTGTGCCCCACACTCGCAATAGCGCCTAGTAACAGAACACGCAGTAGAAAATTGGCTCTCGCCATTACAATCAAAGCACCAAATGGGTGCACGCGCTTGCTTGTCCTCCCTGGCAACCGAAACAGGTTGTTCCTCTACGTTGACGTAGCTCCAATAAGCGACGCGACCCCGGATTAGGTGGCGGAGCAAACGTTTTCACGTTAAACCGCACGTCTCCAACCTGCGACCCAATTTAACCAACACGGCAACACTCCTGGGGTCTGCTAGCCCAAGTTGTTGCTGGTAAAAGTGAGCCACTTTCCTCTGAACAATGGCAAACTATCGCCGCTCCGTTAGCGATTTCGGAAGGCTGCCGAACATGTTTTAAATTACAGCCACGAATACTTCTATCGATTCATTACTTTCCTAGGTATGATGCCTTATTTTCTTCAATAGGAGATCATCATAGTTGGGGAAAGAAATTCCAGTTTCCATTCCGCTGTCAACTCTTGCCACGAAGATACCGACAAGCTAATCGCCCTATACCAGGTGACTGCCTACTCAGAAAAAAATTCGACAGCTTATCTAAATAATTGAGCTTCAGTCACCCCTCACGCTTGACTGAACTCCTCCACCCACTCCAAAAAAGAATTAACCGAAGCCCCACAGCGTTCCCTCGTGAACTTTACATCCGAGGTTTTCCCATCTCGCAATCGGCAAGTGTTCGCTGTGGTCACAGGTGGTAGCGTAGAAACTATTTTCTTCCGCAACGAAAGGCGTTACTCGCGATTTCAGAGCTTTGACTGGTGTTCTGTCCGTTGCTTGTTGCTGCCACCCGACCAGTTCCCCTGCTAATACGATCAGCCTATGTTTGAGAGTACACTTCTCCTCAATTTCCTCCAGAGACGTGTCTCTCGCTCTCTCTAACCCACTTAGAACCCATTCGATTTTAGTAAGAACCTTCAAATATTCCCCCGACTTAGGATTACTTGGAGGTTCCAACAACAGCTGTTCAATCTGCTTTATCTTAGCTAACAAAGCATTTGGGCCCCCTACAAATGTTAATTTGTAGGCCGAGCTTGGGTTCAAAGACCTTCTGCGTTCCAGCATATGAACGGATCTCAACGACTTCCTCACGACTTCCACGGCGCCAATGGGAAGACCGCGAGCCTACATCTCATGTTGAAAGCCATGTTTCCAAAAGCTATAAAAAAGTCACAGCAAACAAGAACAGAAGTAAAACCCACGTTGTCACCGAAAACTTTTAAAAGAAAAAAAACAAAAGAAACAAAACGCAACATCAATGTTAAACAAAAACCCACGATGCCGAAGAAAGTCCAAATCGGAAGAAAGAGAAACAATACTAGTGTGAAAACTCTCGAAAATAAGTGGACGATTACATTAAAAACAAAAAAACATCCATCAAAAAGGTGGCGGTCACACTGAAGGCTCAAAAAAACTAATAACTCAGACACGAGAAAAAGAGAAAGATCAACCACCCCGGAAAAACTAAAAAAAAAATGCTTAAAATTGAAATTATAAAACAAGTTAATATGTATATATATACCTACATATATGAATGTATATATATATGTATATAATGTGTAGAGATGTATGTAAACGAATGGATACATGTTTGTAAGGTATATCTGTATATATGGTATGTATGTATGTAAGTATGTTTATAGATATACGTTTGTATGCACGTATTATTCATAAAAGAAGCTAAATTAAAGAAACAAAATCGCACGAAATAATTTTGTTATATTCACAAATGTACATATATGTATATACGTATGTATGTTAATTTATATACTAAGTATGCACTTTTGTGTACTTAAATGCTTGGATGTATAAACAAATACATCTATATAGTATTTATGAACAATTTTTTTTAATCGGCTGTACGATTTGATATTTTAATATCAAAATGCGAAAAAAGAAAAGATCCACTTGGAAGTGGATATAACGAAAAAAAACACCACTCAAAGAAAATAAAAAAAATCGAGAAGACACTTTCTTGGGAACCTGGTACTAGGTATATAGAATTCTAATCCAAGTCCTATCCCACAGGTACTTCTTTTGCCCTCATGTTCTTGATGTTCCTGCTGTTTGCACTTTTCCTCACTAGAAATTCCTAGAAAAAAACTTTAATGAATCAAAAGTTCTCAAACCAAAAACACAAACAAACAACTAATCCTCTAACTCTTTACCGCGAACATAATACAAAAATTTCGCGACAAATAAAATTCGATCGAATAAAAAGGAATGAGAAAAAAAACAATAAAAATAAAACAACCGGCACACTGAATCCACATGCAAAAAGTCCCACGTGGGGCGCCAATAGTTATGAGTAAATCTCGGCAACTTTCTGTCTTTGCCCAGAATCAATAACTTGAAATTCCGACTAGTTCCAGCGGTGGGCTCGATTAAACCTCCAGGTAGCGCTGTAACGGCAGCTAGACCTGGGAAAACAAAAACAAAAGAACGAAGTTGAGCGCGACGTGTTTTTTCACTTGGAATTACGAAAACTTTTCGATTAAGGCAGCAACGACAGCAACGAGAAATAAGTAAGTAAAAAAAACTGGGTTCCCAACAACCTTACGAAGCTCCGTTGGAGCTCGACGATTTATTTAAATTGACTGAATGGAACACTCGTCGATGGAGTGACCCGCTATTCCCACAGACCCGTACACACAAACTGTTAATTATATTGGTCGCGTGTCTCGCCTATTCTAGAGAGCGTTTCGCCCGCTTGATCTACCGTCTTCTTCTTTTTAGCAATAAACAAAACGTACTTTTTTCCACTAAACTGTTACGCACTACACTGTACACTGTACTTAGCTTTTCATGACGGTGCTTAACTTTGTTGTTATTGTGGTATATATGTGATTTAATCAAACATCCAGCGTTGCATAACTTTAGGATCATACAAACTCTCCACTTTGGAGAGTTCAGTTATTACCCCAGTTTCAAACCAGAAGTTACCAGAAAGAACTAGAACCCGACAAATGTGGTATAAATACAGGATGAGAAACTGCGGACGATAAGTTGATTTTTGGAAAGCGATGAAAAAGGACCTAAGTCTTACTAAGTGAAAGATAAGAGATTTGAATTGTGAAATAGAAGTGAAATTGTTTGTGAATTAATTGAAAGTTGTATTTAAATAATAGGAAATAGAGTGTTTTTACAAACAGAATAACGTTTTATCATTTCGAACCCTGCTGTGAAAACAAAAAAATAAAAATAAATGCCACGTACATTGCTGGAGCTAAGTATACCACAATTATATTAGGCACAATTCGAGAAGGTTGAACACAATATCGAGAATCTTGCGAAAGAACAAGAGAGAGTAAAGAAACAGAAAGTCCGAGAAATTTCTACAGACTGCCCTAGAAGGAAAGAGATGCAACCACCTGTTTTTGATGGCCAAACATCGTGGCCAATATATAGAAGACAATTTGAAGCAGCTGCCATGACCAACAACTGGGACGACAGAGAAAAGTCGATTGCGCTAACGCTGGCACTGAGAGGTACAGCTGCGGAATTGCTGCAAACCATCTCAGAAGATAAATAACTCAACTATGACGCTTTGATTAAAGCCATAGAAATGCGCTTCGGAGATGACACACTTCAGCAGTTGCAGGCCGATATCGAACGGTTGGCGCATTTATCTTATCCTAATGCCGGAGAAGACCTTATCAACGAAATGGCTGTAGGGGCGTTTACCCAAGCGATTGAAGATAGGCAGTTGCAAATGGCTGTAAGAATGGCTAGAAAACGAACCCTTCCTGAGGCCCTAGCATTTGCTCTGACGATGAAAGCTGCCGACCAAGCATCTCAAGGAATCCACCGCGTGAGAGAAGTGACAGCCGTGGAATGCTCATGCCAACGAGAAGACGTCGTGGGGCGGAACAGTGTGCGTGGAGGACAAGTCCGTTGCTGGAACTGCAACAAAATAGGACATCTGCAGCGTCAGTGCTGGGCTCCACTTAAAGAACGCAGCTGTTCACAATGCGCTGCTGGGAGGCGTAACAAAGAAGCATGTAGCAGGGAAAACGTCTATACTGCAAGCAGCTCATCATCAAGTCAACAGGCGGGAGGACCAACTTCGAGGGGCAGAAGTCGGTTTCTGGAATCGACGCCCCCAAGATCAAAATCCAAGTCTCCCAAACAAAACGAGGTAACAAAAATTTTACAGTGGGAGCCCACATTGGCCAGAATAAATGCGTGGCCACCATTGACACCGGTGCCACCGCTTCCATTATAAGAAGGGACATCGCTACTGGCAGGACTAACATTTACCCACGTATTCCTAGTGGCCGATATATGCGACGAGTGCATCATTGGAATTGACTTTATGAAGGCGCATAGTGTAGTGCTCGACATCGGAACTCAAGTACTTAAGTACAGGAACGTTGAGATTCAGATGGTGTACGGGAATGAGAATGCCGCATGCCTTAGGACAGTAGTCAGCAAGGACGAGATCTTACCACCTTCCGCAGAGACACTTATTTGGGCGAAGCTGGAAGGTGATCTTGGGAGCCATCGATTCTATTTGATTGAGCCGGACTCTAAAAATCATTATCAGAATTACGTCATGGGAAAGATGCTCGCCGAAAGGCAAAATGGTCCCAGTAAGAATCTTGAATGTGGGAAATAAGAGCATCAAACTAAAGCAAGGACAATCGATTGGAGCGTGCGTACCGATAACTGCCCTCACCAAGTTGTCGAAGGAGAATGCTGCTATATCTTTCCCATCAAGTAGCACAGCTGAGTTGAAAAGAACTATACTCAGGCAAACCGATCTGAACCAGGAGCAATGAGCGATGGCAGAGGAACTAATCAACGAATTTGCAGACGTATTTGCCTCGCAGGATGGCGAATAAGGCAGCACACAACACCGAATAGACACTGGAGATGCAAGACCCATACGTCAACCTCCTAGGCGTTTACCATTAGCTAAGCAGACGGAGGTTGCAGAAATGGTTTCGACTATGGAAA
Organism: Volucella inflata; assembly: GCA_928272305.1. Taxonomy (NCBI): domain Eukaryota; kingdom Metazoa; phylum Arthropoda; class Insecta; order Diptera; family Syrphidae; genus Volucella; species Volucella inflata. The sequence continues at coordinate 115,397,792 of OV743716.1, read as the reverse complement.
GTGAAGGGTTGATTAAAGGCTCTAAGAGTCCGTGGGTATCACCCCTTGTACTGGTCAAGAAGAAAGACGGCACCAATAGATTCTGCGTGGATTATCGCCAGCTAAATAATGTCACCAAGAAGGATAGCTACCCTTTGCCAAGGATTGACGACACACTGGACACACTGTCAGGAGCGCAATGGTTCTCCATACTTGATTTGAAGAGTGGCTACTGGCAAGTACAGATCCATCCGGAGGACCGTGAGAAGACAGCCTTCACCGCAGGAAACGGGCCTTGGCAATTCCCAGTTATGCCATTTGGATTGTGCAATGTTCCGGCAACCTTTGAGCGTCTAATGGACCGCGTTTTACTGGGACTAACATGGAAAACTTGTTTGGTCTACCTGGACGATGTCATCGTGGTCGGCAAAATTTTTCAAGAACATCGAGATAACTAAAAGGAGGTGTTCCAAAGACTACGAAGTGCACAGCTAAAACTAAACCCGAAAAAGTGTCATCTCTTTGGGCTAGATGTCAAATACTTGGGACACATCATCTCATCTAAAGGGGTAAGGACAGACCCAGAAAAGATCGAAGCGGTGAAAAATTGGCCAGTCCCAAGAGACAAACACCAACGGAGAAGCTTTCTGGGACTCGCTACCTACTACAGGCGGTTTGTGAAGAATTTTGCTGGGATCGCAAAGAGTTTGCATCAACTAACAGAAAAGGGAAAACAATTCAAATGGTCAAGTGAATGCGAAAGAAGCTTCAAAACTCTCAAACAACAACTATGTGAGGCCCCTACACTAGCGTACCCTACTCCAGGAAAAACATTTATTGTGGATGCAGATGCCAGTAACGTCGGAATTGGAGCTGTCCTTTCGCAGATGCATGACGGGCAAGAAACCGTAATTTCCTACTTTAGTAAGGTGCTCTCTAAGCCAGAAAGGAACTACTGTGTTACCAGGCGGGAACTTATTGCTTTGGTCTTGGCAACAAAGCATTTCCATAAGTACCTGTGCGGACGAAAATTCATTCTTCGCACAGACCATGCATCTCTGAAGTGGTTGCTGCAATTTAAAAATCCTGAAGGACAAGTCGCAAGGTGGATTGAACGACTCCAGATGTACGACTACGAGATACAGTATCGAAAGGGAAGCCTTCACTCTAATGCGGATGCTCTGTCCCGGCGACCTTGCAAATCTGATTGCAAACATTGCGCACGACAAGAAGAAAAAGATGCGGTATCCACTCAACGACTAAGAGCTGAGCCCACTGACGGTTGGAATGAAAATGAAATGCGAAATGCCCAAAAAGAGGATCCGGATATCGAGCCAATATTCGCCTGGAAAGAACATGAATAAAAACCAGATTGGCAGGAAATATCCAATAAAAGTCCCGAACTAAAGGCATACTGGGCACAGTGGGACTCGCTTAATGTTCAAGATGGTGTTTTGAGGCGAAGGTGGGAAAGCTCGGATGGAAAGTCGTTTGTGATGCAGCTCGTTATGCCAAGGTCGAGAGTCAGTAATGTGCTAAGGGAACTGCACGATGGAGTATCCGGAGGCCACTTGGGAGTGAATAAGACGTTAGAAAAGGTCCGAGAACGTTTTTATTGGGTGCACGCCAAGGACGATGTCGAAAATTGGTGCAGAAAATGTATCACCTGTGCCGCCAGTAAAGGCCCGAGGGTTAAAACTCACGGCAGAATGCAGCAATACAACGTTGGAGCGCCCTTCGAGAGAATCGCAGTTGACATCGCAGGGCCGTTTCCTGAAACCGAGAAAGGAAATCGCTACATCCATGTTGTTATGGATTACTTCAGTAAGTGGCCTGAGGCTTTTGCTATCCCTAACCAGGAAGTCAAAACCGTGATTGAACAGATCGTTTACAACTAAGTGAGCAGGTTCGGAGTACCGATGGAATTACACTCGAATCAAGGGCGCAACTTCGAGTCCAAGATTTTCCAAGGGGTGTGCGAGCTACTGGGTATCAAAAAGACGAGAACAACACCGCCCCACCCACAATCGGACGGGATGGTGGAACGCTTCAACAGAACCTTGAATGAACACCCATCAAAAGTCGTTGGCGACAAGCAATGCGATTGGGATAGGCAAATTCCAATGTTTCTATTAGCCTATCGGAGTGCAGTACACAACACCACAGGTCATACTCCATCGGAAATTCTTTTCGGTCGAACAGTCCGGTTACCTAGTGAATTGATGTTTGGATCACCGCCGTGATATATATGTGATTTAATCAAGTATCCAGCGTTGCATAACTTTAGGATCATACAAACTCTCCACTTTGGAGAGTTCAGTTATTACCCCAGTTTCAAACCGGAAGTTACCAGAAAGAACTAGAACCCGACAAATGTGGTATAAATACAGGATGAGAAACTGCGGACGATAAGTTGATTTTTGGAAAGCGATGGAAAAGGACCTAAGTCTTACTAAGTGAAAGATAAGAGATTTGAATTGTGAAATAGAAGTGAAATTGTTTGTGAATTAATTGAAAGTTGTATTTAAATAATAATAAATAGAGTGTTTTTAGAAATAGAATAACGTTTTATCATTTCGAACCCTAGCCGAAATATTACATTATGTTTTTTATATTTATTTATATAAAGGTTCACATTCTGCCCGCCTGGTATTTGCCAGTTTCGCCTTGTTGGTAGGTTTTTTATTGTTTATGTTATTGGTGTTGTTTCTGTTTGTTATTATGTTATTATTATTGTTATTTTTCGTCGCTGATTGTTGTTGTTTGTTGCTTCCCTAGTTAGAGACTGTCTTATAACTTAGAGGTCCACCAGAAAGCCTCTCCTGCTTAATTGGGGGGGTGGTGGCTTAAGAAGGGGTCGTAATCTCTTCACTTATTGAACCTGACTTCGAAGTCGTTGGGATTTGTCTTAGAATATTGGCCATCCGCCTGCACACCTCCACTGCTTCTCAGTAGCTTCCTCGTTGGGGTGTACCTATCGAAGAAATCCTCATCTCTCCACTCATTGACCGCTTTGGTTCTGCGAGCTCTCTAGCTAGTTGCATCTACATCAACAGTGTGCTGTGATGCTGGCAGTTGTACCCACATCGGTTGCGGTATGTGGTTTTCCTTAAACCCTCTTAGGATCGTCAGTACCCACCCGTCGACAACTTTCAGACGACATGTCTGATGCAGCCCGTTGCGAGTCTTCCGTCTAGCCTACGGGCTCTAACAACGTTGTTTCTGGTGGACCTCATGTGGCACCTTGGGCTTCTGGTTCGTCGTGAGTCTTCCTACCGTCCTTGGGCTTCACCGACCGAACCCCTTCAGAGAGAGAGAGAATGGTTTTTGGGCTCAGCGTTATTTCGCTCCGTGGGTGGCATCCAACATTTAATGGGGAGACTTTTATTATTGTAAATTGACTTGTTGTTGTTGTATTTCGAGACAACCATTCATCTCACATCATTTTTGATTGCCTAAAATAAAGATAAAGAATGTCGTTCGGTCGCGGATGGGATTGAAGGCCAAACCCTCCGATTGGGAAGTCAATATACTACCACTTGAGCCACAACCTATCAGGTTGTTGACGAAGGGCTTACGGCGTTCACACAAAATGGCAGAAAAGATCTTGTATGTGATGTTAAAAAGACTGATGCCTCTGTAGTTGGCACAGTTCAAAGGGTCTCCTTTCTTGGAATCGGACAAACAATGCTCGGGTTCCATTCAACGGGCATACTTTCGTCCGACCACATTTTAAAGATGAGTTGGTGTATGCTTCTTACCAAGTCGTAGCCTTTCACTTCGAAGAACTCAGCCGTTAGGCCGTCCGCTCCAGCAGCTTTGTTGGACTTCAGCTTAGGTCGGGTGGATGGGATAGATGGTCTACATTGTTCAACTTGAAAGGTTCATTCTGCCTGACAGCGGTATTTGTTTCGTCATCGCCGTAATACAGTCTACAAAAATGATCTTTCGAGATCCTAAGTATCGACTGCGACTCCACTACGATGTTGCCTTGTTCATCTCTACAAGCTTCGGTTCGGGGCTTGTGTCCGTGGCATGTTTTTTTACCTTTTTGGTGAAACTTCAGAATCTCATTCCTGGAATAACATCTCTTAATTTCCTCGACCACGCAATTCTCATGCTCCTTCTTTTTCATCCTGAGAAGCCGGTGTTCGTCACTCCTCTGCTACGCATAGAGCTCATGGGTAGCTCTAGTCCTCCGCCGCTTTGTATGCATCTTGTTTAGCTGCATATGCTTGTCGGCATTATTCATCAAACCAGGGGTTTCGCTGTCAAGGTAGAGTGAAACCAAGCACATCAGTAGCGGTTTTCTCTGGCGTCTTGGCAGTATTGCCACTGGTCTTCGATGCTTGATGCTGGCGGTAAGCGACCTCTTAAGAGATTAAGAGATACTCGATCGGAAAAGGATTAGGCAATCTCTTGCGATTGTAGCCTTCTGACGTCAAAATTCCTTACAATAGTAGCTTGTCTTGGCATTGTTCGAAATATCCGCAACCGTACCTTGGCTACAACAAGGTAATGTTTCGAATCGCTGTTGGCTCCTCGGAACCTTCGGACATCCGCAATACTGGAGGAGTGTCTTGCGTCGATCGCAATGGGGGCAAACTGTTTGACGGTTGAATGATCAGGAGTTCTCCACATTTTCTTGTGAATATCGAGATGGGGAAACCGCGTGCTAGCTACAACAATGTTTCGTTCCACCGCAAAGCTAATTAGCCTGAATAAGTTACCAGGGCTGGTGTCGTGTAGTCTACATATATCTTCCGACAGTGCTTCTAAAACTGCCCACTCTTTCTAGCGAGGGCATTGCTCCTTCAAAAGCTCATATAAGGCATCTTTAGTTTCGTCATCTTTCTCCTCTGTGGGGGCGTGCTCGAGTTGTGTGCCACCCTGTCACTCAACCTGGTATTTATTCAGCAGTAAGCTTACCCATCAACAGCGGCTTACCATTGCCAAGCCAAGCTAGCGATGGCTTGTAAACAAGCCCCAACAGCCAATCAGATGAGGGCTTTTAAACTTCACCAACCAAGCCAACCTTAGCTTAAAAACAGCACGTGACCGCTTGATCTTCCGAGCACGAAGAATAACATCGCGGCAGATGAGCGATAAGTCAGTCTGATTTGAAGAGTGAAAGTTGTCAAATCGAAATGAAAAACATAATAAATATAATATTAAATTGTTGAAAAATAATTAAGCGTTTCATTTTCCGCTTTCGCTCCTCTCTAAAACATAACAAAAGGTGAACAGAAAGTATCCTACGTATTCACTGGAGTATCGGATAAAAAGAACAAAAGATAAATAAAACAATAAAACGAAATACATAATATAACTACTTAGAAGAAAACAACCTATTAAATAGTGCCCATATAATTGAAGATTTCTTTGTGAGAAAAAAGTACATGTGTATATCAAAGTTAAAAAAATATAATAAAAAAAAACTGAAAAAAATACATGCATAATAAAAGCCATAATAGAAGCTCAACAATGTTGTACATATCTTGTGAACAGTTTCGCGTATACGGCATAACTGAAGCATTTCTCTTCAAAAAAAGAGAAAAAGGAAAACTACACAAAAAAAGTGCCTACAAAGAAGAAAAGAAAATTAAATTGTGAACATTTTTGCATATAATTAAAGAAATATCTTTTTTGCAAATTTTGCATATAATTAAAGAATTAATTTTTGTTCAAAAATAACAAAAAAAAGTGTGAGGACATACAAATAAAAAATCAAGACAGTTCATGTGTTTACAAAAGACGAATACACGTGGGTAAGGGCCTGCATCAAGCAGGAACCCCTGATCAAAGTGAGTCTCTTTCTATATTTGACTATTTTCCTTATCCATGCCCTCTTTTAAAACACACAAAACTAATAAATTTGAAGATAGTTGCTCTGTATATAATACAGATAGGAAAAAATTAACTTGCAATTTAAATAATATTGTAAAAGGGTTCTCAAATTGTAACAGTTACATGTTCGAAATGAATGTCAATGATAGAGCAGTTGCCATAAATGTCTTCATCTCACTCAGGTTACCTGATGCAGTTAAGGATTTTCCACATTTTGATGGAAACCCTCGACCTCTGTATAATTTCCTTTCCAACGCTGAGGAGATATTAAGCTTTATACCTCAACTAGACGATTCCGCTTATTGTAAAATCATTGTATGGTTAATTCGCAATAAAATTATAGGTGAAGCAAACGAGGTCCTCAATATGTACGAGAGCTGTTCAGCAATAATGTACCAAAATTCAGTAGAGATTACTCGTACAATAACCCAAAACCCCAAAATGTTCCATTAAGTAACAATACTTATGCCAAACCACATTCAAGTCAATCAAAATGCTCAATTCCAGAGCCCATGGACATAGCAAGTGGAAACACTAACGGAAGTTATTTAGATGACACTTCCCCAAGTTACTTACATAATACTGAAATCAATAAGCTACCTGACAATAGCACGTGCAATGTAATACAGGAATGTGAACAGATTATTTTTTACACGCAACTTCAAGGATACCACCAAAATCTAGATTTTTCGAACCATTCAGGGGAAATGGTACAAACCGGAATATATGACATAAATGTTCTCACACTTGCCTCGGAAAGTCAATAGGATACATCAACATATATAATTATAATACCAATTTACTACCTTTCATAACAATAGAAAGCTTAATTCAAAAATAAAATTTTTAATAGACACAGGGAGCAATAGATCATTTCTTAACCCACACATAGCAAAAAAATTCAATATACAAACAATGATCCAATAGAAATTAAAACAGTTTTCAATAGCCAGTACATCAATCAAGAAGTAGTATTAAATGGACTTTCCGAATTGAAAACTAAAATGTAAATCTGCTTTTTGCTTTTTGATTTTAATAGTTACTTCGATGGCCTTATCGGAATAGATATTATAAGGGATCTAGGGATAAGGGCTGACCTAAGAGACATTATCATAGAAAACGAAAATGGGAAAATAACAGTAAATTTTAAGCCTAACATTATCTCAGAAGTATATTTTGTTCCGGCATTGAATAAAATTCTTTGTAGTCTTCCTGTCGACGTCGAATTAGGGTAGCATTTTTATTAAGCCTACTTAATAAAACCAAATTTGCTTATTCCTGAGGGCTTGTATAAGCCAAACGCTTGGTACTCCTTAGTTGAGGTTATTAATTCGACTGATTCATCTCGGATCTTTACGCTGGAACAACCAATTAAAACTACCAAAATAAATGCAGATAATGTGGTTGACATACATAATCCATCAAAATCTTATAAATACCCATAAGTGCCTGGAGAAGAGGTTCAAAAACAGATATCAAGAATGCTTGCAGAGGGTTTCATCTGAAGGGATTAAACCAAACCCGGAAAAATCCTTGCAATAAAAAATTCCCCTGAGGTTCGAACTTCTAAGCAAATAAAGTCATTTTTAGGCTTGCTAGGTTGTTATTGGAAGTTCATTAGGGATTTTGATTAAGTAAATAAACCCATGACAGAGTGTCTTCGGAAAGGCCATAAAATCATCTTAAATTGAAAGCATATGAATTGTTTTGAAAACTATAAGGCTATTTTATGTAACAAAGCCATACTACAATATCCCAATATTTTGCCAAGCCATTCAATCTTACAACAGACGCGAGTAACATTGCAATCGGCGCAGTATTACCCGAGGTCCAATCGGAGCAGACAAACCGATTTGTTATGCAAGTCGCACCTTGCCAAAATCCGAAGAATATTATAGCACCATAGAGAAAGAACGATTAGCAATTTATTGGGCTACAAAATACTATCGTTGAAATTCTGCGGAATTTTACTAACACCAGAAGAATGACAACTATCCTTGCAGATGATAACACCGTTAAGATCGTTCAAAAGGTGTGTTCAAAATATTTCAATAATGGCCTACTGGAACTCGTTAGATGCAACAATTTACTAACTTTCTTAACTTTAGTTGACAAATTTAGGCGATTCTTAGGTGTTTATTTATATCATCCGGAAAAAGTATTAACATTATATAGGTACGAGTACAATCCCTCAAACATTTTTTTTCACATCACGGAATTCCTGAAGAGGTAATTACGGATAATGGTAATGAATTTCTTTCGTTACTTTTTTGAAAGCATACAGCATAAACCTACACACAACGTGTGCCAAAAATTCCACTGGAAATTCGCCTGTAGCAAGGTTTTGTTCCACCTTGACAGAGCTAATAAGAATTTTTAAAGAAAACTTTCCAAATAAGCCCATAATTTTGACGCGAATTCTCTCAACGTTAGTTAGAAATTTAAAAATTTTTTTCTCCTTCTCTCTTCAAAAGCAAATAAATTAAAATACAGAGAAACTACTTTCAAGTTTTTATCCAACCCTTCCCCTTTTCCTTATAAATAGACACTATCAGAAAGAGAAAAACTCAACTATTAGCGAACTTTCTTTGAAACTGTAAGTTCGATTTTGGGCGGGAGGAGTTATGTGCCACCCTATCACTTAACCCAGTATTTATTCAGCAAAGCATTGTCATCGGCTTACCCAGTAACAGCGGCCTACCATAGCCAAGCCAAGCTAACGATAGCTTGTAAACAAGCCTCAACAGCCAATCAGATGAGGGCTTTTAAACTTCACCAACCAAGCCAAATTTAGCATGAAAACAACACGAGACCGCTTGATCTTCCGAGCACGAGGAATAACATCACTCTGGTTTAAGGAGTGAAAGTTGTCACATCGAAATGAAAAAAATAAAAAAATTATAAATATAATATTAAATTGTTGAAAAATAATTAAGTGTTTTATTTTCCGCTTTCACTCATTTAAAAAACATAACTCACGCATATTAAGCTAATGTTGGCAAATTTAGCTTTGATGCGGATTTTACGAAACTCTCGTTCACACGCCAACAACAAATTCGCATTGAAATAGGCGCGGCTTTTGTCATTAGATGAGTTACAAAAATTTAATTATTGAGAAGGTGCTTGCCGGGTGCATCTTTTTTGTAAACAATTCACAGCCTAGTTTCTTTGAAAGAACTCACCTGGTTTCAAACATTTTTGAAGGCAAGTGTGCTGAAGTAATCCTAGCTACTGCTCTTTTGGTTTCTGCCTCACAACCTACTTTTATAACAGAGAACATGGGGCAAAGGTTGAAATTAGAAAAAGCGGACAAGTGCGAATTAACCTCGCGTGAGGAAGGTTTATGTTGCCATGTTTTTTTTAAATCTGGTCCAACTAAAATCTGGCAACTAAAAAAAAAATTTATGGTACCGGATTGTATAGGGAAATTGCTGAATACATTGTCTATTGTTAAATTCCTTCTTGTTGTATAGTCTTGGATTTGTACGGGCAATATCGAAAAATTGACCACTTTATGTTTGGGCGATAAGAGGGGGAATGGCCAGTTTTCCTTTATTTTCTTTAATAATTTTCAAACTATTTACTTTAAAATTATTTCATTTGATATGTCGCACAGTACAGTTTGCAATTTTTGTTTTTAATTTCCTAATTTGCCCGCCAAAATAACCCCCATGTTCAAAATTCATTTATTATCTGTACGTGTTTGGGTCACAGAAATACATTTGTGTACCAATTCGGTCCAGTAGATTTGGAGCAAATCGGTTGTGACAGACAGACACACGAGTGATCCTATAAGGGTTCCGTTTTTCCTTTGGACGTACGGAACCCTTAAAAGGCTAAAACTCATTAAGTAACCATTGGGATAGGAAAATCGAGTAATGCCATTAACTATAGAGTAAAAGCTCGTTACAGATCTTGGAAAAACATCACTTCAAAATATAAATCTATTTTTAGTTTTTAAAAATATAACTAATATTCTCTTTGCTAATGAATTGGATGTTACCAATTGAAGACACCGGTGCAAATAGGAGGCACCATCCAAGCCACATTGATATGCGCACCGAATCCGACACAATTTTTCAGCTATTCTGCGTGGGTCAGATAACTACTGATTCTTAAAATAACATTATTCAGGTGGATAGCATCTGGCAGATAAGAAATATTTTTCACACCTCGAGCTTTCCACTTCTGAATTTGAGGATGCGGCTCTCAATAATATAGTTAAGAGATCTTCGGAAATGGAGGTAGCAATTCGGAAGCAGACTTTTTGGTCTAAAGCAGAGAAGAAACAAATATAACTGCGGAAATTAAGGTGAATCTGAGAACCAAGTTAATAATTGGTTTCCAAGCCTAAAATTAAGGTTACAAAAAAATAAACAAATCACAGCACAATATATTGACGTTAGGAATGTGTATGAAACATAAGATTAACCACATAGAGTGGTGGTATTTTGCACCATCAGTTCGTGCTCACACCCGATTCGTTGTCATGTAAGATGACTTTTATGATGTTATTTTTTGCTTTCGTTGATGCAAATTCGTTGTTCCGGCCGATATTTATCAAAAGTATCGGCAAATATTTGTGGATAAGTATGGTCAAAATTACCAATGCATTCTCTGGAGATCATCTGATCAGAAGGAATTAGAAGCACTTCGATTGAGAACTGTGGCATATGGTACCACCTAAGTCCCATTCATTGCAACAATATGTCTAGTATTCTTGTCTGATATGTAAATATATCTAAATATACTTTAGGCACTAAGGAATTAATGAGGATTTTAATATGGATGGTATGATAACTAAGGGAGATTCGCTTGACAAAAAAAAAAACACTGTTACGCTGGCAGCGCGGTATGGGCTATGGCCTAGCTTCTTGACACTCATTTGTGTTGCTCATGTTGTCCTTTTTATCACATCTGAGCGGGTCTACGGCTTATCGCCGAGTCTGAACGGCACTCCGTAGAAGCTTTTTCGTAGGCAATTTTACTTTCGGGAGTTCGTCATTGCCCGCCGAAAGGGTGATGGCAATTTGAAAAATTGTTGGTGGCCCAGCCGGGAATTGAACCCAGACTTGCGTGATAGTCCAATGAGCTAACTATCGCACCGTCGCCATCGCTTGATTCGCTAGACACCATATCAAAAATCTATTCAAGGGTAAAAATAATTGTAGATGATGATGAAAATAATTTCGCAACAAGGAATGGAAGAAAATCCATCGTTTAGAATTAATGATAATGATGTAATCAAAACGTGGCCTATTGTTTCGATTCCAGGAAACGATGAATTTCAGAATATCAAATTAAAACAATTACCAAAAGAATAATATTAGGCCTGTTTTTTTTGTTGGTATTCTATATAGGCTTACAAAAATTTACATGTTATATACAACAACAACTAACACTGTACAGAATTTTTTATTCTGGGTAGCTCCAGAATAATGTGCTCCCAAAATATTTTATTTGGTTGCTATCGAAAGTTTCAAAAATGATGGTACATCATTAAAAAAATAAGTTGTAAATTAAAGATGAGTTCCATAGACAAAAAGTAAGAGCAAATAAGCTAATAAATAGTAGTACTTAAGCATTTGTTTTTATTTCTTTAATTAGGAAACGTAAGGCATGAGCAAAGGAAGATGTGTGGGGTTGTTAAAATGCTACCTTGGGCAAAAGGATGAATTTCAACACAGTCGAAAAAAGAAATTCACTTATGCAAATGTGCTGCAAGATATGGTTTTTCAGGGTTTTACGGTAAAAAATGAATATTTCTCTATTTTTTTTAATATACTATCTTCTATTTTAGGATTTCAGTTCTACGGTTTGTGCAATAGAGGGAAAAGAAAAAAAAAGAATAAGAAAGACTGCAAGGGAGAGTAAAGAAAGAAGCTTTCGACAAAAAAAGAACACTCAAAATTGAATTCTCCAAAACTTTAAATAACAACTTAAGAGTCCAACATGAAATAATCAGAAATGCGGACGAGATGAACAGTTTTTAACAAACCATGAGAAATAAGAATCAAATGTTAAACGTAAACTATTTCATTCATTTCTTTTTTACATATGCATACACTTTACTCGGTCTGTACCTTATACTTCAAACTAATTTTGTTCTAGAAGTTAAATGAAAACTGTTTTCCTCGATCTTTAACCAAATGCTATAACTTCCACTCGGAAGATCCCATCGGATGTTGTAGAACTTGTACAATAAACAAATGGTCGCTTTTAAAGCAAATTTTGTGCAGAACAAAAGCGCTCAAATGGATATTTGTAATTGCACACAGATTTATTTGTTCTGCAATCTCCGAAATCGTCCTTTTAAAGGACAAAATGTATTTTCAAATACAATTCTTGTTGCCGAATAGATGCTATTGAAGTTTTGTTGGGATTTAGTCAAGCTCCCATAATCCGTAACAGGTGGCACCAATCAACTTGTAAATGGATAAGCCCCTGCTATCATTCCGAGAGCCCGGTCCTCCACGGGTTATGTCTTTAAACTTTTTGTTTCCACCCACAACAGCTTGTAAGACTGAGATATACGATTGCTTTCTGTTATAGTAGCATTCCTTGCCTAATTTTGGAGCTTTAATAGCGTTATGAATGCAATCTATAGCTCCAATAACACAGGGTATTCCTTTCTATAGCTTCCACAAATTCATGTCCATGCTGATAATCTGGACACTTCAAATATCATAGATTACCCAGCTGTCTAAAAGTAACTGTGTTACTTATGTACCAGATATAAACATAAACCATAATATTCGTGGATCGATTCTGGTTTTTCCTCCATGAAAACTCGATTTATGTGATGCCACAGATTGGGAACACCTTACTGAGATATCAAGAAAAACAATTGCAATATCTACACTATAAAAAAATATTTACGTATATACATATACATATGTTATTCCAACGTTTCACGCTGCATTCCCGTGTGTGACTTGAAATCATTTTTTTTTTTGTGTTACCCTACTCCAGATTTATCAGAATATCTGCTGGAACTAGAGTAAGTCGTCTAAAAAGATAGCATTTCTTATATTTTATTCCAGTTATTGATATAATTCCAATTTTCGCTGACCACAACTAAAACACATAATTCGAATTTATTAATATATGTCTAAAATAGGTATTGATGTGAAAATGCCACAGTGATAGCAGGTGAAGCTTTCTTGTGTTACAAAATACCGTGAGATTATACTCGTAAACACGAGACTAATAATGCAAATACAACGGTTGAGGTCACAATGGATAGAGTATGCCTAGTGTAGGCATCTGCGTGGGATTGTTGCGAATAAGCGATGTGCAAAATTATAAATAAGCCCAAGGTGAGAACGCGTTTAGATAGCACCTTGATTCAGATATCATTGTAAGGAACTTGAGGAGCACCTCAAGGACTCGAAGTGAAACAATAAAAAATATTCGCCGAAGTACACATATGTAAAAATTGGTTTTAAAGATGTCATTTCATATGAACCGTAACTATGCGCAGAATTAAAGAACACGCAAATTAGAGAAAAGCCCGTATCAAAAGGAATTTAATAAAAAATAAAAGTCTAGTGCTAAGGAAATGCAAGAGCTACAACAGCATAGAAAAAAAAAAAACGGGTGGGTGGCTCATGATTGAACCCTTTTCTCCGAAGGGCTTAGCTGCTCACGCGACTTCAGCGCTCCGCTACGGGTATGTCAACAACCGTTCGGCAGGCGCATATAAATATAACTTAGATTTTGCTTTTGAATGTGGAAAAATAGCGGATTTGCTCTTATTTCGCTTCAAAAAACGAGTTAAGCCATTTTGTTTGGCCTTATTTCACGTCACCAAGTTAATACGGTTGAGGTACATGGATTTTCAGACGCTTTTACCAGGGCAAATGGTTGTTTGAATTGGCCAAAACAAATTTCATTTATTTCAACCAGTTCTTAGGATAATAATCAGCAGGCAGGGAAAAAGTATAATAACATTTTACCAGCTCTCTGTGCATTTTCAAAAAACCAACCGAATCTTTGCATACGTGCTTCGATTGTATAATAGTTTGAAATACGAAATATCTAAGAGTCTGGCCCTTGCAAAATTTCAATTTTTCTTAGATCAGCACTAGCCACAGAAGAATAGGAAGGTGCACATTTTTATATCACCTGTCCTATTCAACAGATTCATTTTCGTGAGGAAAAATTAATCGCAATCCCTTTCTCGATACTGGCAACGAAATCGAACTCCTAAGCGTAAGTCGACGTTTACAGAAAGCAGGCATAATTTTCACGCAGTTCCCTAAGCCATGGTAGCTATTATCAGACAGCGTCTCTGTATCGCCAATACATGCCAGTTTGCTAAGAAAGTTGTAGATGGATGTATTCACTGTTTTAAATATCGACCAAAATTGATGTATCAAATCATGGGAGATTTGCCTGAAAGAAGGGTCACTAGGTCCAGGCTTTTTGCTATCACCGGGGTGGATTTCTGTCTTACATTCCACATATCTCGAAAAACGGCGTGGGTACTACATTCACAAAGCTTTGAGACAAAGGCAAAGCTGTATGAGACATTTAAAGCCAAAACTTCATTGCAGTGCTCAAGCGATTTGTTGCACAAAAAGTTTTGTGCAGCGAAATCCACTGTGACGACGGAAAAAACTTTATTGGATCTCGAAATTAGTTTTAAAAAAATTCGGGACCTATTTTTGTAGCAGCAAACGCAGATAAAATCCTGGTGTGCTGCTAAACGTATCGATTTTGTTCACATACCGCCTAGGTCCTACACATCGGAGGTTTACGGGAGGCAGCAGCCAAATTGCCTAAGCCCAATTTATATCAGACAGTAAGGAAAGCTTATCTTACTTATGAAGAGTTCTCGGTTGTGATAGCTGAAATCGAAAGTTTTATGAACCCTCGATCACCTTGTGTACTAAATCTTGACCCAAATGATGAAAGAGTTTTAACCCTGTTTTAATTGATGTCGCTTTAAACTCCATTCAAGAATTTGACGTATGGCAAAATCTTACCCAAATAAAGAAACATTTTCGGGCAAGATGTTCAAAAGAGTAAATACTGGATATTTAACGACGAACCAAATGGCATTCTTCATCCGAAAATATCGACATCGGAGCACTGGTGTTAGTGGCGGGTGACGATCTACCTCTACAGCAGTGGGAACTGGGTATTATAGAACGAGTTATTCCTAGTGCCGATTCGAAGGTTCGAGTTGCAGATATCCAAGTAAAGGGAACAATACTAAGATGATGATTCATTGTTTAGCACCGCTATCACTTCATTAAAGATATCGTTGTTTTGTCCGACTATTTAAGGCGGGCAGAATGTTTATTCAGAAAGTCAATAAATTTAATACAACATTTAATTAGCATTCCTTATTATTAAAATAAATGTTATTGTGAATTGGCTAACAATATATACTCATATAAGAAACTTTTGTATTGGCGAAATTAGCCTTTGAGTTTTCCTTCTGAAGTTTTCCCTTTCTGTAAATCAAAACAAAAACATTGTAACTCAAACTAAGGAGTTGGTTGTTCTGTCTCTTTTTACTGTCGACCACAGCCGAATAAAGATCATATAGTAATTTGAATCAGTAGTTTAAATAAAATTTTGTTGAAGACCCAAAAACCATTGTAGACACTTATCATGTTACCTTTGTTTTTTGGTTTTGACTAGAATCTTATCTGTAGGTGGCAATTGTGTCCATTGAATATCATTTTTTATTTGCGGCCAAACCCTCTTACCAGTATTGTGTAGACTCTATTCCAAGATAGCATTTATGAATCAACCTTAGTGCAAGAGCCCGGAGAAAAGTCGGGATCATTTTGCCCATACTCTTGACAACATGGCCGTTAAGAATATGAATTTCGTCGTTTATCAGCAAATAAGATCCAGTCAGCATGTCAACTTTTTTACTGACGTCGAGTTTTGGCTTTGATACTGGCAGCGAAAAAACAAAAGATTATTTTAAAAAACGTTTCGCTTGGCAACGCTGCTCTCGATAACGTATCTGCGACTATTTATAACTTCTATGGTTTCTAGATGTGATGTATACTTAATAATTGCTGGGTTGCAATTTAGAAGGAACTTTGTGTAGGGGCTTATCTTCAGTATCACATTGATAAGGAGTTTGTGATCAGCCTCTCCGTAAATTTTTGTTCAAAGGCTTTACAATTCTTTCTGGTAACAACCAGTGCTTAAGTAGTTTTCTTAAGTGAGTTGTTTCAACGCTTAAGAAGCATTGTCCCGGTTCTTCCTTTATTTTTCAGATTAAAAGATCTTCTTAAAGCCTTAAAGGATGGTGGCGATGGTGCGATGACGCGAAGGTTAGCTCATTGGACGATCACGCAGAGGGTCCGTGGTACGATCCCCGGCATCACCAACAATTTTTCGAATCGTCATCAGCCTTTCGGCGGGCAATGACAAACTCCCGAAAGTAAAATTGCCTATAAAAAAGCTTCTTAGGAGTGCCGTTCGAGTTCGGCGATAATCCGTACGCTCCGCCCAGATGTGACAAAAATGACAACATGAGCAACACAAATGAGTGTCAAGAAGCTAGGCCATGGCCCATACCGCACTGCCAGCGTAACAGTGTTTTTTTTTTTTTTTTTTTTTTTTTTTCCAATAGGCTGAAACCTTGGATTTCCAGATATTTATTGGACAAAGTTAAAACTAAAAACAAACCTAGAATTAAATGCTGTAAGTACCCTGGTAATCTGTGTTTGAAAAACAAAACACAAAAAACTGTGTACTGAACTCAAAAAAGAAATTCCAATATGCAGAGATAACTACTCGTATTACCATTCTAAATTTAATTCTGCTAGGGGTAACTTAAAAAGTGAATGGCAAGTTGTTGACAACATCTCAAACAAATCCTATGTCTGAAAATCCGACTGTTATTCGTGTCAACGACTGTGTGGTATCTGATAAACTAGCTATTGCAGATGCTTTCAGCTTCTATTTTGAGAACATAGCCACTAGTTCACAACCATGTCCTGTCCAACCTTCTTGTTCTATCTGTTCGACAACTGATAGTTTTACTGACCCTTTGTGTTAAATTAGTTTTGTTTTTGAACCCATTACTCCTCTTGAAATTTTTATAGTTATCGGTACCTTAAAAAATACTTTATGGGGTGCCCGTGGTGTAGTGGTACTAGCCACCGCTTCTCACTCGGATGGTCAAGGTTCGAATCCTACTCATGATAAGTTTTTCATCTGTGTAATTGGAACTCAATCAGAAAAATCTGCGTGTGAAGGCATAACACTGGCATGTAAATTTGGCTGTTGTAGAGTTTCAAGCACAAAAAAACAACCGTTAACATTTACAACCAGAATCATTCCGAGTGAAGAAAAACTCTCCGTCCTATTGGGACTCCCACCCCTGGAGAATTAATATCGAAACCAAATATATCTGAGTTTCAAACCACTACATCACAACAATGCTTTTCTTTCTCCTCCTTCTATCTTTAATCCCTTGAGGCGCGCGTAGATTATAAAAAAAAATATATCCTGGTCAAAAAAGTTGCTTGCCATGTAATGTATGTTCTATCATACATTTTTAATCGCTGCGTTTTTAAACGGGTTTTTCCTGAACAGCACAAGTGTGCTGATGTGGGCCCATTGTTTCCGCGGAATTGTGTAATTATAGGTCCATCTCACTTCTCCCATTTATAAGTAAAATCTTCGAAAAGCTTGTAAAAAATTGGATTGTGAACTATCTTGAAAAGCTAAGTTGATTAATGCCACCCAATTTGGCTTACAAAAGGGAAAATCCACCGAAGATGCAATTCTACAATTATGCGGCAAAATAATGTCAAATCTTTATTGATATTACCAAAGCTTTTGATATGGTTGATCATTTTCTTCTATTAAATAAACTTGAAAAAGCTGGTTTTATGCTGGAGTGGTTTAGATCGTACATTTTTTAGGTCCCAAAAAGTGAAAGTTGATAAAATGAGAAGTGATCTTCTGATTCTCAACTTGGGGGTACCACAGGGTTCGGTTTCTTTATTACATTAACTCCCTCCCTACACTGAATTTTAAAGGTACTTGGTTATTAGTCCCAAGACTAAGATTATGTTTCCTAGCCTGGCATCCACTCTCGGATGTAAATATTAATTTTCACGCACCAGAGTGTCAAAGATTTCAAATTGCAGTTTGTAACTGTAGGTAATAAAGTAAAGTAATAAATGTTTTCCTATCGAACACGTTGGTGAATTCAAATACTAAGGACTTATCAGAGGCTCAAGAATGAGCTTCTCGAATCATGTAGAGCCTTTGAGGAAGTATTTCTGTTGCACGCTTAGGCACTTCTTCTATTTAAGTAGTATCTGTTCTTCTAAGTTCTTAAAAATTATTTACTATGGTATTTTTCATTCGAAATTACAATATGGTATTACTCGCTGGGGAGGTACTTATAAGAATAAAATTCAACCTCTTCTGATAATCCAGAAATATATCATACGTAAACTATGCCGTAAACCTAGGAGACATCCCACGTACCCTTTCTTCTGTGATCTAAAGATTCTTCCTGTCCGTCATTTAAACTGTTTTAAGGTACTGAAGACTTTTTATGAAGTCTGGTAATCGGAACTTACGTCTGACTTCTAACTTTATTTTCCATGGAAGCTTTTCATACTCTGCATCTGTTCCTTCCTCCATACTACTGCTTTTCGTAAATTTTATTATATTTCGTCACCTCGTTTGTTCAATAAACCTCCTCAGTCGTTCAGGTAAATTATTTTGCCCGGAATATTTCTCAAACTCATAAAAATTGGCTTCTTAATCTCAACTTCGCTAGCTCGGAATCTTTTCTCTTTGACTACTTGGTGTAATCAAACATTTCTCTTAGAAAATTTATAATCCTTATGACTATTTAAGTTACTTGGTTTTTCTAGTGAAGGATGGGGGGGGTCCCATACTATATATTTTTTTTGTGTTATATATACTCAATTTATTGGCTTTCAACACTATTTTCATTACTTTAGCATAGAAAATACAGAATGTCTTATGAATTTCTTATATTTTATATCTGATTTTTTTATTACGTTGATTGATGTTACTGAATTTATTTTGAACTGCATTGTACTATATATAGAATTTATAGAAATAAATGAAAACTTTAACTTAAAACTTAAACTTAATCCATTTACCTCCGGTAATTAACCATACCCAAAAATCTCTGCAATTTTGTCACCGACTTTGGAGTTGGTACGGTATCTTCCAAAAAAATTTTGTGACCAAACGATCGTATTTCTGATACTCAAAATTGTTACTTATTTCTGTTAAGTTTCAGCCCGACTTCACTTACAAGATTAAAAACAAGTTGAAATAGTTAATCATACTTTTTGATTATTTGTTGACTTTGCGTAAATAAAGAAATCATCAATGTAAATGACGATATCCTTAATGCCACCAAAGGGTTTGGTTATAAGTGCGTTTCTGATAAAGGAATCGCCCAGAACCCGGACTTTGCGTGAAGGAAAAATAAATATATAAATCTTAATAAATTTTATAGAGTTTTGATTTTATGTCATCTATAGTGGGAAATTAAAAATCGGGCATATTAATTGCTTTATTTAATTGTCTGGAATCCAAGCACAATCTGATGAGGCTAGTAACTATAACTATTGGATAAACTCATTACGCTAGTTCAACTATTAGCACGATGATATTTAGCTTAGCTATCCGATCCAGTACCAGTTTCAATAATCAACTCATTTAAATGGAACACATCTGGTATCGACGATAAAATTCACAGATTTATAGTAAGCTAAAGCTACATTTGCGATTAAGGCAGCCAGTTTCATGAAAGACATCAGAAAATTAATTTTGAATTTCATCATGTTTATTTACAAGTATTTTAGAATACAAAGAGTGTATTTCTTTTACAAGATTGAGTTGGATGCACGTGCGTAAACCAAACACTGTTCGGCTATTCATATTAATTACAGAAAAAAATAAATAAAAATAGTAAAGTAAATGTACTCCTTTATTGACAATCCAATTATTTTGATGCAAATCAATTCAATTTATTTAAAATTATAACTAATGGATTGTGCATGAAGATATAATCTTTTAAAGTACATAGAGCTTAATATTACAGCACTTAAACTTAATAGAAAAATAGTGCCTCATTAATATACAGTCTGTTTGATAACATCGTATACGACAAAAATTAAAGAAGAACTAATAATAATAAAAAAAAATCAATTGTACTGGTATACTTTGTTTATTTACTTGAATGCTTTTCAATTAACATGTTGTCCACTCTCCTCCATTTTAATCTTCTTTCCTTGGAGCTTTAGCTTCATGAATGCCCAAACATTTTCAATGGGATTTGTATCCGGGGACTGTGATGACCAATCTAAAACATGTCATTCTTCTCATTCCTTCTTTCAAACCACCTTTGGGCAGATGGTAATAAAGCCTTCTTATAAATTTGGACCATGTTGGGTGCGTTTAAGTTATTTGTAAACATGAACAAATTGCCAAATCCCTGTTTTGAGAAGTATCCCCAAACGTGCACCTTTGCCGGGTGTTTGACGGTCCGCTGGATTAATTTACTGGATTAATATATTGCCCAAAAAGAAGCTTCATCCAAAAAAATAACGTTGTTCCAATCTCTGTCCAAATTCCCCTTGGACGTTTTTCTACGTGTTTTTTTGACAGTAGTGGTTTGTTCATTGTGCTTCGAAATTTTACATTATTGGCTAGTAAACTTCTTCGTATCGTATCACAACACACATTGAGACCCCTTTTACGTAAAATCCCTTGTCCTCCAAGTAACGATAGAAGAGGATTTTTTTCAAACACACGTAGAATCATTTTGTCTTGCTTTTTTGTTGATTTTGGCGTAGACCCAAGATCCGGCAAATCATCCACATTCTTAACTTGGGAATAACGGTGCACCCAATTGCTAACAAATGCTTTTGACTTTTTCATGTATTTAGCAGCTGCTCCGTATGACATTTTCGGCCCTTTTGGATGCGTACACAAGAAGAGTGTTCATGCAAACGCGACACTCATTTTAAAATACTTCAATCTCTGACAAAAATTGAACACTCTTTAAATTTTTTTATGCAAGACATCTTAGCAGAAGTATTTTTTTCTCCGCTAATGCAAATGCCACTTTCCAACCGGTTTTCATAAACGAGTTTTGCCGTATACGATCTTATCAAACGGACTGTGTAGATAAACGGAGTGGGCTTAGGAAAGGGAATAGATGGAAAAATATATGAAGAAAGAAAAGTAGATACCAAAAAAGGAATAGTAGTAAATTTATGTTGAAAGAAAGTAGGACATTATTGCATTTTTGAGTTGATTTTCAATTGCAATAGTTTAATGTGAGATAGTAAGGAATTCTAACGTTCAATCAAGTAGACAAACAATAGACAGGATGAGTTAGGGTAACGAAAGTGGGATGTTATAATATTTAGAGTTCTGTTCGAACGCTCGAATATCAGTTTACTACTATATAAGCAAGATGGCGTTTCATAAATCATTAATTTGTCCAATTTCTGGCGATGAGGTACCTACTGCTGAAGAAGTTGTACTAATTTGTCGCCAATAAATGTAAACAAGAGTACGTTAAATGCCTTAAAGTACCTGTTTTTTTTTAATTATATTAGTTTGCGCACCAGTATCCAACCGCACTTTGACATTTTTGTTGCTTCTTTTAACAGTACAATACGAGATATCATTTTTTTTCCTTTAGCAGATTACTTTTAAACAGTCTCTGCTTGATGGCATCTCAGCTTGCAAGGTAACAATATACAGATCTTCATTTCATGACGTGTTTTGACTTATTTTTATCGAGTTCCTGTAATGCAATTGTATTTACTTTTCTGGTAGAGTTATACATCTATCCATAATGGTGTAGCTTCTTCCATTTTCTGCATTTAACTCTCACAGTGAGACATTTTGTTGTGGTGGTATGCTGCATCGAAAAAAATTGTATATGATTGGCTTTTGCACTTTAAATTTCAAGTGAGCCTTGTCTAATTTGATGTCTCCTTTACTAAGGAGTCGTTCTTTAATGTTACCCGCATAAAAATGCGTTTTACTAGTTCATCAGAGTTTTGAATTCAGAATTCGCATTTACAATCCTAAAAGCTCTCACAAAATTGTCTGCGGATTTATTAGACATTTAGAGAAGCAATGCCTTTCATTGAAATATTTGTTTTTAAACGTAAGGTGGGTATCAAACTTTTTATTTGAGGTTGTAATTTATAATCTTATCGATGGTTTCTTCAAACTGGCTAAATATTTCTACATTTTTGAGCCCCCTATGAAGGGGAGTTTTTCGTAGATGACCTTTCGAAGCCACTTGACCTGATGTAAATTTTGAATTGGGTTTTTCACATTGTCCATGCATTTATTATCGGCATGCTAAAACCCATTTATTTGTTTTTTCTTTATATACGAGGGCGGGTCAATAAGTCCGTGACTTTTTGAATTTCTGACCTCTTTACTGAAACAGAAACACTGCTCCTGTCAACAGGCATCTGTCAGTTGACTCCTGTCAAAATTTAAACTTGCTGCGTCAGTTAGTTTGTGTTTGACAGCTATTTTTATCAGACTACTCACTAATTTGAGGAGAAAATGGAAAAAAGTGAATTTCGTGTGCTTATTAAGCATTATTTCTTGCGAAAAAAAACCATTACCGAGACCAAGACTAAGCTTGATAAATACTATGGGGACTCTGCACCATCGATTTCAATGGTAAAAAAGTGGTTTACTGAATTTCGTTGTGGCCGTACAAGCACTGAAGATGCCGAACGTCCTGGACGCCCAGTTGAGGTCTCTACACCCGAAACAATCGAAAAAATTCACGATATGGTGTTGGCCGACCGAAGATTGAAAGTGCGAGAGATTGTGGAAGCCGTAGGGATCTCGCATGGCTCAGTGGTTTCAATTTTGAATGATCACTTGGGCATGAGAAAGCTTTCCGCAAGATGGGTGCCGCGTTTGCTCACAGTCGACCACAAACATATGTGCAGTTGCCATGGCAAAAATCCCAAATCTGAAGAAATGGCTTGGTGGAAAAAGATTTGACTCCAATGATGAAGTCATCTCGCAAACAAAGGCCTATTTTGAGGACCTCGACAAATCATTTTTTTTGGAAGGGATAAAAAAATTGGAGAAGCGTTGGACAAAGTGTATAGAGCTCAAGGGAGACTACGTTGAAAAATAAAATTATTTTTTTATCAAAAATCTGTGTTTTAATCCAAAAGTCACGGACTTATTGACCCGCCCTCGTATGTTGCGGGCAGATATGTTAAGATAGGTATGGTGTGTTACTTTAATACTCAATGCAACGGACTTAGCATAGATGCAGAATCAATTTTTAATTGATTTATCGAATAAGGAGAATTGAAAACAATTTTTGGTAGATCCTGTGTGTACGACTATGTGGAATTTTAGTTTATTTCAGCTGTTCGTGCGGCATTCAAATTAATCCAATCAGTTTTCCTAAAAAAATCAAATTTGTCAAGTCAATAGGTCCAGAATGTTGAAATTCCCGAAATTTTACGCATATTCGTTAAGAGTTTATTGATAATTATTGTGTTATGACAATATAGGCGCTCGATACAATACGTTTTAAGCTGGTTCAATGTGGACATTCGAAAGTGAAGGTCATTAAAAAAATCTTTATCAAGTAAGTTGGATAATTGAAACTTGGTTCGATATTAAAATTCCGCTAGAGTTAATTTGAAGTTTCATGGAGCAAATTGTATCGTTGTCAGCTTTGCTGCGAAAATTATATGATTGGGGGAATTGTTAATGCATCCCTTTGTGTCAGCCTATTTTGCTGATAAATTTGTCTTATTTGAATGGAAATCCATTTATTTGACGTATTTGGGAATTTCGTTTGATAATAATTCCTCTTGAAATTTTCTGGAGCCTTGTACCGTATCATGTTGCTAAAAAATATTAATATTAAAGAACTTAACTAAAATTAAGGATGGCAACGATTGGTATAAGGCCTCGTTAAAGTAGCATCTTCCGACAGGTGCTGGTTCCTCAAATAACGAGAATGAGCCTCTGCAGCCGAACATCTTGCAGCTCTGCTAATAAGTCCTACTTCACGCCTCCCCGTGGCGCCATCTGGGAATCTCACTAGAGGTTGCGAAGTGAAGGGGGCAAATGGCGAGTTTCCTGCGCCATTAACCAGGATTAGTGTCGGAAAAACAAAACAAGACCTTATCCGGGCTACTGCGACATATTTGGAGCTCAGGCCGGAAAGGATTTCCAGGACTTAGTCAGGGTCTTGGAAAAGAGATGGTGGCGGACGAGCCCTATAAGGGCCAACGGCAGCGCTCAAATCCCGGAACGGGTTACTGGCTTCGGTGTAACCGATCCCTCGTCCTAGGGGCACTCAAAGTGGAATTGGTCCTCCAGGTTGGGGGTTGTGCCGCCGGGGTAACTGCCCGGCCATTTAAAAAAGATTAAGTTACGAAGCATCAACAAGCCTCGGATATGGACGGATCTACTGTTGACAACCCACGTAAACGATTTAAGGACAATGAGCTTCGGATATGCACGTGGAATATTAGATCCCTTGATAGACCACGTGCAGCCGAGCAACTAGCGGAGGCCCTAGACTGCTGCAAAGCAGACATAACCGCCATCCAAGAAATGCGATGGGATGGGCCGGACAAAAAGAAGATGAAAAACTGCGACATCTACTACGGCAATTGCTATCGACGGCAAAAGCAGCGCTTATTTGGATGCGGATTTGTTGTCGGAGGCAGACTAAGACGAGAAGTCCTCAGCTTCCGGCATATGAGCGAGCGCCTCGTAGCAATCCGCATCAAGGCTAAATTCGCCAACATAAGCCTCATATGCGCGCATGCCCATACAGAGGAGAAAGATGACGACACCAAGTGACATCGGTGATTTTAATGCAAAGCTAGGAAGAGAATGTATCTTTGGTGGAACAATCGGAAAATATAGCCTGCACAATACCACCTCCGATAACGGATTGAGGCTAATCGATTTTGCGGCGGGGCGAAACATTGTCGTGGCTAGCACGCGGTTCCCACATCTCAACATACACAAGGGAACATGGAGAACTCCTGATCAATCAACAGTCAACCAGATTGATCACATTGCGATCGACGCAAGACACTCCTCCAGCATTATGGATGTTCGTACGTTCCGAGGAGCCATCGACTCGGACCATTACCTTGTTGTAGCCAAGGTACGATTGCGGATATCCCAAACTACGCCAAGACAAACTAATGCTGTGAGAAAATTCGACGTCAGACGGCTACAATCGCATGAGATCGCCAAGTCCTTCTCCGATCGAGTGTCTCTTAATCTCTTAAGAGGTCCAATGCCGCCAGCATCAAGCATCGAAGACCATTGGAAACACTGCCAAAACGCCATCAGAGATGCCGCTTCTGATGTGCTGGGTTTCACTCGTCCACCACAACGAAACCCTTGGTTCGATAATGAATGCCGGCAAGCACATGCAGCTTAGCAAGATGCATATAACGCGGCGCTGCTTAGAAAGACCAGAGCTGCTCATGATCTCTATGAGCGGAAGAGGAGAGACGAGCACCGGCTTCTCAGGAGGAAGAAGAAAGAGCATGAGAAGCGCGCGATCGAGGAAATTGAGAGATGCTACTCCAGGAATGAGGTTCGGAAGTTTTACCAAAAGGTAAAAATAACATGCCGCGGAAACAAACCCCGAACCGAAGCCTGTAGAGATGAACAAGGGAATATCGTAGTAGAATCACAGTCGATGCTGAGGATTTGGAAAGATCATTTCTACAGACTGTATAACGGCGATGACGGACCAAATACCGCTGTCAGGCAGAACCAACCTTTCAATTTGAACGATGATGACCAACAATTCCGTCCACCCGACCTGGATGAAGTGAAGATAGCCATATCGAAGCTTAAGTCCAACAAAGCTGCTGGAGCGGATGGCCTGACTGCCGAGCTCTTCAAAGCGGCAGGCGATGGCTTGGTAAGGAGAATACACCAACTCATCTGTAAAATATGGTCGGACGAAATTATGCCCGATGAATGGAACCTCAGCATTGTTTGTCCAATTCTCAAAAAAGGAGACCCTCTGAACTGCGCCAACTACAGAGGCATCAGTCTCCTTAACATCGCATATAAGATCTTATCCGCCGTATTGTGTGAACGCCTGAAGCCGTTTGTCAACAACCTGATAGGTCCATATCAGTGTGGCTTCAGGCCAGGAAAGTCCACCATCGACCAGATATTCACACTACGGCAGATCTTGAAGAAGACTCATGAGCTTCAGATCGATACCCACCACCTATTCATCGACTTTAAGGTCGCGTATGACAGCATCTATAGAGACGAGCTATATAGAGCAATGTCTAGTTTTGGCATCCCTGCCAAACTCGTATGTCTGTGCAGGATGACGATGGAGAATGCACGCTGCTCCATCAAGGTCGGTAAAGATCTCACCGAGACCTTTAATGTCCAGAAAGGATTTAGACAAGGCGATGCGCTGTCGTGCGATTTTTTCAACATCGTACTTGAAAGAATAGTGCAAAACTCACGAGCAAACACAAGAGGCACCATCTTTCAAAAGTCCGTTCAACTACTCGCATACGCCGATGATATTGACATAATCGGGAGAAAGCAGCGTGATGTCAGTGGCGCTTTCGAGAGTATTGAGACAAAAGCGGCGAAAATTGGTTTAGCGGTCAATGAGGGCAAGACCAAGTATATGCTGTCAAGCAAAAAGGACAACCAACACCGACGTCTCGGACAGAATGTCACCCTCGACAGATATAACTTTGGGGTAGTTAAGGACTTTGTCTACTTTGCTATAAATACAGACAACGACACCAGCGCTGAGATCAAGCGAAGAATAACTCTTGCCAACCGCTGTTTTTTTGGGTTAAGAAGGCAATTGAGTAGCAAAGCCCTCTCTCGAACAACAAAAGTCACCCTTTATAAGACTTTAATAATCCCGGTCCTGCTCTATGGCGCAGAGGCATGGACATTATCAAAGATGGATGAAGGTGTTCTTGGTTGCTTCGAGAGAAAAATTCTTCGGGCGATCTTCGGTCCCGTCTGCATTGACGGTGAGTGAAGGAGGAGATACAACGACGAACTGTATGGACTGTACAGCGACATGGACCTAGCCAGAAGAGTGAAGATCCAAAGACTGAGATGGCTGGGTCATGTAGAGCGCATGGACACCAATGCTCCTGTTCGAAAAGTCTTCGAATCCACCCCCGAGGGACAGCGCAGTAGAGGAAGGCTAAGACTCAGGTGGCGCACGCAAGTGGAAGAGGACCTCAGCCAACTTAGCGTGCAAAACTGGAGACATCTAGCCAGGGATCGAGCTGGCTGGAGAAGCTTGTTCACTGAGGCCCAGGTCCACCCCGGACTGTAGCGCCACCTAAAGTAAGTAAGTAAGTAACTAAAATTAAACTTACTACCCCATTTATATTTGTCGGGAATCGAAACGATTCGAGTTGTCTGTCGGGTCGGATCGATGAAAAATCTAGATATCATCATTTATTCCACCAACAAGATGTGAACTAGGTTTTTTTTCGACAGGCACAAAAAAAAATAAACTCCTTAATAACCTAAACACCTTGAAATAAGATAAAATAACTAATAAAACTTGTTTAAAAACAAATAAAAAACTACCAGTCTCCATATCAGTTCAAGTCCCCATACTAGATCTTTTGTTTCTCTTTTTGTATTTTGGTTTCCTTCGGAAAGGGTTGAAAACCCACATAGCAGCATCCAAATCGTACTATATCGCATGATAGCAAACGATTGGGTCTTAGCGGTCGCGGAAGACCGGATGAAGTTGTCTAATGGTTCAGTCAGGTCGAACAAGAAAATGGATTACTGTAGTGGGTTGAGGCAAAATTTGAGGGTTGCCACGGCTTATATAAAATGGGAAGGCAGTCTGGAATAGATCGTCAAGTATTGTAGTTCGGGTACATTTCGAAGTGATATTGCATTTAACGTTGAAAGATATAAATTTGGAGAAGACTCATTAGAAAGACGGTAGAGGGAGAAAATAACTGTATTCTCATACAGTTGTGTATGAAGGTGTAGGTTAGGTAAGGTTAAATGGGGTGTGTCATAAGACACATCACTAGGCACCAAAACAGGCCCATCGCGATCCCTGTAGGACCAGTCGAATAGTTGAGTTTAACTTCAGGTGGCAAAAAAACAAGCCAATCTCCCTGGTAAAACACACAATATCTCTATAAAAGCCAAGACGGCCTGTGAAGTTCGTGCCGTCTATTTCCTCTAAGTTTTCAAAAAAGTATTTTCCTAAGAATTTTTGTCGGCTGGGCAGTGTTGCCTCACTCACACACAGTATGTGTGTTTTGTCCTCAACCGCTTGTAGATCACCGCAGAATCTACAATTTGAGTCTCTTTGCGTGTTTCAGCAGGAGACAGTAAAGCAACATTCTTCGCGGATGACCTAAAGACGCGGTTTCAAGAGGGAGAGTTTTTTGTTTTTTTTATCATGCTTTTTTCTTATAAATATCTGAATATATTATATTCTGTTGTAGTTAAGATCAATGTGTTGAATCATCTAGTGGAATATATTTGTAAGTTAGATATGATGTCTTTAATCATTTGGAATAATTTGCTATTAAAACAAAAATTATAGCGTATGTTAAATGGTACTAGGTTTTTTCAATTTTTACCCGGTGGAATCTACTGGTCGCCATGGAAAATGGACAAATCTATTCTTTAGTGTCGATTCTGGATGTTGGAAGTGAAGTGTAATAATCGCGTGATGTCCGTATTAACATAACATCTAAATTCATGACCATTCTTAGGAATGGCCGGGTACTCCCTGGTAAAAAGTGTCATGAGGCGGTGAAATCGACATGTTATATGTTAGGATGCAAAGGTAGACTTTTGAACATAGCCGAATCAGTCATAATACTTTCTAAAAAAAATAAAAATAATGAACTTTTAAATAAGCAGATATGTGTGTTTTATTTTATAGAAAAATCAGCTTCAATTTGCTGCAATTTATTTGAATTTCTCTTTAATATTTACTTCTAAATAATCCTAAGTTGTTTAACATAATATAAAAACATTGCAGCAACACGAGTTGTAAGAGCGATGACGACGATTCAGTTGTACCCTTCAATGCAGCTTTATTACAACTACTACACAGCAGCGGCAGCTAGTGGTCCACCAACTTATTTACCGTATTCTGCAATTCATTTTGGGACGGGGACTGGAATTCTTTCCTCACAAACTAATGGCACAGGAACAGCACGACCACAAACATTAGAAGAAACAGCAAAGAGCCGATCACCACTTAGTCCCTTTAAACCAAAACCTAAAAATACCATAGCAGAAGCTGCTGCGACGTAGCAAAATCTACATGCCATAGTTATAACGTAAGTAAATTTTTACCTTAAATGAATCTGATTATATATCTTAATATATTTATGGCGAATGCATTAAAAGTGTTACCTATACTTAATATGCAATTCAACTTTATGTGTTGTAGGAACATAAGAAAAGTTAAATTAATTGTGGTGTGTTGTTTAAACTTACCGATTATGATTATTCAAATATAATCCTGCCCAATTTATTACTTAAATATTCATAAAAAAATAATGTTATTACATAAGAAAGCTAGATTTCTTTTAAGTGATTGCTTCTTATTTTGGCCACTACCATGAACTTATATGGAATCAGTTTTGCTCTCAGACATAGAACTTTAATATACAGTATCCTGATGAAAAATAAACGCAGAGTGTCCGTGATTCGATCCCCGGCATCACCAACAATTTTTCGAATCGTCATCACCCTTTCGGCGGGCAGTGGCAAGCCCTCGAAAATAAAATTGCTTATGAAAAAGCTTCTTAGGAGTACCTTTCGGATTCGGCGATGAACCGTAGGCCCCGCTCAGATGTGACAAAAATGACAACATGAGTAACACAAATGAGTTGCTAGGCCATGGCCCAAATCGGGCTGCAAGCGCCACCGTGTTTTTGTTTTTTTTTTAATTACACCAGGCACATGAAACAACTAAATTTAAACGATTTACACGAGAGAATAACATTATCAAAGCTGTTAATGACTTGAATAAGTTTAATCTAAGTAATGTAATATTTACAAATGAACCATCGCCTACAATAGTAAAAATATAATATAGTAAAATATTAATTTGTACTGAATCGTTGATTCATTCCCCTTAATATGAATAACAGTAACAAATAAAACATTATTATTTTATAAAATGTTAACGGGTTTCATCAAATTCACGTATAAATTGCCACACTTATGTATCTGAGACGTATGATTATCTTTACGCCATAACAAAACGATTATCTTTCTTGGGTTAAGAAGTTGTTAAGGATTTGGCACAGTTTTAAAGTTGCCTTAATTCAATGTAGCTATGTCCCCTCACAAATAATCCCAAGAACTATACCGCTTTAATCCCGGCGCACTTATGCAAATAATTCCGGAACTAGACAGTGTCGGTTAAAAAATAAGTTATAACGATCTTAAAAAAAAGATTTAGTAGCTATACCAACACTTTTAGTAGCAGAGGAGTTCAGAGTACTTGTCTCGTCTATAGAAACGTCATAAATAGCTGAGGATTATAACTAAAGGACCCGATTCTGTTAAAGTGGAGAGTTCCACCACCAAAATGGTTGATGGGTCGGATTGTAAAAAAATATCCCTGAACAGACAAACTTATTCACGCAAATCGGAAAACTCAAACGACCGACCGATCTGTCTACTTCCGAAATGAAAGCCAACTTAAACCCATTTATTGTTTGGTTGGATTCAGCTACTAGTACATACCAAAAACTTTTATTAACAATAGAAAAAGAAGATTCTGAAACCTATTAAAAATTGAAATAGTATTTGAACTGATAAGATAATTTTATTTAACATTTCGTGGTGACTTACTTGACGCGTTAGATAAAGCCAAAGTCCCTATAGGTTCCAACTTACAGGAGGATAACACGGGTGAAAGGAGATGTTTCCCAACGGGATTGATATCAGGTTACCAAGATTAATTTGCCAAATTTCGGTGGTAGCTATGACACTTGGTGTCCATTTCATAATCTCTTTGTATCGTTGTATCACTATAACAGTGGGTTGCCTGAACTTTAAAAACTTTGTTATTCGAACTTTAGTGAGCTGGGGGAAGCTGACAAACTTTTATCCCATCTAAGTATGGATAAGGGTAATTATGAGAAGGCTTGGTCGATACTAAAAGATCGTTTTGACCATATCATATCAGGTTTTCAGTCAATACAGTTTTTAAGATATTGTTCTATCAACAGTCGATAACTCATGAAAATTCAGATCAAGCGACTATTAGATACAACAAGAGAAATTTTACACTGTCTACAAAACTTATGCGTACCAGTTCAGTTTCATTGGGATGAAGTGTTGATTTTTTTAGTGTTGCAAGAAATCCCTTCTTAGACTCAATATCTGCGGGAGGAACGGTTAAGTTTAAAAAAAGATACAAAAGTAATACCAACCGTCTTAGAGTTTAGCTAATTCCTTGAAACTAGGTTCCGGACTTTGCAGGCAGTTAATCACCAACAAAATAGCAGCAAGTCTTCGAAAAGCAACACACGATAGCAGCAGTAACAAAGTATGTATGCAAGTTATGCAACCGAGATAAGCACCCAATTCACCAATGCGGGCGTTTTCTGAAAATGAGTATAGCTGAACGAAATTAAAATGTGCACAAATAAGATACATATTTGTACAGTTCAAACAATGTCCATGCAATCGAAGGATTTTCCACTGTAGACAACACCATCACTCACTGTTGAATAGTTATAAAGCTAGTAACTCCAATTATTCTTCAACATCTCATCCATACACCAACGTTTCACGCAGCGCAACGCACCATCTAGTACAATTCACATTGGTTTCAACATTTTACGTCGGTGTCCCCAGCCTCCAATCAAATAACACAGTAGGCACGTCAAACAAGATAACATAAGTTTTGTTGGCCGCGACTTTTGTGAAAGTGGAGGCTACTTCGGGAGAGATGATTTCATAAAGAGCTTTGGTCGATTCAGGTTCACAAGCAAAGTTTATCACGGAAACAGCTGTATAATTACTTCGCTTAAGGCCAACTTCTACTCATTTTGTAAATATCATACCTGAAACTCACCATTCATCATTTGGTACATGCACGCAAGCATTCGTTTTCAAGTCCTTATCTGGCCACTTTCCGGCCCACACACTTCCAATATCAAAATGAAGACACCTTGGCAGAAACATTTTAGTGGATCCATCTTTTCATAAGTCTTCGAAATAGATTTAATGGCGATTCTTCAAAAAACCGGATTAGGATGGATATTGTTTGGTAAGGTTCCTGAGCAGTCTGGTCCGATCAGAACTTTTTTACAAACAGCTAACGTCGATGCTCAGTTGAGAAAATTTTTGAAACTTGAGAAAGCTTCATTTGTAGAAGTGGAACACTCCCAAAAGCAGGTTTGCGAACAACATTTCCTCAGCAATGTGAGTCGGCCTATTGATGGGAGATATCAAGTTCCTCTTCTCTTCAATGCTTCAACACCACCGATGCAAGGCATGTCATGCGAAGGAGCTCTACAACATTACCCAACTACGAAGCCAGTACACCGTTTGCCTAGAAGATTATTAAAGTTAAGGTCACGTGAGCGTTGTAAAAGGCAATCATACCTGATCCCAGTCATTACTTTTTGCCCACTTCATGCTGTAATCAAGGACGCAAGTACGACAACAAAGCTATGGTTGGTTTTCGACGCTTCACTCAAGACCAGTAATGGTATCTCATTTAACGATCAACTGTTGACCGGACCGACCTTGCAATAAAATGTTGCGCATATAGTACTGCGATGGCCACGATATCGCTTTACCTTTAGGTGGACATCGAAAAGATGTACAGCCTAATCTGGGTCAATGAAAGAGATTCCATTAAGGTTTACCGTCTCATCACCGTTACATTTGAATTTGCATCAGCTCCATATCTTGCGCTAAGGACGTTGTGGCACCTAGCAGATGAGTCATGGCAGCAATACCCTCCTTTAAGAAGGATAATTGGTGAAGAAATGTACGTCGATTATCGTATTTCTAGTGCAGACGCAAACTAAGAGTGCAGAGAGAAAATTTAAGGAAACAAGAAAATCACTTCAGACACCTGCATTCAAACTACGTAAATGGACTTCATATACAAGGGAGTTACTTTAAAGTCAGATGTTATGAGATGAGCCTGTATGTCCTACCATAGTAGGAGACTGGAATATGTTCTTCCAAGACTTAAAACAAAGAAACAAAATCCAATCAGAACCACGATAGACACCCAATTACCTGAACTGCATGGCTTCAGTGATGCTTCCGAGAGGGCTTACTGCGCTGCGGTCTACCTTCGCTTTAGGACAGCGACCATGAGGTTTGTGTGCATCTCCTTATGGCCAAATCCAAAGTCGCTCCTTTGAACTCGAACAGCCTTCTTATTACAGAATTGTGTAGTGCAGTCCTGTTGGCAAAACTTCTCCATTATGAGTCCTGAAAATAGGTCGATCTTCGAGGTTAGCCAGAGTGACCAGAATTATAGCGTTCTGTCTATGCTTCAGATATAATATGCAGAATAGACATGAACTGAAGATTTAAGCCCCCAATAAATGGGTATTATTAGGGGCCTCCAAAGAAACGCTCCTACGTGGTGCGCGATGCGAAATGTTCCCGGAGGGTACAAGGAAGGCCAGAGGAAAGGCATCGCCTACTCCGTTTATTGACAGCAGTTGCTCCTTAGAGTGGGGAGAAGACTCATAAACGCAGACCTCACGTATGAAAAACAGCATCCCATCATCTTAGATCGAAGTCACCATTACACCACCCTCGTACTACGTGACGCACTTGAAAAATGCTGCATCGAGGAATCCAGTTAATAGCAACATGTATAAATACAACAACTGCGTTATATGCCATCGATACTGAAGTAAAATCGCTAAGCAGGTAATGAGAAACCTGCCCGCATCAAGACCATTCTACGACACAGGGGTAGACTACGCAGTACCACTCAATATCCGGTCTTCAAAACGTCGAGGAGCTTACTTGCTGTCTTCGTGTGCCTTTCGACAAACGCCGTTCATCTGAAAGCCGTGACTGACCTAACGGCGCGAGCCTTTCTAGCTGCTTTTGGCAATTTGCATCTCGACGAGGAGTCTGTGGTCAGATCTACAGTGACTGCGGAACCAACTTCGTGGGCGTCGAAAGTGAATTGTACTGTCGGATGGAGAAAGCAGGAAAGGATTGGAAGGAGGTTGCTGAGATAGCGATACAAGGAATCAAGTGGAATTTGATTCCCCGGCTTCACCTCATTTTGGAGGATTGTGGGAAGACGGAGTGAAGAGTGTAAGGCAGTATTTCAAAAGAATCGTCGGCGAAGGGAACTTATCTATGAAGAGCTCG
Source organism: Volucella inflata (assembly GCA_928272305.1). Classification (NCBI taxonomy): domain Eukaryota; kingdom Metazoa; phylum Arthropoda; class Insecta; order Diptera; family Syrphidae; genus Volucella; species Volucella inflata. The sequence goes on along the minus strand of OV743716.1, from coordinate 115,363,556 downwards.
TCACGCTTTTGTCTCAGATCGAAGCGTGTCTTAATTCAAGATCCCTCTGTCCCCCATCAGAAAATGTAGACGGTTTTCGCGCACTGACCCCAGCACACTTTCCAATCGGCGAAGAACTTTAAACCATTCCAGAATAAGATCTGACCACAGACATGCACGGATACGTTAATCGCTGGAAGGCCATCCAAAAAATGTTGCCAACGTTTTGGAAGCAGTGCCACCAAAATTACTTATCGCGATTAAAACAGCGACCTAAATGGTTGAGGCTGCAACCACTACTAAAGGTTGGAAACCTTACCTTGATAAATGATTAACGTCCTTCCTCATCAAAATGGAGTTTGGGCCGTATTGTGAAGACATACCCTGGATCCGACAACATTACAATAGTTGTAAAGCTAAAAACTCAACAGGGAGAAATCCAATGACGAATTACAAAACTTTGTCCTCTACCAACTAATTCAAACGAATACGAGTATAATACTACCCAAAGAAATTAAAATTCAACCAAAATACGGAAAATCAAATTGGCAACTCTCGAACCCACATAGCTCGAATACACACCAGCAATCCGATCTACAGTCCACAATATATTCTTCATACATCATACCCAGGTATATACAACATGTAGTTCAAGGCAATAGCTAACCATTCTTCTGACACAACATCCAAGTCCACAATCAACCGCCTCAAACACAAGTTGAAGTCCACAATCATTTGTCTCTTACCAAGCAAAGTCACTACTATTTCTTTGATACCTAAGCTCCAGTCACCACCATTCATAGTACACGCACACAAGCTGGAGTCCACAACCATTGGAACACACATGCACAAATGTATACAACCTTGAGTCCACAACCCACATAGATCAAACACACACTATTTGTTCACTATTATTTCAAATGCTTTGCAACGATACCAACGAATATGCAGTTTATACAGGATATTCAAATCCTAATATAACCCTCAATTAGATGAAAGTTTTGGTTGAAATTTGAATAGTTACTAATTATTCATTTGTACCCAGTAAAAGAGAACGAGGCTAATGACTTGGATCTACGATCGTAGCAAGCCATGCGAAGAGCCAGGTTTGAAACAATCTTCCGTTATTTATATTTTATATGGGGTGGCCGTGGTGTAGTGGTACTAGCCATCGCTTCTAACTCGGAGGGTCGAGGTTCGAATCCTACTCATGTCAAGTTTTCATTTGTGTAATTGGAACTCAGTCAGAAATCTGCGTGTGAAGGCATAACACTGGCATGTACGAGTAGATTTGGCTATTGTAGAGTTTCAAGCACAAAACAACCGTTAAAATTTATAACCTGAATCATTCCGAGCGAAGAAAGATTCTCCGTCCTATTCGGACTCCCACCACTGGAGAGCCAATATCGAAACCAAATATACCAAATACCACTACATCACAACAATGCTTTCCTTTCTCCTCCTTCTATCTTTCCGCCCGCGCCCTGGCAACAGTAAAAGGGTATCATAACCCCCTTGAGGCGCGCGTTTATTATAAAAAGAAAATAAATGAAAAAAATGGACTGCAGAAGGCAGACGATAAAACTTGGAAGTTTAGACCATTGACAGATGCCTTAAAAAAACGGTTCATAAAGCATTTCCATCCAGAGCAAAATTTGTCATACGACAAATCCACTACACAATACTTCGGTCGTCGTGGGTGCATAAAAGAGAAACCGATTCGCGTCGGATACAAAATGTGGTGTCTGCATACAGCTCTTGGTTACCTAGTCAACTTTGAAATGTATCAAGGTTTTAATCCAAGATGTAAGCCAGAATATGGACAGAAATAAGGGAAAATATTCCACCTGTTTTGATATGATTGGGGAATTTTATTCACGTCAGCAGTAGCTCTAATCGGACTAAGAGAACGAGAAAGAACTTCTGAAGAAATCCCGTGGATATATTGTCCGTACTAAAATGGATGGTTCAGGCATACGTATTACCAAATGGAGCAACAACTTCATTGTGTGCGTCGCTTTTACTTTGTACGGAAGTAATCCAATATCAAAAGTTGGTCGATACTCCAGACAAGAACATAAAAATATTCATGTAACACGCCTACTATCTTTCGCAAAATGGCACAGAAAGAATGGACAAAAATGTGAATGCTTACAGAATCGGAGCTGAAGGCAAGAAATACTAGCCCTCCATCTGCACCTCGCTTTTGGACGTATCGTTGCAGATTGCGTGGCTATTACACAGATACGCAGGCGGCGCTTTGAGTCAGCTAGAATTCAGACGCAAGATAGCTATTCGTTATTGCCCTACGTTCGGTGATATGAATCCACCGACAAATTATCGGTAACCAAGGGTGTCCTAGGAGTATATACAACGGTACAACAATGTTGGCCACTACATCGTAACAGTTCCAGATGGCAAAAAAAGGAAATGTGGGGGAGCAAACTGCGCATCAAAAGGCAGAACTATGTGCATAAAATGCGACGTTGGCCTATGCGTCAAATGCAATCATAAATATCACTTTCCTTATGTTGATGAATAAAAACTTATTAGTTTATTGTTTCTTTGTGCTTGATTCTTTATATTTTAAATTAAAAATACGTAAAACAAAGTTTTTGCTACTAAAAACATTTGATTTAGTATGTAAATAAGAGAAAAGTGAAATATAGCCCAGCGAGTCTATATGGACCCCGAGGCTCAAGCCAGGATGTAGTAGCTTAGAAAAACAAAGTTTATTGATTATGATTTAACTATCCAAAAGTAAACAAAGTTGAAAATTTTAACCTTCTAGCTCTTCTGGTTGCCGTTGGTCACTAATGGGTTAAAATTAATCGTGTGAAGAGCAAACACCTTATACGAGCAACAACTGAGCTACGTTATTGGCGATGCAATAGTAGAAGCAAGCACCACAATGGAGTTCGTAAAGCATTTATCGCGATATCTAGTTAATGCATGCAATGCACATATGTCTATGATAGGGAACAAAAAACATAGACAATCGGTTTATTAGTGGAATCAAGAGATCGCGGAACATAGATCGGCGCGTCATCGGGCGCGAAGTATCTACCAGCTGTTCGGGATTGTCAAAATAACATTATGGTGTAAGGTGTACAACATTATCACAAAGAGACTAAAAGATCTCCGAATGCAATCGCCGATGTTACTTCGTAAAATAGTGGAAACTCTATTCACTCGAAAATGGAATGCTATTTAACCAATATGAGAGCGAAAGTGCGCCAAACCCAGCAATTACAAGCGGAGAACTTCTCAGAGTATGCAATAAAATACAAAATCGAAAGGCTCCGGGGTGAACCGAGCTCTAAAGACTTCCGTGCGAAAAATGCATAACACGTGAGAGGGCACATTTCAATAACCGAGAGGAAACAAATCACATAGTGAACCCTCGATTTTTATGCCGTTTTGTATGTTCGACACGATGGGAAAAATTCTCGAACGAGTAAAATACATATGGTACAACAGCCTTGAGTCCGGAATTGGAGCAGCAGGTGATCTAGTGCGGTTTTTGTAAGTTGCTATCAATGCGGTAACAAGTAGAGCCGCAATAGAAGAAAAATGTGGGAGAGGAAGCACTAAAAAATTCTGCGCTGTAGTAACGCTGGATTTGGAAAACGCGTTCAATTTGGCGAATTGGCATTGTATTATGCATTGTCTCCATGTTATGCATGTACTGGTCTATTGATTAAGAACCACCCTGTGTTATTTCACTGGAAGGATCCTTTTCTATGATTCAGACGACGAAATCAAGAAATGCCTAATAACCGGCGGTGTATCACAAGGATTGATCTTGGATCATTTGTTATGGAAGGTGATGTACAACAATATCTTACGCCTACCAATCCTACGCGAAGCATCAATCATTGGTTTCTCTGATGATATCGCAGTCATCAAAATTGCTCGAAGAAATAGAACTCTTCTGTAAGCAGTCGAAAAGCGCACCAGACGATTAGTCTTAGAAACGGAGAATACGATGTTATTTCACGACCATTTATTAAATACTTAGAGGTGGTGATTGATTCTCGTTTCACATACAAGCACCACTTGGAATACGCTTGTGAAAAGTCATCAAAAGCGATCAGTGTACAGTAAAGGCTCATTAGCAATGTCGGAGGACCACGATAAAATAAAAGACTTCTGCTAGCGCGGGTCGCTAGTTGCATACAGTTCTGCGGCGCCGAGATATGGTCAAATGTAGCGAAAGTAAAATCGTACGCACGTGGAATCAAGTCCGTTTACCGCCTGTTGGCTTTTAGAGTTGGAAACGCATTTCGAACGGAATCCCATGACTCCATACTCATCGTGTCCCATCGATATCCTCATCAACGAACTGAGACGACAATACAACGGGAGAGTACAAAAAGGTCGGCTAAGCACCCATAGATCAGATTAGATTAGATTGGTAGGGGAGGTGGTATAGTATAGTATAGATCACTGCGGCCGCAGATGGGCCTATTGTGATTTCCTTTATTTAAAGCCAATAGTTTGTTAGAAAATCGGGTAAGTCCTTAGGTGAGCTGGCGGTACTGTCTGTCGCTTCAGGATAAAATCTATCTAGGAAACGCTGACGTGTTTTGACTAAACCACTGCAGTCTTATAATATGTGCTCTGCTGTTTCCACGTCCTCGTTTCACAATCTGCATATGTTGTTTTATACTATGCACATGGTCATCAGGTGTTTTTTTCACGCGTAATTTCGTGCGAGGAAACCTGCGATTAGACGAATCTGACATCTACTTAGTTGTAATAGTTGTTTGTTGATTCTGCCGGATGCAGAGCTCTATTGCGTGAATTTTGGCCTGAAATACGGTGTTGCTCATACTGCGATGTATGGATTTCTATGCGAGGACCGTATACCCCGGCTCCAACTCCTTCAATTGTTTTGGATCCATCTGTGTTCCATACATATGAGTCCTCAGCAGATGTTGGTTTTTTCTGATCCCAAATAAGACGTCCTGGAAATGTAACCTTGAGGTTGTGTCGAAAGTTGTAGCGTGGTAGACATTTGTCTCTAAAGTATGTTCCAAGTAGTTCGTTTTTCCTGAATTCATGTAAGATTTTAGGATGACCTAGCTTGGAGTTTTTTTCATCTTTTGTGATGAGCATGTAGGCATTTATCATTGCTCATGTGTTCTAGATGAAGTGGTAGATTGTATAACCTTTAGCGCAGCTGTTGGTGCAGTTTTCAGTCGCACCAGTACTCCTTACTGTGGTCATTTTTTCGAAGCTATCACACTAAGTTTATTCCTGCCTATTGAGGTTTTTATTGTTTTATCCTCTAGCATGCATTTTATCCACTGTCAACTTCAATTTTTTGGATACCTCTACATACGAGTATCTGGGAGAATTCGATGTTATCAAATGCTCCTTCTATATCGAGCGAACAACTGACCGCTGCCCCTTTGTCTCTGAGAGATTTTTCAATTCTTGCAGTGAGATCTTGTAGAGCTTAAGTGGAAGATTTTTCAGGTTGATAGGCATATCAATATTTTCGGAGGGTTCATTCGAAGCGTCCCGTCTCTGATATGTCTTTCAATTATTTTTTCCATAGTTTAAAGGAAAAAGGATCTATACGATTTAGGTAGTTCAGATGGTCGGCATCCTACCTTAGGTATGTATTTGACAGCAACCTCCTTCCATTTTTTCTGGGAGGTAACCCCACGCGTAGCTGGCCCTGAATAAGTTGATTAGTGCAAGTAGAAGATGTGGGATGCCCTTTTGAAGTAAAGCCATCGTCATCAGGGGCTTTGAAGGATTGAAGATTGAAATGAATTGATTGCCTAAGTTCTTCTTCTTCTTCTTATCCTTTTATTAACCCTTTCCTCGTTATACGAACTTATGCGTAACGAGTTTCCCATTTTTACTGCATCGCTGCTGCTCCGCTTATGGGGTTGGCTAAAGTCGCAGACCCCAGGCGTTATTGCGCATTTGCCATCTGAGAAATCCAGGAATTCTTTTTCCGACCTCGTTTTCTTACAGTTACAGACCGTAGTTGATATTGCCTTTTTAACCGGATTTTCCGCAGATCTTCTTTGAACGTGGCAATACCAGCTTATTCTATTCGCCTCAAGCTGTTCGGTTACCGAATTCTTTATATGTAGACTTCCTCTTTTACGCGTAGATCTAATGCAATCGCGTTTAGTGACTCCACTAGACACCCTTAACATTTTTATTTCCGCTGCCGTCATTTTGTTTTTAAACGCTTCCTACATTGTCCGGCACTGTGAACCGTATATAAGAGCTGATCTAACAACCGTGGTGTAGAGTTTCCCCTTTAATTTAAGTGGAAATTTTCGGTCGCAAAAGATTCCCGAATTTTCCCGCCATTTCATCCATCCCACACTCACTCTGTGGTTTACGTCGTCGTCACATTTCGCTTCCATGTTAACGATTGATCCTAAGTACTTGAAGATAGTGCTTTTCGGAAGAACTATTCCGTCTAACATTATATCCGGAACAGGTCGCAACGGATGCGCAAATGGGGACGTCAAATGCTCCGTCTTTGAACGAATTATTTTAAACCCGTTTCTCTCTAGCGCATTCTTCCATGAATCTAAGGCGTTCTGTAAGTCTTCGGCGTTATCGCTAAGTATAACTGCGTCGTCAGCGAAGAGAATTCGCGTTACATTTGCTTCGCGCATGCAGTCTTTCAAAAGATAGTCGAATACTACGTTAAAGAGGAAGGGGCTAAGTACGCTTCCTTGATGCACTCCGACATTAACTGGAAATTCTCTCGTTAGTCCAGCAGAGCTTTTAACCGCAGTTTTCATGTTTCCGTACATGTCTTGTATTATTCTAACATACGTTTCCTGTACGTTTTGAGACCTCAGCGCGGCCCATATGAGATCCCTAGGCACCCGATCGAATGCTTTCTCGAGGTCGATAAATACCATGTGTAAATCCTTAGTCGAATCTCGGTGCTTTTCCATTATTATTCGTACAAGTTATTTTGCCATTTTGAAAAATTGCCTTTGCTCTGTTCCAATTTTTTTTATCCTTCTTTGGAGAGGGTTTTCTTGGGCTTCTGGAATGATAATTGATTCTGGGAAATGGGTTTTGCCTAAGAGGTGGAGGGTCTGTAGCCCGATTTCGGCATATGTGCCCTCTGGTTTTTTCATTGAACTAATATGTAGGATTGGTGCGTTGCATAGAGAGTATTTTATGAATGCGGGCACAACTTCTGGTGTCATCGACTTTGTGATAGAAGTTTCTCCACGATTCTCTCTTGGCTCTTCTAATTTTTTGGTTGTACATGATGAGTGTGTTTCTGTTTACTTCCCATTCATCATTGCGTTAAACCTGGTTGAAGAGCTTTTTGTCTCTGCTCTTAGTGTGGCTAGTTAATCGTTCCACCAGGGGGTTATTCGATTACCTGTTTTTTCTTCGTTGGGCAAGCCTGATGGAAAGCAGTTGTGATTGCCATATTGAGATTTTCATTCGATAGCTCAATACTGTCTATATCTCCGATGTTTGTCTTACATCTACCCAAGTCATCCATGAGTTGTTGACGGTATACATCCCAATGTGTGGATTTGGGTTATCTGTATTTTCCAAAGATGGTTGTACTAAGTTCAAGATCAAAAAGAATGTGGCGATGGTCCGACATCTAGGATTCGGATGATACACGCCAGTTCCTTATAAAGTTTTTTTTTTATAAAGGAAGTACATAGGGTGAGATCTAAGAGCTCTGTCCTAATGCTTTTTATAAAAGTGGGGTTGCGTTTGCGAAAAAGAATTAGTAAGCTGTGTAGGTTTATACATTTTAGAAGGGACTCACCCTTGGGCATTTTCTCGTCGTCTTGGAGGAAATGCAATACAAGTATACAATTTGGGAATTTCATTTCCCTGAATTGTGTGGAGCCTGCTTCTCTGATGTTGATGTTGATGACCCTGCAATTATATAACTGGCCATGGGATTGCGCGCCCTTCCCTTTCAATCTCTCCCAAAAAGCTGACTGGTAGAGCAAGGGAAGAGGCGCCAACAACGACAAAGAGGACGGCAGCTGGCAAAGACGATAACCTGTCTGTTGCTGAAAAAGGCAACTATATTGGTAAAAATACCTTCGCATCTCTGGTGGCTTCTGAGTCAGAGGACGAAGAGGAGGAGGTTGAAGCTTTAAACAACAGCATTAAAGAGCTTCAAAAAAAGTACGGTCAATAAAGGCCAAACGAATGGCAAGAGGAGAGAGGGAGCATCATGAATAGCTCCTTAGCTCTCAGCAACAAAAAGACACAAGCGAGACTAAACAACAACAAAAGAGTCCTGCTGTACAACAACAACATAGAACCTTCAATTGATCCGGAGGAGCTCCTCGCACTGCTCAAAGAGAAAGAGTGCGAAGAGCTCAAGTTCATAGGTGTCAAGCCATTCACCACAGCCAGAGCCGAAAGGGAGAAACGGAAACTACGGTTCTTCCTGGTTCAGCTAACTCCCGATAGCAAACTGGATGGTCTAAGGAGTATCAAAGTCCTAGACTAACAGGTTGTACACTGGGAAAAGTAAAACGGAGCGATAACATGTTGCAATGTGTTTGCTGCCAAAGGTTCGGGCATGCCGCGTCGAACTGCGAAATTCAGCCTCGATGCGTCAAGTGTGATAAGAACCACAAATCATAAGAATGCGCTCTGGGTATGGATGGAGCGTCAGAAAAAAGCCAACTCTTTTGCGTCTTATGTAAGAACACGGGACACACCGCAAATTATCGGGGTTGTCCCAAATTCCAGTACATAAAAAGAGTAAATCTGGCTCGGCAGCAAAAGGTGGAAGTCAAGCGTCCACCGGTTCAAATACAAACACCAACCGTTACTCCCCGAGTTACCTACGCCCAAATGGCGGCAGGTAGGGGGAATACGGCACAGCAAGCGAAGGTTGCTTCTCAGGCCCCAGCGCCTAGAGTACGGGAACTGACATTCTAGCTGTCTTGCTCTCTATCTAGGGGCAGATGGCTCAGTTTCAACGTTAAATTACTGAACAAGCTGCGCGCGTGAATCAAATCTACGCGCTGCTGCCGAGCCTAACGCGCCTCCAGTCGTAATGGGTACGTACATGGCGGAGAAAACCCTGAAGATCCTTGCAGTGAATGTTAATTCACTGATTAGGATTGAGCGAAGAGTCACACTGTTCAAGTTGCATAAAGATCAAGCCCCTGATGTGCTTTTGGTTAGCGAAACTAAGCTTACAAAAAAATCGACCCAACTCCATACAAGGGGGAGGCGTAGCAATCTTCGTAAGAAAAGATATACGTTTTAAGAGAATATACAGTCGTGTAGTGCGTAGGTTTCAGGTGCTAGAAGCATGCATCATGTATATCCCTCTACGCAGTGGAAAGCGGTAATACATGGTGTCTGTTTATGCACCTAAAGCTACTCCAACCACCCTATTCATCTCAGAGCTCGAGACACTTCTTCGATTGTTGCAAAATTTTCCCGAATGGCTCACAATTCTATCGGCAGTTATCAATATTTACGATGGCCGAGTTGCCGGCAGAACAAAAAACTACTTAAAAAAGAACCAAACACCAGAATCTTATAAAAAAAAACCGAACCACGCGGTTGGTGGTTAAAACTCCAAGTGGCGATCTGTCACTTGAGATTTAGGGGAAAAATAAAATGCTCTTGGGAAATTTGCAATGGCAGCAAATTGTTTGCTGAACCTGATGGCTGCTCAGCTGGGCTGGGTTCAGGACAAGATTCGCGAAAATTTAAAATTTCAATTTAAAAGGATTTTCGTTGTTTAAAGTAGGCGCCAAGCACTTTTTCCGATCGGAAGTGCAAAACCGTATGCTGCAAAGAAATAAGCCGAAAACCATACCAGAAAGAAAAAGAATCGTTTTTGGTATTTTGGTATAAAATGGATCTTTTTATTAATCGAGGATTGGTCGATAAGCTAACAGCCGAAAGGCGGCGACAACAAAATGTTTTTTTTTTTTTTTTAAAGATGGTATTGAAGGTACCACTAAATAGCCTGAACCGCCACTTGCGGAGCCCGGCACTAAAACACGATGTTTTTTTTTTGATAGGATTCACCCCTGGGAACACGATATACACAACTTGTTCTAACACAAAAAGGGTACTTATCTTTCTTTCCTAATTTTCCAGAAAGTTCCTTGCCTGTAGAACTACCTCCTAGTCTTCCCCTTTCTAGTCCTTGCTTCCTCCTCACTGTCTCTTCCCTTTTCCTCTCTAGGCTTCTTCCTTCCTTTTTTTCGCTTCTCTCTTTTTTTCTTAAAAAAAAACGATTAAACTTTTTCCTTTTTTTTCTTTTTTTCCGTTTTTTTTTTTTTTGTCAAACTTCTTTTAAACTCTTTGATGGTCAACCAAGAAGTGGTTAGCCCTATACCATCGATATTGGCTCGGACCGTAGGTCTCACACATACGTCCATTCGTACAACCGTTCATACGGATGCAACGGGCCAATTTTTTGGTCTTTGTGTGCAACACTCCGCAATTTTGCTGGAGTGTGCCACCATGCCTTGGACCTCCGTTGCTCCCATTCTCACTCACACACACCCCTGAAGGTCTCATTCTTATTTCCCCAAGATTGGGATTTCCCTTTGGTCCGAGCTAATATTTCCCTTACGATCATTGGGATAGATAGATAAAAAAAGGAAAAAGATAATTTGCCAAACAATATACGGCCTACTCGCGTTTATATGTCCTGATCATTATCCATTTCTGATAATGATCGGATGAGGTATCGTGGGGGCGAAACAAGGAACTACTCATGTGACGAGACTATTGGAAGGAGTTCTACCTCTGAGCGCTACCCAATGTAAACTAACCAACGACATCCAGGTGAATCCTTTTGTCTTAAATTTCGTAAGTGCGGGGCACGCAAATGGGGGTCCAGTCTTTACTATTATATTTATTTTACAATGTTTAATTGGGGTTCGATGGGCGACCGTCCATCACCGAATAGGGCGTCAGTAGTTTTGAATCTTCTGGGGTTTATGGCATCTGGCTCTAGACGTAACGCGCTTTTACTAAAGTGACCGTCGGAGATGCCTTCTAAGGCAAAGGAGACTACCCGATGGGGAAGACGACACCACACAAGGGCAACAGCCGACAACTTCGGTAAAGGCTCCTAAACATTAATTCGTTGGGCGCGGTTCCTGTGCCTTTCCTCTGGTCGCTTCCATAATGGACCATCCGTCCTACCTGCTATGGTTGATCCTTCAAGATACTAAGAGGGTGCACCAATGGCTGATGAACCCATGGCTGCCCACCACCCTTCTAGGGTTTTGAAGAACCAACGGAAAAGAATGTAAGTGGAAAGACGAAGGAAGGGAAAGAGTAGAACTTGTTGTGGTTAATTTTACCGCAACAAACCCCACCCTTACCTCCGAGGAAATGTGCTTATTATGCTAGGCAAAAAAGCCATTTCCTGAGGCTCTGTAGGCCCGGGTATTTGGAAGGCATCAGTGGCCAATCTGCCAGTCTCTACACGCGAATGAAAAAAGTGGAAGCAAAGATTTCGATTAGATGTTACCGCCGGAGTGAGACAATATCCGTATCAAGAATTAAAGGAACAAGTAAATATGCAACAAAAATCCAAAAAACAAATTACAAGTGTAAACTCGAATCCTATATTACAAATTTAACTCAACCGATACTATAAACTACCTTTACTATTCAATTAATTTTCATTTTGGGACTTCAGACTGGATATTGTTCGATTGGTTCAATCGTTATATGGCTTAAGGTCCTTACAGTGCCATGTACCGTGTTCTTTACGGTCATCGTCTTGTAGTATGTAGGTCCACGGGGACACTCTTTTCCGAATTCTGTAAGGAACGATAAATTTAGTGGCCAGCTTAGCGGCATAAAATTTCGCGGCATCCGATAGAACAAAATTTCTTCGCCACACAAGCTCGTTCGGGAGATACTGAGTATCTCTCCGTCGGAGATTGTAGGCCTTTGCGGACTTCTTGGTTGCAACCTCTAGTTTTTTTTCTATGTCCATCCTCAACCTTCTAAATTTATCACCTAACGCTTCAACATCTACATCCCTATCGCTAACATGGTCGCCCACGGTTAGTATCTCCCGTCCGTGAGTACGGTGAGGCTCCTAGCACCTCATGCTGAGCCGTACGTATGTCGCAAGCTACATTCGAGAGGTGGGTATCCCATTCCCGATGGTTCTCTGAGATATAAGCCCTAAGTGTGGTTTTTATTATCTGGTTAATGCGTTCCGCGGGGTTGGCTTGGGGATGATAATGCGCCGTATATTGCAGGCGCGATCCATAAGACTTGCATAGAGTGGACAGTTCCTTGCTATGGAACTGGGGACCATTGTCACAGACAGTTTCCGATGGGACGCCAAATAGAAGAAAGACATTGTCCTCTAGTTCTCTGCATACAGATTTCGCTGTTGCAGACCGCAGAGGGAAAAGAAGAGGGAACTTGGTAAAATAGTCTACGACCGTGAGTATATAAGTGAAGCCCCTAAACGACCTTGGGAGCGGACCGACCAAATCTACACACACCATTTCCCACGGTGATGTAGTCCCTACTCCTCTCCGTAAAAGGACCAGCCGGCTTTTCGTTAACCGGTTTCACCTGTTGGCAAACTTTGCAGCTAATAACATATCTGGTTATATCCCCTCTCATTTTTGGCCAATAATACTTGGCCCCTATCCTAGCGAAAGTCTTCCTAATTCCCATGTGTCCTGCTAATGGACTATCATGGCATTGTTTTAAAATATTAAGCCTATCTGTTTTCCCTACTACTAGCTTCCACTCGTCGTTGTTCTCGTGCACAATCACCCTTCTGGTTTTTACGAATTTAAACAAACGACCGCTCTCTACTCTCCACGTTGGATACGCAAGGGGTTTTGTCTTGACTAGCGAGATCAACTTCAAAACCCAAGGGTCCAAATCCGCATCCGAAATCTCGGCCACTGCCGAGACTCCCCGCGAAAGCATGTCAGGAACCACATGCTCCCTCCCCTTCCTGTGAATCGACTACCTTCGATATACGCTCGTAACTTCTCAATCCCCCATAGCACGGCTAAGCACTCCTTTAATTTCGTAAGTGCGGGGCACGCAAATGGGGGTCCAGTCTCCAGTCCAGAGTAGAACTTGTTGTGGTTCATTTTACCGCAACACGCTTTCTGAGGCTGGAATTGGAGGAAAACTATTTTATTATCGGCGGAGATTTCAACGCCAAACATAGCGATTGGGGAAACAATACACCAAACACTAGAGGGAACCTATTATTTAATTGGTGGGGTGAACACAGTGTTATGTATAGATTCGGTCTAAAAGCGACTGATAGTCCGTCGTTTCCTAGACACGGCTCCTATTTGGATCTTCTGTTGTTTGACACACGAATACGACTGACAGGTACAAATAAACAAACTGTTAACTGTCTTCGCACCTTTGTGTATGACAGTGACCATTGCGGCCTTAGTACCGAAATAACTTACTACTATAGTACAGTGCGTTGGACACACTTCTCTAAGACACTGACTAGAGCACTCTCCTTCAATTCGCTCTACCCACCGTCCAACAGAAACCTGTGAAACGAGGTATCTAAAACTAATGGACGAGACAATTAAACGGACAAAACGATACCTCGGTATCAATACACTGACAACGAAGTCTTGTTCCGCAATTCAACTATAGACGCACTGCACCGACATAAAAGTAGACTACTGTCAAGACTAAAGACTTTTTATAGACAGTTTACTGACAGACATAACCCGGAGATTATGACATTAAAGTCGTCGATCAAAAACCTTCAAACATTAATAAAAGAAAATTACAGGTCTTCTGTAAGTTTCTATTGGAACAATAAAATTCGGGCTGTAAACACCAACAACCCGAATATGTTCCCGCAAATAAATAAAATTGTTCGGAGGAAAGATCAAAGCGACCTTTCATGTCTAAAAATCGCCCGAACGACTGACAACGAACTACTCTCAACAGCAGGCATTGATCCAAATGAAGCTGTTGATAATGACCACTTCTTTGTGATCGAAGATCCACAGGAAAAGGTAGAGGCTCTATGAGCGGCTTTCCAGGAAGTGTACAAGACAAATGACATCATTGGTCCGAACCACGACCTGGAAAATCGAGTCCTTGTGCACAATTTGTACCTTCGAAATGAAATCATGAACTGGCAAATCGAGAACACGGGTTTCACCCAGTTCAGTGACGAGAACATGGCAAATAATGTTATCGCCAATGAAAGGGAACAACCCCCGTTCATTTCAAAGGAAGACCTTCAAACGATCTTCGACACAATTAGAAGAAGAAATCAGTGGGAACCGATGGAATACCGAACATTGTGCTTCGACATCTCCCACTAGAAGCGGTGGACATTTATACCACCCTGTTTAGCAATGCAATGAATAATGCACATTATCCAGCGCATTGGAAAACTGCGGTGGTACATCCCATCCCCAAAAGGGATAAAGACACCTCCAATCCGGCGAATCTCCGGTCGATCAGTCTCCTTCCAAACATCAGTAAGGTTTTCGAAAAAGTCATCAATAGAGTCCTGACTAAGTGGGTTGAGGACAGAAATATAGTTCCGGATAATCAATTCGGTTTCAAGGCGGGGTATGATGTTATTCATGCCGCGTCTAAACTGGTTTCTGATATCCAATGGAACAAAGCCAAGAAACAGTGCACGGGTGCCTGTCTGATTGACTTGGAGAAGGCCTTCGATACCGAATGGTTAGAGGGACTCTTCTACAAGTTGAACAGACTGGGCATTAGTAAACCACTGCTGCATATTCTTTACAATATGCTTTCAGATAGACAGTTCATCGTGAAAAATGGCGATGTGACTTCTACTGGTACATTCAACATTAAAAACGGTCTGCAACAAGACGACTTAATCGCGTACAGATCAGGTCCAAAGATTGAGGTTATAAACATTCTTTTGCAACGTGACTTCGATAAAATTAAACAATATTGCGACGACTGGAAGTTGAAGATCAACTTTCAGAAGTCGGAAACCATTCTGTTTAGGACGCCTTTGTCTGGGGCCTCTGCGGATACCAGATAGAATTGGCGAAAGTTTCAGATCGTTGGACAACACGGGCAGCCACTTGTTTGTCGAAATGTAGTCAGATACCTTGGGATCTGGCTAGATCAATATCTGTATTTTAACAAACATATAGATGTTGCTCTGGCCAGAGTCAAAGGTGCTTTTGCCCTAACAAAGAGACTGTTTTATAACAGGCAACTCGATGCGAGGGTAAAGGTGATCTGCTACATGGCCCTTATTCGGCCTATGCTTACATTTGGTTGTCCCGTGTGGTTCAACGTGAGAGCAAGTCTTTTGGAAAAGATTCGGGTGTTTGAGAGGGCTTGCCTTAGTGCTTGTCTTCGCTTATACAGAACACCAGAGTCGGAGTACATAAAATTCTATCCTAATGAGGTCTTGCACAATAGGGCGAACCTAATACGAGTGGACAATTTTGTTATTAAGTTGATTCGAAGGCACATTGCAAGAGCAATGACCTCGTCGAACAACCTGATCTCTGGGGCTTACTACCCCAATTATATGTATCACGAGAGAGTTCGCTTTGACGGTTTTATTCCTCCAGAAGCGTTCCTCTACCTCGACAAAAAAGGTCTGATCCAGGATAGATTAACGGTGCCGTTAATCTTCCACGTCGCTCGAACAGCTGCGGACAGGCGACTCAACTACGACAGAGACGTCGCACACGGCAGTGCGGAGCGTCTCCGGTTTAGTAGGGCGGTAGGGAGTCGCGACATGAGGGATGTTGCTCGGCAGCACGAACAATTGTGGTGGCTTGCAGAAGAAGGGGAAGCTCCATCGTCGAATTCCTCTAGTGCAGGGTAGCTCCATTAGGGAGCAGAGTTGGTCAGCCTAATTTTTATTAGCCGTAGCCGGCTTACATAGGGTAGGTAGGGTTAAGGTAGTTTTAAGAATAAAAATTATAAAAAAAAAAATAAAAAATAGAAACTGAAAAAAAAATTTAAAAAAAAATAAAAAAATTAAAAAAACAACAAATGGGTAACCTTATCTAAAAAAACAGGTGTGCCGTGATTGTTCAAGAAGGTTAGGTTAGGTTTAAGTGGCTGCTGAAAAACCAACCCACTTAGGCCTATTGGTCCATTGTGATGCCACGTGGATCTGTGATCCTCCTTCTCCAGAAACCATTTGGAGCTCTTAATAAAGCGTAGGAGACTTTTTATATCTGTGTTGCTTAAGTCACTTAAGACGTTGTGGAAGAAGGCCCTTAGGTTGAGATTTCTTCTTTGGAAGAGAGCTGGATATGTACAGAGGAGGTGAGGGATTGTCTCCTCCTCCTAGTCCATGTAGCTTCTGCAAAAGTCGTTTGTAAACATGACAAGCCTTCTTTCAGGCAGTGTTCGGTGATGACACCTATAATGACGCTCAGCTGTTTTCTAATTAGAAAAATAAACTCATTGAGCGATTCAGATCTAGTCTTGGCCAGATTTGTTTGGTCGCTAAACATGTCGATCAAACAAAGTGTCCAGAGCAGCGGAGTGCGTAGGGCTCCGCTTATGCTCAGACATGCTGTTCTTTGGACATAGCTTCATACAGTTCACTGCTTTGTCTGAGGGTGTCCACCACGGAACCACCCCGAAGGTGAGTATCGGTCTTATGACCGAGATATATAGCCAATGGATGATGTGAGGTTGGACACTCCATTTGTTCCCGATGGCTTTTTTGCAAAAGAATAAAGCAACTGAGGCTTTCTTTACTCTTTCTTGAAGTTTAGGCTTCCAGCTTAGTTTCCTCCCGAAAATTAGATTCAGATATTTCGCTGTATCGGAGAAGACCAAGCTGGTATCATTGGTTGAGGGAGGTTCTATTGACGGAATTTTGTATTTCCTGGAGAAAGGAACAAGATCCGTTTTATGGGGGCTTATTCCCACAACGACCCGCCCAGCTTGTTTATATCTTAAGATTAAGACTGCAGTAGCTCTTTAATTGTATGTAAATGTTTTCTGATTCGGCTATAGCATCGTCATCCGCATACGCAACGACCCTGCTACCACCCTCTTCCAGGTATATCAGCAGTTCGTTAACCACTAAGTTCCATAGAAGTGGTAAGAGCACACCGCCTTGCGGCTTACCTCTGCTGACACTCCTTTTAACAGAGGACCCACCCAGTTTGGAGTTGATAATCCTGCTCTTTAGCATGAGATTGATCAAGTCCCCAAGTGAATCATCTACCTTCAGAGCTGACAGCGCCGTCGTGATTGCGGATGTCTTGACGTTGTTAAAGGCGCTTCTATGTCCAGGAAAGCTTCCATTGTATATTCTCTATAATGTAAGATCGTTCGATGTGGCTTATTAGTAAATGTAGTGCCGTTTCCACCGACTTTACCTTGCAGTAGGCATGTTGTCCCGTGGATAGGAGTCTTGATGGTATTCGGATATGTTTGAGTAGAACAGTTGTTTTTGAAAGGCATAAATGTGTTTTTGGACAGCAGCGAAACGCTGGAGAATGACAAACGCACAGAAAGGCAGATTTCAGTTTGAAAGCCAGAAATGATCCAGAAAGTATATGATTTTATTGTAGAAGGTCGCAATGCTTCATTGAAAATGATGGAAAGACCTTAAACATAAACAAAGAGACTATTCGAAATATTTTTCACGAGACTTTGGGCAAAATACAGTTTGCCTCTGTTGCATGATAATGTACCGGCGGGCAATGGCAAACTCCCGAAAGTAAAATTGCAGAGAAAGAAGCTTCAAAGGAGTGCCGTTCGGACTCGCCGATAAACCGTAGGTCCGCTCAGATGTGATAAGAAGGACAACATGAGCAACACAAATGAATGTCAAGTAGCTAGGCCATGGCCCATACCAGGCTGCCAGCGCCGTAATATTATTATTTACAGCTTCAGTTACAATATTAATTTATTTACAATGATAATGTTTCTGTTTTATAGAAATAACTCAAGTTTTCGTATATTTTTTTTTTGTTAATGATTGCTATTAATATAAATTATTTGAATATATTGCATGTTACAAATAATTAATAGAACTTATAAATTAACAATTGTGTTTAACAAAATCAATCACAAATCTTTTGAGGGCGTGCAAATTTGCGTATTTTTTTATAATCACGGGTAGATTGTTGAAAAGTTGGAATTCTTTGTATATAAGTTGGTTTTGTTGCGCTCTTTGTTGAAAGTATGGAAGTCTTAAGTCGTCTGGATTTTTTAGTTTATATGGTTGGACATCAACAACATAATTCACATATTTGGGAAAATACACAAGCACACACTAATTTTTAATTTTAGGAACTAAGGTTAAGACATTCATATATTTTCATTGTATAAAATACTTAAACAGATTAAAATATCTAGCTTGTCATCAATTAGTGTGTAAATATTGCATTTTAATATTGCACGTACAGCTTTGTTTTGTAAAAATTTAAGTTTGTTCAACATATTTCAATTTATGATTGAGAAACAGTATTAGAAATGAGGTTTAATGGTGACATAATAGATATTTATTGCACATTTTGTTGAAATATTCTTCCGAATTCTTTTAAGAAACCCATATACACATAAACAACATGAAATAAAAGATAGTAATTGGTTTTCTTGACGAAGACGAACTACCTCTTGTTTTTAATTCAGTTTTCGTGTTACAGATTACATCCCAGAACTGGTTACTGGCTTTCGGTCTAACCGACTCCTCGTCCTAGGGGTATCAAAAATGAAAGTGGCCCTCCAAATTGGGGGTTGTGCCGCCGGGGTAAGTGCCGGCCATGGAAAAAATACAAAACTTACGAACCAAAAACAAGCTACGGATACAGGCGGATTTGCTGTTGACAACCCATGCAATCGAATTAAGGACAAAGAACATTGAATATGCACATGGAATGCTAGGCCCCTTAACCCATTAACGGCCAAATATAAAACCAATGTGAAAATGAATGGTTTTTTTGCCTGAATATGTACTTTGGGCAAAAAGTAGAAAAATCCATGGTCAAAAAATATTTTTTTGCTGTAACTAAGAAATCTTTACTGTTGCGAAAACGGAACGCTTGCCAGATAGGGTGTACAAAGTTTCAAGGAATATCATTATTTCTTGGATTTTCATGATATAAAAGATAAAATTGACTGATATTATTTATTTCTGGCCCAGATAGAATATTAGCCGTGTTTTATTATCCCCATGATCTAATCTGGATCACTGGTTTGTATGCATTACAAAAACAACACGAGATCTTGCTTTTCATTTGGATCTATTTTCGTGATCCGAAAACTAGTTCGCGCTTTTTCTCACTAAGTTACATTTTTGTTCGTAAAGGTTGGTTTAATTGTTGACAATTGTTAAGTGACTATGTTGCCATATTGGAACTTTTAATATAACATGGAAATCAAAGATTATTAAATAATTTTTATGTTCGAATAATTAAATAAAAAATTAAATTTCTGGTCAAAGTGGTATGCTTGCGATATGAACATGAAGTGTAAACTACAAATTATTGTTCTCATCTTTATATGTTTATAAATTTAAAACTCCGCGGTAAATGTCAAAAAGGAACTTAGCTGCACAACCTACATGGATAACAAAAATAAATCGTAAGTAATTGTAATTATTTAAAGCATGTATTTACTAACAATTTCACCTACATTTTTTTAAGATCAAGAAGAAGTTGGTCAATAGAAGAAGCAAAGGCTTTTCTAGATGCGTACAGCAAGAGGCAGAGTCAGTTCCAAAACACAAAATTGAAAAAATATGCGATGGCCAATGTACTGGAGGATATCCTTGCACTTGGAGTTCTGGTATTTAACTTTTATTTCATTCTAGAGTCAGCCGACTACAGCCGGAATGCTTCAAATAAAGTTGAAGAATTTATTAAGGGCATTTAAGGTGACGTCAGGTGCAGGCAAAAAAAAGAAGAGTCGGCCTGTAAGGCTCCATTTGAGGAGCAAATGGAAGAAATATTTGGCACTCGACCTGAAATAAAGAAACAGCCATACTATAAATTTATCGCGAAAACCAATAAAAGAACTGCCAATGTCAGATACCACCAAAGACGTTGATTTGATAACATGTTTAACTTATATACATTCATTCTTTTTTGCAGTTATATTAGGGTCCGAAAGTCCATCTACGTCAAATCCCTCGGCACAAAAAAGATGAGCTGTAGGGAAACGTATTTGCACAAAAAGTTGGAGCTGAACCGAAAAACAGCTAAAGAAAAAAATACCATTTTGGCTGAATATGCTAGAAACAAAATTAAAAAAATGGAAGAACCCGAAGAAGAAAAATAATCCCGTTTTTTGAAAAAGGAGGCTGTGTTAAGGGAGTTGTTTAAAAAATTATGAATAATGAATGAATAAGTTCCTTATTTTATGTTTTTATTTTATTTCTTTTATTTTTCGAATTCGTTTATGAATTACAATATTTATGGTTTAAGCAATAATACAAATATGAATTTGATATTTTATACGTTTATCATATTTCTATTTATTAAATCGTCCAATAAACGCTGCCGTCTGATGCTATTTGCCATTCCTTGATTAAAAAAAAAAAATAGCATTCAGGATCATCCTCTTCCTCGATTTCATCGTTGTGTTCATCTGTTTCTTGACAAGCTTCCCTATACAAATCAGATCTTCTTAAAACTCGGCTGTCATGCAAGCTACCTGGCTTTCCGCAGAAGATGTTTATAAATTTTTTCTTGGCATACACCACAGCTTGTACAAAAATACTACAATATAATACCGTTTCCTGTTCAAAAAATTGATGAAGCCAGATTCTTCGCTTTCATCATTGCTTTCAAATAATAATAATAAAAAAACATTGTGGCGCTGGCAGCCCGGTATGGGCCATGGCTTTCTTGACACTCATTTGTGTTGCTCATGTTGTCATTTTTTGCCACATCTGAGCGGGGCCTACGGTTTATCGCCGAGTCCGAACGGCACTCCTTAGAAGCTTTTTCATACGCAATTTTTACTTTCGGGAGTTTGCCATTGCCCGCCGAAAGGGTGATGGCGATTTGGAAAATTGTTAGTGACCCAGTCAGGGATCGAACCCAGACCCTCTGCGTGATAGTCCAATGAGCTACCTATCGCACCATCGCCATCGCGATAAGCTTTTAAATAAGAACTATAAAATAAAGGAATTATTAATATAGATTATAATTCAATAAAGAAAAAACAATTGTATTATTAAAATTCCATATTAAATTTTTTTTATGAAATGTCATATTTTGTCAGACAAAAAAGAGAGCCGTCACACATTAAAACAAAAAACAGCGATGATCTGTGTTGTGTTATTATCTTAATGCAATCTAGATCAGATCATGGAGATAATAAAACACGGCTATTATGCTATTAAACGTTTTTCTCCAAAATTCTTCAAAAACAACCCTTCGAAATTGATGAAAACTGGTTTAATATACAATAAATTAATATATAAATATGACAGACGTTATATTTTTCTACGAATTAATTTATAAGAACAAACAACATGTCGAAGGATTATGAACGCCAATCAGTTAATCATAACAACAAAAAATAACGACTACAAAAATTCACAAGGTTGGTGTTGCGTTTTCGCAATGTTGGCCGTAAATGGGTTAACAGACCACGTGCAGCCGTACAACTATCGGAAGGCCTAGACTACTGCAAAGCAGACATTTCAGCCATATGAAAAATGCGATGATATTGGCCGGACAAAAAGAGGATGAAAAACGGAGACATCTACTAGGACGATTGTTATTGACGGCAAAAGTAGATGAGGATTTATTTTTGCAGGCAGACTCGCATTATTAACCTGCTATGCGCACACGTCATAGATGATGGCACCAAAGATACCTTCCACGAACAAGACTTATGAACAATGCCCTAGCTATAACATTAAAATTGTCCTCGGTGATTATAATGCAAGGCTAGGAAGAGAGTCTTTGGTAGTACTGCCACGAACTGCGTCATGCAAGTGGCTAATCGACTTTGCAGTGGGCGAAACATTGTCGTAGCTAGCACGCTGTTGCCCCATCTCGATATTCAATGAGGACTTGGAGAACTCCTGATCAATCAACCGTTAGCCAGATTGCCCACATTGCGACCGATGAAAGACACTCCGCCAGCATCAAGCATCGAACCCCAGTGGCAACACTGCCAAAAGCCATCAGATAAATCGAAAAATGTTACTCCAGGATTGAGATTCGGAAGCTTCACCAAAAGATAGAAACAAAAACCAAAGCCTGTAGAGACGAACACAAGGAAACATCGCAGTAGACAGCACAGTCGGTGCTGACAATCTGAAAAGATAATTTCTGTAGATTGTATAACGGCGATGAGGAAAAAAATACCGCCGTCAGGCAGAATCAATATGGATGATGTGGACCAACAACTCCGCCCACCCGACCTGAACAAAGTGAAGACAGCAATATCAAAGCTGAAGCCTGACAAAGCCGAGCTCTTCAAGGCGGCAGGTGAAGACTTCGTACACCAACTCGCCTGTAAAATATGGTCGGACAAAAGTTTGCTCGAGGTTTGGAACCTGAGCATTGTCCACCAAATACCAAATATTCACACTACGACAAATCTTGGAGAAAACCCATGAGTGTCAGATCAGATACAGAGCAATGTCTGTCCCTGCCAAACTCGTCCGTCTGTGCACGATGGAGAATACACGCTGCTCTATTAAGTTCGGTGAAGTTCTCAACGAGACCTTTGATGGCAGAAAAGGATTTGGACAAGGCGATGCGCTCTCATGCAATTTTTTCAACATGGTACTTGAAAGAATAGTGCAAAACTCATGCGTAAATATAAGAGGCACAATCTTTTAAAAATCCGTTCAATTACCCGTATACGACAGTTATACTTCGAGGTAATTAAGGACTTTGTCTACCTAGACTCCCCTTTAAATTCAGACAACGACACCAGCGCGGAGATCAAACGAAAAATAACCGTTGCCAATCGCTTCTTCTTTAGGCTAAGAAGGCAATTTACCAGCAAAGCCCTCACTCGTACAACACAAGTTACCCAATATAAGGCCTTACTAATCCCAGTCCTGCTCTATGGCGTATAGTCATGCACATTATAATTGACGGTGAGTGGAGGAGCAGAATCAATGCCGAACTGGATGGACTTAACAGCGACATCAACCTAGCCAGAATAGTGACGATCCAACGACTGAGATGGTTGGGTCATGTAGAGCGGATGAATACCAATGCTCCGGTCCGAAAAGCTTTTTAATTCGCCTCCGAGAGACAGCACAGTAGAGGAAGACCGGGACCCAGGTGGCGCAATAAAGTGGAAGAGGGCTACAGCCAATTTAGCGTGCGAAACTGGAGACATCTGGCAAAAGATTCAGCTAGCTGGAGACGCTTGTTGACTGAAGCCCAGGTCCACCGCGGACTGTTGCGCCACCCAAGGTAATAACCGCGTTAAGAACACTGTTACATGAATGATTTCTTTCAAAACCTGATGGACAACCACCATACTAAAAGAGTGTTCGTTAAAAAATGATTCCAATTCGTGCACTATTTTTTCCAAAGTTTTTTCGTACAGAGGCAGGAAATTTACCGGCCTATAACCTTCACATTTTTCAGATTTTTTTACTTTTTGTAGAGGCGTAGTTTGAGATACTTTCGAAGCATACATTATAGAGCATGTCTTCTCTAAAAGTGACGTTGTTAATTTTTTGAAGTGAATTGCCTATAATAGAAAAGGAGTCAAGTATAGTTTCTTGGGTTAAATAATTGAAATCAACCTTCCTCGAGGTTCTAGATAAGGTATTCTTTATGTCACTAAGTCCCATTCGCCTTTACTTAAAAACATATTCCTTACGTATAATTTTGTTCAAAAGGGGTTGGTTGAAATTCTTCTATTTATACATTTAACACTGCCTACAAAGAAGTTATTAGACTTTTCCGTCACCATTGCGTTGTCAATATAAATAACATTATTAAAACAAATATTTACTATTGCGTGGTTTTTTTCGTTTAGAACAAGAGTCTTATATACCCTCCGCATAGATGTTTGGTCACTAGCGTTATTAATTGTTTGTCGTATGTATTCGCTTTTTACTTAACTTGTTGTTTTTATTTATATCTAATAGTCTTAAAATGGTCCCAGTCACTTTAGTTATTTGTCTATTTCGCTCTGTTATACGATTGTATTTTTTCATTTTTCATTACTCTTAATTTATTATTAAACCACTCACTTTATATCACCTGACTTCACCTCTGGCACAAACTTATTCACAACACTCAACAGTTCATTTTCAAACACCGTCATTCTGTCTATGTTGTTTGCATTTTTATCACAGTAAATTTTATTTGTTGTTAACAGTACACTAGAGGATTCCTTTTAATACTTAAACACTAGTATCTTTATAGTCGATAAAGATAAACAGTCCGTAGTATTCATATTATTATAAGGCTCAGCTTTCATACCTTAATTGTTTGTTACAATGTATATATGAGCTAAAGATGGCATTTGAATCAATTATGAATTGCTGTAACAAGTGTATTGAATCGGAAGGAGTATATTTAAATAAAAACGCCGAAAAATAAACAGAAATGGTGTTTAATTATGTTTTCTATGGCCAGTCTGTGATATTATTTGCATAATCATCAATC